>CM076574.1:900974628-901574628 GCA_034641835.2 Pinus albicaulis
TTTTTATTTATCTTGGGGTTTTATCTTGGTTGGTTTCCTAATGTGAGATGGAAATTCTAAAAGACAAGTATGGATATAAATGTTCAAGGCAATGATGTCCTTTATAATGATTTCCCAAACTTCAAACTTAAAGGTTTTAAACATGCAATGACAAAATTAATTCCTAAAGAAAATGAAAATGTGCCACTATCTTAGTCAAACAAGCATTGAACTATGATCATGAAACCCCATTACCCTTGTTCTTGTCTAAATACAAACAGCATGCTCAAAGAAACGAGCAGAGACGCAAGCAAAGAGTAAAGCTAAATCAGTACATCAGCATGTGTCGACCTCACCATTAGTCTCGCTATGGCTTTTCGAGGTAATAATCATAAAACAACTTGAGCAATCGATATATAATTTGCGAGAAAAAATGAACTAATATCAAACTACACACTCATACTTCAATCCCTCACCATTAGTCTCGCTATGGCTTTCGGAGATAACTGATAATGACATGAGCAATTTAATATCTAACTTGCAGAAAAATAAACTAACATCAAACTACACATTCATACTGCAATCCCTCACCATTAGTCTTGCTATGGCTTTTGGAGGTAACTGATAATGAAATGAGCAGCTTAATATCTAATCTAACTAGTGAAGCAAATGTACAAAACTGAAATGAATAAAACGGTGCTGGAATTAAAAACTAAGAAAAATAAATCAGCAGAAGGACAAGATTGATTCCATGTCATTAGTCATTATAAAATTATGTGCAAATGCCTAGGGCATTGGGACTATTTGGTCAATTTAGTGTGTCCTAAATTGCTACATTAATTTGTCAATCCGGGATTCATAAGCTGACGAAGTGTGGCGCACTATATGTGCAAGATAACCTATCTCTTACTTTTTTTCGTTTTTGGTTTTTTTTTTTAATTTATCTTGGGGGTTTTTATCTTGGTTGGTTTCCTAATGTGAGATGGAAATTCTAAAAGACAAGTATGGATATAAATGTTCAAGGCAATGATGTCCTTTATAATGATTTCCCAAACTTCAAACTTCAAAAGGGTTTTAAAACATGAAATGAAAAAATTAATTCTTAAAAGAAAATGAAAATGTGCCACTATACTAATCAAACAAACAGTGAACTATTGATCATGAAACCTATTACCCTTGCTGCTCACTAAATAAAAAAGAAATTGTACTCAAAGAAATCCAAGAATTGCAAGCAAAGTAAAGCTAAAACTAAATTACATCAACTCATATTCTGACCCCTCACCATTAGTCTCGCTATGGCTTTCGGAGGTAATCATAAACAACTTGAGAAATCTGATATCTAATTTGCAGAAAAATAAACTAATATCAAATTACACACTCATACTTCAATCCCTCACCATTAGTCTCGCTATGGTTTTCGGAATTAACTGATAATGACATGAGCAATTTAATATCTAACTTGCAGAAAAATAAACTAATATCAAACTACACACTCATACTTCAATCCCTCACCATTAGTCTCGCTATGGTTTTCGGAGGTAAATGATAATGACATGAGTAATTTAATATCTAATCTAACTAATAAAGCAAATGTACAAAACTGAAATAAATAAAACAGTGCTGGAATTAAAAGTTAAGAAAAATAAATCAGCAGAAGGACAAGACTGATTCCATGTCATTAGTCATTGTAAAACTATGTGCAAATGCCCGGGCTGCCTATTGTAATCTGGAACAAAGACACTGATAAGTTAATAGCAGTATAAAGCATGAAAAATTATGGACAGAAATAAAACGTTAATACCATAAGAGATGTGATATGTACACGTGAATAACTATGGCATAATGAACGTAAGGAAATAAAGCATGAAACTATACAGCAATAAACAAAACCTCGGCGTGTGCAGGGGCCCTCTGCACAATCCTCGGGCAACAACTATCAACCACGAATTATACTTATGAACAGAGTCTTCTCATGTATTTAAAATGCAGTCATAACAAGGAAATAATGTCACGGCACAGTGGCTTTCTTTTCAACAAAATTACATTACAGCAGCTAGCTACTATGCATATGAGAACACATTATTTATAACAGAGGATGACATAACTAATTTCCTACAATCTACGCTGATAAAAGACACGTGAACAACCACGTCCAGAAATTTAGCATTATGGCTGCCGTGAAGATTAAATCTATGGAGGGTGGTTGTTGGATTCGTCTTATGGAGTAGTCCACAGGTGTTGATATGTCCCCTGAGATTTAGGAAGGGCCACGCAAGTCTTCACGTGCTGAAAAATGGAGTTATATCACCGTAGGACTCTTAGATTGACCACTGCTTGACTATCTTTGACCACGACCTTCTTTGGTGAATTCGACTAAGCCAGTAGGACTCGCTCCATGTCCATATCATTTCCAACTTGCCCATGTGGCTTGATTTGCCTGAAGACACCTGCAATATAGACTTTAACAAAATGGCTGCGGAAAGTTGATGCAGTTGCGGAAAGTGACAAGATTCCGCAGCTAAATGAGCAAAAATCTAATTCAAACAGCAGACACAAAACATAGTTAAAAACCACTTTAAATGCTCTTTTATGATTAATATGCAATGATGTTGATGACTTAGGAGGTCCAGATAAATGGAAAAATTCTAGAAAGGTGTATAGGAAAGATGCCAGTTTGGGACTCAACATACCCCGACTGTGAAGGTGTTGCACGTCCCCATGCAACCAAAATTTTGATCATCCTCCTTCAATTCATATGCCCTGATACCTCTTCTAGTACATCCAGTCCTCTTCTCCTCTTTCTTGGTGCTGCTAACATCCTGGGTTTCTTCATCAAGCATCTGAATTTGAGATTAATCAGTGCTCTACTTATCTTCTTGCATTTCTTCTTCAATTTCCTGTTCTTTTTCTACCATAGTCCCAGATGTAGCATAGTGTTGTCATGAATGATCTTGTCCAATCTTCTTTGCTCCTTTAATGCTTCATTTTCATTTTTATTATGTCTATTTAAAACCTCCAACTCAAAGACTTCGTGTTTCAACGATTGGACTAGGGCTTCTTGTGCTGTGTGAGGCTGAGTGGATGAAGTACTGGGACCTGTGGTTGTTCTTTCTAAGGATTCTATGTAATCATACACCTCTTGCTCTTTTGGATCTATCTCGGGTGTCGTTTTCCTTGGGTTGTCCCCAAAATGCTGTGGAGGAGAATTGACTTCAAAATATGGCCGAAAAGGACTCACGTCAACATCTTGAGGACTAGTTTCAACGTTTGGCTGAGAATGAGATGGCCTACGGCCAGCTGGAATTTGTTCAGGTGTTCCTTCTCCCAAATCAATAAAATGGGGTCCTTTTGTTTGTGCTTTCCTCCACTTTCCTTTAAGCCTGTTGCTTCTTCTTACATACTGTGGACTACTGTATTTTTCCTTCTGTTTTTCTTTTCCTTTCTTTTTGGCCATAGATGACTCTTCCTGAAGGTGAACTATTCTCTCAGATAACACTTGATGGTCTTCTTCTGAGGAAGGGGTTTGATGCACAGCCTCAATGCTTATTTTCTCTTTTGATTTTGTTGGCTTTTTACCCTCAGTCTTTTCCTTCCTCCTTTTAGACAGTCTTTCCTCTCTACTAGTTCTTTCAACTGTGTTAGTAGGAGTGCTTTGAGTTTTATCATCTGTTTTCTTTCTTCTACTTCTTTTTGATGTACTGCCTTCAGGGATTTCTTGGGGTTCTTCAAATAAATTTCTAACTAAAAACTGCTCCCAGGTGTCCTTTTTCTCTTTTAATTGTTTTTCTATCAAGATTTTCACGAGACCATGGTGATACAAATGTGGTTCTACATCCCCCAAATGCTTTTGGATGGTTACAGACATATTTTTCAAACTGTTTAGTAAAAATTATGGCAGATTGAGGGACTGGTTGTCTAGGAAATTCATCAACAGTCTGGTATGATACATGTACATTGATCCAAAATGTCCCTCACAAGTGATAAACTTTTGAATAACCAACAGTAAACTGGCCCACTCTTCTTTTAAAGCATGGATAGGAATTCCCTTTTTAAAAATGGTAACATCCATACCTGGGTTACGTAGGATCACTCTCCAGGCTTCCTCGCCAATGCTCTTGTTCTTGAACCAACGTTCACCTTCTTGAGGGAGTTCTGTAGGTGCTGTTATGGATGCCTCAGTCACTGTAAATTTGAGGTCCCCAATTTCTACCTCCAGACCATTGAAAGACCTCGCAAAATTTTTTGTTACCTCCTTATTGTAGCCTTTAAACTTTTGAATAAACCGAAGCCATTTTGCCTTTTTCAATATGTCTTTGACTTGCGGGTATCCTTCCATAAATTTGGGTCCCTCTGGTTCTATCCTCAAAAATTGACCCATCCTTCCTTTTGTTCTTTAAAACTCGTCTGCGTGAGGAGGGTTTAGCGGAGGTAAGATGGCTGAATTAGCAGAAATGAATAGGGTTTATGAAGGAGACCAGTGACTGTAAGCGGATATCAGAGAATAGGTACACGGAATGAAGCGGAACAGAGAACAAAATGGGGTGAAGGCTTATGTGAGCATGGTGGAAATGCAGTCGTGAGGTCAATAGAACAGTAGGGGGAGTAAAGTGCATCCGACAATATTTAAAATTGGGTGGCTGCAGAGTAGATGCAAGCATGTTTATGCAACGGCTACAGATTTTGTGCAGCTGAGAGAAGCCATAGTCAAATCAACTACGTTCCATAATTACAGGTGGAGTATCAAAGTATAGCCGAACACGAGTGAAGACCGGAGGCTTGATTATGAGGCCATTTAAAAATGAATGCAAGGATTGTGGGGGGATCGTATAGAGATCATGGAACGGTTATGGGATTATCAACGCAATCATTGCATATAATGGAGCTATGGTTTATAACTATGTAAAAATGTGCTTGAATGCCATTTGAAATAAATTTCTACTCATACCTTGTAATTCTTGCCATTTTTATTAGTCTTCAATCAGTTTCTCCTCGTTGATGCTTTTGAATGCCTCATGTCTTCATAATATGTCCTCATACCTGCATTTGATTTCATGATTGTTGATCTAACATCTGATTGTAAATTTTTGAAAAACAGAGTGGTGGCTGCAGAAACTGCTTCTGGCTGTGGAAACTGGTGTCAGCTGCGGAAACTGACACAACAATTATTTGGGTGAATGGAGATGGATAAATGATAACTGACTAAATGAAAATGGTCATGAAAGAAAAATTTTATTGGTGAAATGAAATGAAATAGATGAAATGGAGTGAAATGAAATGAAGTGGAGTGGAATGAAGTGGAATGAAGTGGAATGAAATGGAGTGGGTTGTCATAAAGCTTGTGAAATGAGAGAGAGAGAATTTCTTTTTTTGGAAAATATAGGGTGTCAGGTGTTCCTGATTTTTACCCTACATTTCCTATATAAGACTGCCAATCAGTGATTGGTTTTCAGGCTTATACAATTTTTTTATTTTTTTATTTTTTTAACTGAAAATAACAAAGGCTAGGCTGGTGGAGAAGAAGGATTCTTCTTCACCAGCCTTATTGCAGAATTATCTTGAAACATTTTGACAAATTCCTCTTTTGAGAGTGGCTTATGATAGATCTTTAATCTTTGGCCATTCACAATAAGAGGAGTTTGAGATTCATCAATGGTCTTGATTCTTACCACTCCATTGCTAAAGATCTTGTCAATCTCATATGGCCGAAGCCAATGAGTCTGAAATTTTCCTTTAAAATCTTTAAACTTGGAATCAAATAACAATGCCCAATCTCCTTCTTGAAACTTCTTCTCTTTGATGTATTTGTCATGCCATTTAGCTCTTTGATATTGAACTAGATCGGTTCTTAGAATTGCATCTTGTCTGATCTCATCTAGTTCATTCAACTGCTCCATTCTATGCTTTTGGGCTTATGATAGATCCATCCCCAACTGAACTGCCATCTTGAAGGTTTTGACTTGGAACTCAATGGGGAGCAGGACTTCTTTCCCATAAACAAGTTCATAGGGAGAATTTCCTGTTGTATTTCTCCATGTAGTTCTGTAGGCCCACAAGGCTTCAGGAAGCCTTTCTGCCCAATCTCTTATGTGTAGATGAATAGTTTTGGTGATGATACTTTCGAGAACTTTGTTTGTAGACTCCACTTGACCATTTGCTTGCGGATGGTAAGGAGTAGATCTTCTGTGCTTGATTTTGTATTCTTCCATCAGCTTCTCCACCAGGTTGGATGTGAATTGGCTTCCCTGATCTGTCACAATTTATCTTGGAACACCAAAGCGAGTAAAAATATCCTCATAAAGAAAATTAACAACTGAATTTTCAGTAGCAAACACTAATGCTTTGGCATCCACCCATTTAGTAACATAATCAGTACAAACCAATATATACTTCTTTTGCTTAGATGGTGGATTAATAGGTCCAATGAAATCTAAAGCCCATTTTTCAAAGGGTTTGATGAGTACCTGTGGTTGCAATGGAATTTCATTTGAAAGGGTAGGTTTCCCTACTCTTTGGCAGCTATCACACCTTTTGACATATTGTTTTTCATCTTTGAAGAGGGAAGGCCAATAATATCCTAAACACTTTTGAAGATGTTGAGGGACATGCTGCCCTGAGGGGGACATTCCGAGAAAGCAAGAAGGCATGTAGATACCAAGGGTATCTGGCTGCCATGAGTACTATTGTACAATATGAGCCTGGATATTTTGAGGAAGTTGTAAAGCATCAAGTCTGGAAGGATGCTATGCACGAAAAATATGAGTCCATAATGAAGAATGATGTATGGGATGTGGTTCCAAGACCGAAGGACATATCAGTTGTCACAGCAAAATGGCTCTACAAGATCAAGCATAGATCTGATGGAAGTGCTGAAAAGTTCAAGAAAAGATTTGTTGCCCATGGCTTCTCTCAAAAGGAAGGAATAGACTATGATGACATATTTGTACCTGTGGCACGATATACCACCATTCAATCAATCATATCCCTTGTTGCTATGTAAGGATGGAGTCTTCATCAGATAGATGTCAAGACCGCTTTTCTGCATGGTGCAATAAAGGAAGAGGTGTATGCAGAACAACCTCTGGGGTTTCGGGACACTCATGTCTGCAGGTTGAAGAAAGCCCTCTATGGGTTGAAGCAAGCAGCCAGAGCTTGGTACGAGAGGATAGATAGCTACTTGATGAAGCTGGGCTTCACTCGAAGTAATGCTGATCCGAACCTTTACTTCAAGGTTGTCCAGGGGAAGCCTCTCATTCTGGTGCTGTATGTGGATGACCTCTTCCTGACAGGTGCTGACCCTTTCATTCATCAATGCAAGAGGGAGCTCGCTGCTGAGTTCGAGATGAAGGACCTAGGACTGATGCACTATTTCCTAGGCCTGGAGGTCTGGCAAAGACCTGGCGAGATTTTCCTTTCTCAGGGAAAATATATTGCGAAGCTTCTGGAAATATTTGGAATGGTGGACTATAAGTCCATGTCGACACTGATGGAACTCAACTTTAAGAAGTTGAGTGGCAGCGCTGCTGGGCCCGTATTAGCAAATCCTACTAAGTATCGTCAACTCGTTGGGGCGTTGATGTTCTTAGTGAACACTCGTCAGGATATATGTTTTGCAATGAACACCTTGAGTCAACAGATGGCTGAACCTCATCACTTTCACTGGGTTGGTGCCAAGAATCTTCTGAGATATCTTCGAGGCACAATAAACCATGGACTTAGATACACTGTCGGGAGTGTGACACTCCTTGGTTATACTGATGTTGATTGGGCTCACAGTTTGGTGGATCGTAAGAGCACATCGGGATGCTGCTTCAACCTTGGTTCTCCTTCGATCTCATGGATGAGCAGGAAGCAAAATTCAGTGGCTTTGAGCACCGTAGAGACCGAATACATTGTAACAAGTATGGCCTATTGTGAAGAAATATGGTTGCGAAATCTCTTCAGTGAGTTGTTCGAGCATGTGCTAGATATCACGGTGATACTATGTGATAATCAAAGTGGGATTCGCTTAACCAAGAATCCTGTGTTCCACAACCAATCCGAGCATATTGATATCGGGTACCATTTCATCTGGGATATGATACAGCAAGGCAATGTAAGGCTCGATCATATAGGAACTGATGAGCAGGTCGTGGATATTCTCACTAAGCCCCTGGGGAAGGTCAAGTTCCTAACCTTCTGTGAGAGACTTGGTATTATGGAACGACCCTATGATGTGGGTCCTGTTAGAGGATGAGCTTGAGGAGCTCTGGGGGCTTTGGGGGCAGCTTCTCAGAGCTATGAGAAACCACAAGGCTAGGCTTGCAAAACCTTTTTGGTGTGCTTCGACCCCAGCATTGTGATTATTGAGTTGGTTCACCTCTCATTATATGTGCCCCATATGCATCCTACCCATTAAGTTCAGGGCTCATGGGGAGTACCTCTCATTTGGCCAATGACATGGGAAAAGCTAGAGACTAGTAGCAAAGACTAATGGATGCATCAAAGATTTCCGTACTCTCTATCTAGGATGGCACGGTCGAACCACTTGATCTGGGATCAAGTCTAGTGAGGTCTGGGACCTCCTCCTGACTTTGGGTTAGATGAACCAACTTCGAGTTGGTTGGAGACTCTTTGTGAGTCGGATAGAGGTTTTGACCTCGGGCTGATTCGGTCAGCCGGGAATGATGTCTTTGTGACTGACCCACTTCTGTTATGAAATAAAGAGGCCAACAAAGCAAGTTACGATGGGATGATGCATGATGTTTGATTACACTAGTGGATGGAGTTCTCCCTAGTTGAGAGGGAGTGTTAAATTTGGACAACTAGGTCCAAACTCCATCTTGTGATTCTCAGATGAAAATTCCAATATTTGTATTGGATTCCTCTTTCAGAGAGGTTTAAAATCGATCTAAAATTTATTTTAATCTGATGAGCAGAACATTTATTTTGAATTTATTATTTATAATAAATTTAAGTGCAGGTTGGCCTTAAGGTTTTTACCCCCAGCAAATGTGTCACACACCTCTCATTATTGGTATTTATAGGGTCAACGTTAGAGCATTTTTCCACTTATCTCATCACGCATCTCCTCCTCTTATATGAGCATCTGAGAAGTAGCTTCATCTCACACGTGGGAAAGAAGGTCAAAGTTTATTGTAGCAAGAAGGTCGATGTTTACTGCAGCAAGAAGGACGAAATTTACTGCAGCCAGAAATATGCAGTTAGGGTTTCTGGGTAAGTTTGACCAGCGTTGACTTTGGTCAATGCATGGTCCGATTGGGCTGAATTTTGGAGGAGACTTCGATCTAAGGAGGCCATACTCTTTGGCATTGAAATCAAGGTCAAAGGTTGACCAAAAGTTGAGCTGTGTTAACTTTTAGTGCTGCTGCCTTGCGTTGACTTTTCTGGGCAGCATTAACTTTTCTGAGGTTGACTTCTGAGGACCGTGTAACTATTTTGAGGACTGTTGTGACACATGCTAGGTTAGCTAACCATGAAGTCTTTGTTGGTTGAAGCATCTTGTTGACTGTCGTAACGCACCATCACCTTTATCTGTTTCTGACTTGTCTTCTAAAGGACCACTAGTATGTTCTATCTACATTTTACTTGTAAATTCATGTGATTGCTATTGATAAAAGTAAAGTTGCATCAAGCATAGAACATCTACAAAATATTATATTATCAAAAACACACACACACACACAAATATATATACCTCCATAATAAATTATATTCGTGTGGAAACTGAATGAGAACAAGCATAATAATGTTACTCAGGATTTTGAGTTGGAAAGGATTATTCATGCATTGAAAAAGTGGAGGAATTGTCATATTGAATGGAGTTTTTTTTTTATGAGTCATTACAGTGTGCTAAGATACTTGTTTGACCAACCTATTCTAAATCCCACACAAGCTAGATGGTTTCCCACATAGTGAGTTTTACATCAAGATGACATACACTAAGGGTAAGGAACATACAGTTGGATATGCTCCTGTAGAAAAGCATAGTAAATCACATTGTAGCAATGCGTTCATATGGGATAGATTTGTAGGAGTTGATCTTGCAATAATGGAAGTAGGACGATAGGTACTAACAACTTAAGCATATGCTAAAATAACAAAGTGCATGTGATCAAGATATAGATCATGACTAATGGTTTGGTGATTTTTAGGGAGAGGATCTATGTGTTATACAATAATGAAATCAAGAAGCTTATCTCAAGGGAATTCAATTTTAGGTTGTATTCATGTCACCTGGGATATAAGAAGACTTTGAAAATTGTGAATAATTTTTACTACTAGCTAAACTTGAAAAAGGAAGTGCCTATGTTTGTGGCTAGATGTTTGGATTGTGAAGAGGTAAAAGTAGAGTTCAAGCATCTAGGTGGTTTACTATAGATGATTACATTCCATTTTATTATAAACGATTACGTTCCATAATGAAAATGGGAGGTAGAGGTACTTTCCATGGACTTTATTACATGATTTTCCAGGACATCCAAACGACATGTTTCCATTATGGGTTGACCGAGATAGCTCACTTCATTCCATTTAAGTCTATGAAATGAGCTAGTGAGATAGCTTATGTATTCATAAGGGAGGTAGTGAGACCACATTGTGTTCCTAATAAGATCATATTAGGAATATATTCCAATTTCACTCCTAGGTTTTGGAAGTTCTTTATATGTTTGGGGATAGAGTTGGATCTTAGTATATCCTATCATCCATATACAGATGGATAGGCAGGAAGGGTTAACATGATTTATATACTAATAGATATGAGGAGTCCTTGAGGCTGAGTCCATTTCAGGATCTTTATGTGAAGATTTGTAATACTCGCATAACCTGGAGTGATTTAGTGAATAGGGTGTCGAGTGGAACAAACATGTTGGTAGAGATGGAACAGGAAATGCAGGTTATCAAGAAGAATGTAAAAATGAAATAAGAAAGGAAAAATAGCTATAGAGATTAGCACAAGTCATTTAAGGAATTTCACATTGGGGAGCATGTGTACTTGCGCATCAAGCCCAAGAAGAGCTCCATGAGAATTGGGTCATGTGCCAAGTTGGAACCTTGGTATTATGAGAATTTCCAAATTCTTAAAAGGAAAGAACTAGTAGCTTATAGACTTGCGCTTCCACCAAGTGTGAACGTCCACGATGTTTTCCATGTTTCATTACTAAAGAGGTATGTGAAGGATGTTGATCATCTGATTGACTATTCTATATTGAAGGTGGAACGAAAAGGAGAATTCTACTTAGAACCTAAGTGAAAACTACAAAGAAAACAATTCATGCTCCACAACAGAGCAATCAAGCAAGTTGAACTGCAGTGGAAGCACTTTGGGCCCGATGAAGCTATATGGGAGATGGACGATCAAATGCAAGCTTTGTATCCTTCTTTATTTTCCGGTTGAGTCATGCTATAAAGCTTCAATATGTAGTATGATTGTCATGTTGGTTTTGGATTTTCAATAGGTTGTTATTGTAAATACTGCATCAAGCTAAGTTATAAAGATCCATAGAGAGTATGTTTTTGTTTTTAGTAGTGTGGTTTTCCATTTCATATATAGCCATGGTGTGATGGGATTGTTTTCTTGTTTGAGGTTTGTATGGTCGGAAGGTTTTGAAACTGGGTGAGGTGGCCTCAGGAAAATTCCCAAGGGTTGGGGGTGGAGATAGTTTTATTTCGGAATCCCTAAAAAACTATGGGGAGAGAGGAAAATTCCTCAAGGTAATGTTGAATAAATTCTAAGGAATCCAAGCGTGTTTTGGATTTGTGATCCCTTGACCAGTTTTGGTGAGATCTTGGTAGCCTCAGAGTGGAGGTGGTGTAATCTCCAAAATCTCTCGTTCATTATCTCTTGACGTCCCACATTCTTTCTTGGAATATGTCACTAGGGTGATTGGCTAAAATAAATATTTGGTGCATCCCAATCTATGGTTGGGTGGTAGGTGGAAGTCCTTGGCTTAGTTTGTTTTTGGCATAAGTTAATAAGAGTGATTTTCCTATTATGATTTATGAGAACTTGTACGTAATTAATGTGGATTCTCTAGTTCCTCTATCATGGTTAATAATTTGGTTATATGTTGGTTATAAGCATTTCTTTGTAATGTGTTCTACCTATTACTTGTTCAGTATTTGAATGGTTGATGAAATCATGGAATAACACGTGTTTTTGTCGCTAATATGAGAGAGAATTAGGCGTTCTTGATGATTCTCACATGGACCACAAACTCTTAATATCAGATATGCATTCATGACATGTAACTCAAATGCTCACCATATGTCTCATGAAATGATTGTCATGGTTAGGATTGGACACGCCAAGTTATTGTTCAATTTTTCTATGAATATCATTTTCATTGTGTCATTTATCATTTTGACAAGTTACAGGATGTTATGGGGAGTGGTTTGGAGGGTAGACTATAATTTTAGCTCAGATTTGGGATTGACACCCTATTAACTAATGATTTTGGGCAATAACCTTGGGGAAGAAGGCTTATGCATGTGGTTGGAGGTCTATAACTGCATCGTTGCCTTATCATGCATGCGCTTATGTGCCCAGGTTAGTGAAAAGCAATCAAAACTATTGTTGGGTCACATGGGCTGGTTCTTTGGCCCTTAGTTGTCTTGTAAGCCTTGAGGGATGTGTGTGAGTTATTAGTTGTCGGCTCCACTTCGATAACTAAAGCTTGGAGGTCAGGTCATGTCATATTAAATATTCGTCTCATGTTTACCCAAGGAGCCCAATAAATTTGGTAAATGTGGGAGGGGGTGGTTACAACTTGTCTCAAAGAACACATTGCAAACACAAAGAAAGACTTCATTTCAAAATTTTCGATTTTTGAACACTTGTTTAGATCTCAACACCTAATATTCTTCACCCAAAACAAAATCATTAACATAACGCTGATTAATCTTTGGGACACATTAAGACAAATTTAAATGGGAAGATATCTATAGGCTTAGCCAATATAATGATCACCTCCATCATATTTATCAACAATTGTGGACATTCCTAATATTCGTTTCCCTTATAGACTTAGCCAATATAGTGATCACCTCCACCATATTTATGAACATCGTGGACATTCCTAATATTCGTTTCCTTTCTTCCTTTTTCTCTCTACCTCTTAGGTCATCTCTCTTTCTCTCTCGTTCATTTGTTATCTCATTTTTTCTTTGGTCTCTTCCTTTTCCCTGGCCCCCTCCTTTGTTCTTCCTCTTATTCCCCCATAAGTCTTAGCCTATTTGTTTATTATTTCTCTCCATTAATTTATCCCCTTTAACTTAGTTTGTTATAATTTAACCACATTTTTCTAAATTTATTTCTTTATTATTATTATACTTTCTCTTAACGATTAATTTATATTAATCATATTTTTAAAAAATAAACCCGTTTAGAAATATGTTAACTCTTTGTTTATTCTAATTTTATAAACATTGATTTCAATATTATTATTATTTGTTAATATTTTTATTCATTTGTGGTTGAGTATCATCAACTTATTTTAATTTTTTTGTTTTTAAATTGTTCCAATATGATTATGATTCTTCAATTATTATTATTATTATTATTATTATTATTTTTAATATTTAGCTTACAATTTAAAGATATCATTTATTATTTCTTTTTATTTAAACAATTTTTTATTAATAATTTTATTTAATAGTCAATATTTCCATTTTTTATATATTTTATTTTTATCTAACTTTATTTTTATCTTTATACTTTTTATATTATTTGACCATGGGTTAAGTGTGAGCTCAAAGCATAAAATGTTTCCAATATTGAAACAATATTTATTTTAAAATTCTCTCTCCCATAATTATACACCATTTTTACAAACTAGTCAAAATCTATGTTAAACCTAGATCTACCAAGTGTTGAAGTGTAGAGGTAAGATGGATCTCAATATTCTTATTTGATAACTAATTTCCTCAAGCATTTAAGTAGGCTTCATCACAAAAAAAACTATGAGCAAAACCATGGGTTGTCTTATCCAAAAACCATGGATTTTCGGATCAACAAAAACTATGAGAAAAACCATGATTTTTCAGACCTTGGATCACAAAAACCACTACCTATATTTAGAAACCATTAGTTCAAGCACAAACACTAAAAACCTAGTAAAATAAGCAACTTTCATCATATTAAAAAAAACAAACAAACAAACAAACAAACATAATAAATTTAGATAATATGAAATCTAACTCATTTCTTTATATTTACGCCGGAGGCGTTTTCCATTGCGGGCTTGGGGTGAACAAATCTACCGCGCATGGAACGAATTAAAATTAAACACGTGTTTATATAATCTCCATTCAACTGCGCCGCCAGCTGCACCAGTTTCTCGTCGTTCGCTCCGCTCTGCCTTATCTCTCCAGCGGCCCCTGTTTGATGCTGGGCACACTCTCTTTGTAAGGAACCGGCCCTTTTTTCCTCACAGGCCACACGCATCCTGCTTTGGCTCCTCACCCCGGTCGTAGAAGGCGCCCAAGCACAACTCGGGAGAAGAGGGCACGGAGCGCCCATTCGAGGAAGAGCGAACATGGTTCGCCTTGACGAAGAAGCTGCTGCCCGAGAGGAACAGCTTAAGCAGAAGGATGCCAGAAGACGAGACGCCGAATTCCGTCTAGAAATTCTCCGTCAGGCCAAGCAAAAAAAATCTCCCGACCAGGTTCGAATCGGCCCCCGATCTAACTCGTTCAACCCTCGACGCCAGCGACGCTGTCACGAGCTTCCCAGAGGAATCTAACCAATCCGAAGCCCTGGATCGAGATTCTAAGCATATCAATTTATTCGAGGGCTGGAATGGATTTCAGATGAATGGCAATACCGGCGAAGAATCTGGCCAGAAAGACGGTGGCAAGAAACGGAAAGATGATGGCCAGAGAGACGGTGGAAAGAACCAGAAAGATTACGACCGGAAAGACACTGAAAGGAACCGTAAAGAGGACGGTCGGCCTGAAAAGAAGAGTAGAAAGGAAGAAAAAGAGAGCGTTAGGGTTCCGTTGCCAGAAGACGAAAAATACAGGCTAGGGTATGGCGTTGCATGCAAAGATGTGAAGAAGCCGTGGTATCTTTCCAAGAATTGGCTGGACGAGGTAAAAGTGTACCCTCCTGCCAAGGAAAAGAGATCAAACCATAGGGATTCATCAGGGAAAACTGGTAAATCGTTTCTATTTTACCTTTCGAAAATTTTGCGTTGCTTTTTCTTTGGGCAGTTTGCATGTTTTCTGTAGTCCGAGGAGATGTTTAAATTATATATGCAATTTTTTTCTCAAAATTAATTAGACATGTAATGTCAGTGCTCAATGCTGAGCTGTGTTACATGGTTACATGGTATTAAAAAAAATACTCATATATAAAACCGAGGGCAATAATCTAATTAGTAAATAATATATAGGGTTGTTTTCCCCTCCCTCACGATGTGTTTTTTTTCCAACAGATATTTAGGAAATTATATTATTAAAAATGGTTGCAGTTAAGCTAACCAGCATTTTTTAACATACATAATATCTTCGTGATTTAAATTGGTTGCACACAACAAAATCAAAACAGAGTTTTCTAATGTCCCCTTGCAAAATTTCCAGTTTTCCTGCTGTAAGGTGTGATCACTAGCCACATCTTCCAGGCCTGTCCTGGATTCTGTTCCCCAATTTCCTTGTCTTCAATCATCTGTATTACGTCCTCTTCCTTCTGTTCACCTTGTCCTGACATCTGCTGATTCGATTAGAAGCCACTGATAGTTCATATTTGTTTAGATTCCTCACCAGATATTTTTAAGAAATTGTACACTGCCTAAAGGATGACCAACCCCGGTTAACTTGCAGTAAGTTACTCATAATTTCAGCGATTTGAGAGATACATTGCCGTTTATACTCATGAAATTTGGAAATGTTCAGTTGGCCGAACCACACAGTTCCTAAAATCCTTTTTAGATCCTGTAAGTCCTGATGATCCAAAGTTCAAACTATGTGATTGTGCTTCTGTTTGTGGGATAGGGAGAGGACAAACCATCAGCTTGAACCAATGTAATACTAAGGATATGGATATTCTTCGCAGTTCATCAGGGTACTGCTCAAGTTGACATGCAAATGAGACTCAGAGCCATGAGGATTTTAGCTCCTGTAAGTCCTCATGATCCAAAGTTCAATCTATGTGATTGTGCTTCTGTTTATGGGATAAAAAGATGGCGAACCAATGTAATATTAAGGATATTCTTCACAATTCATCAGGGTACTGCCCCAGTTGACATACAAATGAGACTCAGAGCCATGACCCACAGGTAGAATAAAAATAATTGCACTCTTTACCCAACCTCCCAAAGATACTGTTACAATTGCACACTCCCATTAACACAAGATATTTGGTGGGTGAGCAATTGCTCTCAGGTTATATACCAAATCATCAAACAGAGTACAAGTTGGAAAATGTTAATGTCAGTTGCAGCCTGGGTGCTGCATCTGAATTATTACAATTACCAATCAAATGGAATTGCACACAGACAGAAAACAGGGACCGGAGTTTAAAATTTAATACCGATGACTTCAATCCTCAGAAAGTCGAAATCAGAACCAAGAAAACCATAACCAGAAAATTTATATTTACTTGCAGCTGGCTTCTGTGTACTACCCAATCTCAGCAGAAGAAGAGCATAAAGAGAGGAAACAAGGCCAATCACCAACCTGAAATTCAATGATGAATCGAATCTGAGCTGACTGTCTTCCTCTCACTGGATTGAGGTCGAAATGGCCATAATTCCACTTTGTCTGGTTTGAATTAAAACTATGCTTTTATTACTCATTGTCTACGCATACTTGAACATGTCTGATTGAGCAGTGAGTCTCGAGTGTTTATTGTTCTGCCTTGGTGGATGGGTTTGCGTGTGAGGGACACATATCTTGTGTGAGGTACTTGCTGTTAAATTCACAAGGGTATAATTAAGGTATAGCTTGGATAGCTAATTGACCATTAACTTAAAGCTTCCCTTGTTTAAGCTTTATTGCTTTGTTAGCAAGTGAATCAGCTTGACAATTGTGGTTCCTTAAGACATGGAAAAAGGAACAGCGAGTAAGCTTCTACCTGGTTGTGGAAGAATCCCCATGCCAGCCACTCCTACCCACCCTTAAATGATCAAATTGGGAAGAATCTTGGAGTGTAGTTAAGACATGGGTGAATTTTCAGGGTAGTGCCTTTTATATATTTAAATGCCATGTGTCACAGATCAGCATTGAGCACAGACATTACACATCTCACATATCTGGCAATCAAATTAGTCCAAGCAGAACAAGGTTCACAATCCTCTGGTTGTCTACATTTATCGTAAGAGATTATATATTATCAAAGTAAATTATATGAAGAACAGAGACACCATACTTGTAAGTCCATCAAAATAAATCCTGAGCCGCAATAGATCCATACACACTTTATAAAACCCATTACTGAATCCCAGTAGCGTTCATAATCTATGTTACCGAAAACAGGGAACTTAAGGAGGTATGGAAGGGATGATATATTTGGCCAGAGGAATGTGAACCCATTTCTGTGTTGGTTAATTTAATTGGCAAATATGTAATATACATTTTTATATAATTTTATATAAAAATTATGATTTACATTTTTATCCATTTTATTTTATTTTTATATACATTTTAATTGCCAAATATGTATATACATTTTTATATAGTTTTCTTTGAGAAGAGATAATCTCTTTCTATGTAAATTATATATGTATCTATATGTAACTATCTTTTATTAGAATTTTGAGATAAAAAAGTAGTTAATATTTTAGTATGCTCGTAATTCTCATTTCGTCTGCTACAAATCTATTGTTAATGGTGAGTTTTATGATATTTTTGCATTGATGATTATTTTTAGGGGAATTCATTGTTGTCAAATTAAATACGAACGCTAGGGCTGAGAATAAAGTTTTAATTTTACTTTAAATATAAGGAAGTTGTTTTTGTAGCTGTTAATTTAAGAATTGGAAATAGGGCTATTAAGAAACCTTGTGGGAAAACCCAACAGATGATTTGACACATTGCTGTAGACTTGGGCACCTGCTGACACCGAACTATCTAAATGGCCAGCGGCAATATTGGTAACAACTTGTTGACCTAACTCATTGGACTTTAAAGGAGGAATTATAGCTGTAACAGAACGTGCAAACATATAAAAAAAAACATTTATCATTTGATAGAATTACCTTTATTTGCATGAATAACTGCCACTCCAAATGTATAGAATTGCCAGAAGCAAAATAGAATTTCTCTCAGCTTCTTTGTTTTGCACTACATTGATCTAGTGCAACAACATTTTTTGCCGTCTTTCAAATGAATTTTGGAAACTACAAATTTCCGTGGTTAACAACCTTCTCGCATCTCTAGCCCGTTTTTGTTTCAGTCTGCCTTGTGACTTACATGCCGTTGAAGTACAGCATTATAACGCGCTTCTTTTTTCAGGGTAGGATTCAAGACCCCATGTGGATGCTATTACTCCTGTTCTATTGGGACTTACCATAGTTACTTTTGTTTTGCAATACATATCAATTGTGATGTACATACCAGTTGCAATCGGTTTTTTTTTAAGTACAAATTACAATCTTAGACGTTTTTTGTTTAGACATTGTGAATATTTCAATGCATTTGTTTGTAATATGGATTGGAATATTTTTAACAAAAATTGGAATCGTGTCTTCAAATTAGTACCCAAATTTTTTTAGGGGCTTTTTAACATTAATTATTATAACTAACTATAGTTTAGTTCTTCGTTTTATCGCACTAATGTGAAGCTTAGGTTGCTGTTCTTGGTTTATGATGCCTCAAACTTGAGCGACTTTATTCAACACGAGCTTCAATTTCTGACATCCAATATCAATTCGATCTCTCGAGATTTGACAGGGATTGACAACCATTTCTATATCCTTCTACTCAAATAGGTCAATGAGCCTCCTCACTAATGCGAGCTCAAGTAATGTTTGCTCAAGATACTATCAAAGCTATTTTTCTCATAATTCATGCATCCTCCTTTCGGCGTTCTCTCGCACCTCCCGGTGCAATTGCTAGTTTATCTTTTAACAATATATCATATCCATAAAATCCATAATTGCATCTGAACTCATCTTTATTAATCTAACAATATATCATATCCATAAAATCCATCTCTACTAATCTTCCAAATAGTACACATACTCAAAATAAGGTTTAAAAACTTCACTGTATTAGCATTTGATTGGATGAATGTTCCTCCACCGTCATCTTAACCACTACACTGAGACGGACACAACAACAGTATTATCTGAAGGTTGTACATTTATTTTTTGATCATTAAATTGACGCACCAATACAATTATGTGTAGGTTGTACATTTATTTTTTATTATTAAATTGAAGCTAGCAGAATGAAGTCATCGTGATGCACCGTTCCGCTGACAGACGCATACAATTTGCGTGCATGCATTTTCGGAAGGAGTAGTCTACCCAGGAAACGTTTTAGCCCGGAGATGCTGCCCGTTGGAAAACATTTCCTGCCCGGCCCCGGAGACGTCGCCGATTGTGCTTGGGATCACCGCCTGACCTGTCAGAGAGTTGAAAAGATAACCGCATTGAAAAAACGTAACCCTCGGGAAACCCTCGCTCCAAAATGATACATCGCCCGCGCGCGCCTGGTTGAAATTCAAATTTTTAGCTTGCCATTCTGGTTTTCAAGTTTTTCAAGTTGGCGGACCAAATGCCTGAAACTCAGTGAGACGCCAACCTGCTGAGTTTCCCAAGTTCGGATGGAAAACTACCTGTAAGAAGATTGTTACCCGGATCAAAAACCACGAGTTTTCTGAGGTCACCCAGTTGTGTTGGTATGCTTCCAGAGAGACTATTGCTTCCATTTCCACATGATGTAGTGATCATGTCTTCTTCAATTGCAGATTTGCTTAATTGCATTAAATTGTTTACAGATTGAGTGAATTCTTCAATTGCAGATTTGCTTAATTGCATTAAGTTGTTTACAGATTGAGTGAATTACGTATAGTTGTATCAAGCATGCAGCAAGCTCCATTTCTGTTCTTGGATAATTGTTGATCATTCGTATGCACTCAATTGCGATAACTTGATGTAATTGTTTGAGAGGAATAATAAGAATGAAAGCAGGTTTCTCCCATGATTATTGCAGCAGCAGACTATGCTATTAGCATTTGATCTGTTATTGTATGCCCTGTTTCTCAATCCTCTGTTTTTTGTGCTCTGTTTTGCTGTAAACTCTGTTAAAAACAGCAGAAATTAACCTTCAATTGGCATCACAGTAGCAGGTTACAAAGCAGCAGAGTTAGTAGATATTTCTGTCAGGAAGAGTCACTGTTCCAGCAGTTCTCTATACAATGAAAATATTTATAAAAGGCCTGTTTGTAGTCCCAGCTTTTGGATAAGTTTCGGAAGCTGAATAGTTCCAAGTTGAATGAGTCATATCCACCAACAACTGAACTTCAACCTTACTCGGCCTTATATCCTTACTGGTAGTAGCCCTGCCAAATCTTGCCCACTATTTCAATTTAGCTTCAGTTCATCTCAGCGAGCAACCTACTTAATCACAGAAAACTGTTTTGTGTTTATCTTTGGCAAATATACCTGCAAATCCATCTCCACATGATGTACTTGAGGCCGTGCATGAGTACCTGTGTGTTAAAGAGAGAATATGGGTGTAACCACAAACACATTCAGTGTTAAATCGATCTAACAGAAAACACACTCAAAAATATTAGAGGTATGGATTTGGATTTAAGGTATGAATCACATGTGATAAAGCACTAAAAATATAAACAAAGGATTAGAGAACACACTCAAAATAGCAAAAACCTTTACTACAATCTCCACTTTCAGCAAATCTTCTTGTCAAAATGAATCTGTTATCCACCACATCCTGTTGTCAAGATGAATCTGTTATCCACCACAGATCTCAGTGGAAAACATTCCCTAAAGTGATGTCGCAGACATAAACTATAACATTTTACAATTTGTGCTATCTTTATATCGATTGCAGATTTATTTTACAAAGATTTCTGAAAATATTCTCTAAAATGATGTTTATATAAACTATAACTCTTTACATATTTGTGTTATCTTTATATAAATTGCAGATTCCATAAACATATAGAAATCTGAGTGACAAGAAGAAGGTCAATTGTTTGAAATAATTACAGAATATCCCAAAATCTGCAATTTGAAATAAATTCTTCTACATATTTACAACACTCTTAAAGACACAGAGAACTACTTATTTACAATGCTTTCAAAGACCTGGAGTTGATCACCATATAGATCACCATTCATTTCCCAAAAATAAGGGCTAATCTGGCCCTTGATCAACCAGAGTTCAATTTTCTTTTTTCAATCTTTAACCTCTTCTATTTTATATTTAACATCACAGATTTGGCTTCAACACAGGAAGCCCACAATTTATACCAACTGGGCTTGGCCTTAACATGTTACCTCTCTATGAAATATAAATTTTTCTGCTAAATCCAATCAATGAATTTCAATGGATTTCGAAGGTTTTCATATGCATTTGTTTTGACACATTATCCTTGTTATAATAATTAGCAGATAGTTTGCCAAAACTAGTTGAGATATCAATTGCAATTGTTTTTTCACTCCAATTCATGATTTTATACCCAAAATAAAATAAAATATAACAAAACAAAAAAAAAAACAAACAAACAAACCCTAACATAGAAAAAGAAATTGCAATCTCGACTTTAAACAGGCCTTGTCCCTTTCTGAAACATGCCATTAAGTGGGGCAGACCACAGACCATTGCAAAACGGGACCTTGGTGGGCAGCTTAATACCTCCCTCAACCTTGGCAATGAACCAAGTCTCCATTGGCAAATATAATTCTTCAGTTTCCATACAATATAAGCTCAAAGAAATTGTGGCCACCTTTGCCAATGCATAAGAATGCTCAGTTCCTCACACTTTCTCTTGCCATCTCTTCTTTGGCGGCTGAAAATCCTCCTGGGCCTGACAAAATGCTTTGTCACCAATCAAAACCCTGATGGAGATGGTTGGGGACCAACCCCAAGGACCACAATGATTCTCCACCAAACACTGGGCTGATCACAGCTGCCGTTAACTCATGCTGCTTGTTTTAATGCAAGGCCTTGGGCCACTGGCATTGTTATTTAGTTCCTAGAGAATAGAATCATAGATAGAAGTGGATTACTACGTATTTTAAAGGGTTTTTCAATAGTTGATTTATTCATTCAAAAACATATTTTAAATAATAAAAAAGTCACAATTTCACTCAAAATTATATGATAGAATTCTGAATAAAAAATAGCCATAAAACTTTATTGTACGGTATTTAAAGTTTTTCAAATAGTTTTTTTTCAATAACAACTTATAACCCTAAAAATTCTCCAATAAAGAAGCGAGGAGATTTAATATTTAATTATTGTTCCAAAAATCTGGTTTATTTTTTAAGTAAAGATTTTGAAGAATTATAAATAGAAGCAGATTACTATGCATTCTTAAAGATTTTTTAAATAGTTGATTTATTTATTCATTCAAAAACACATTTTAAATAATAAAATATTTACAATTTTGCTTAAAATTATATGATGGAATTCTGAATAAAAAACAGCCATGAAACTTTATTTTAGAGTGTTTAAAGTTTTTCAAATAATTGATTTATTTATTCATTAAAAACACATTTTAAATAATAATAAAATCACAAATTTCTTATATGATGAAATTCTAAATAAAAAATAGCTGTGAAAATTTATTGTACAGTATTTAATCACAAATGGACAAAGCTTATTTCTTGGACTATCCCCTAGGGGTGAACAGTAAATGACATAAAAATGACTTATCCATGGTTTGATCATCGAAAGAACTCTGACTATTGGATTTTCTCAAAATAATAACTCTCAAAATGACAAATTACAACCCCGGGAGAGACAAGACAAAAAATAAAAAAATAAAAAAAAATACAGTACAATACAATACAATGTTTCTCAAGCGCATCCACAGAAAAAAAGATTATTACCTCTTAGCATCGCTTGTTGGCCACATCTATCAAACTTTCTAGAACGTGTACTACACAGTATGATATTTAATTCTCTATCCGCTGCTGTTGTAGTTCCTGTTTGTCTCAATAAATCCCACTTAAAATGCATTTCTTTCTCCAACTCTCTCTGCCCAATTCAATTCTCTCTGGGCCAAATTCAATTCCTAATTGCTCAATAAATCCTCCCCATGAAAATTTAAGCAAAATGTATTTCATAATCCAATTCTGTCTGTGCCATTCTGGTTCTTGATTATCTAAATAAATCTCACTTTGTAAATTAAGTAAAATGCATTTCTTAATCCAATTCTCTCTGTGTCATTCTGGTTTCGGATCGTCTCAATAAATCTTCCTCTTTGAAAATTTAAGCAAATGCATTTCTTAATCCAATTCTTTTTATGCAATTATGGTTCCTTATTGTCGGAATAAAATCTCCCACTTATAAAATTTAAGCAAAATGCATTTCTTCCTTTACCATCAGTACAATACATTACAATGATCACACTAATATAAAACAAGTAAAAGGAAATTACATTTTTTTTTCAATAAGAAAAAAACGCTGTAGTATTACAGTTCATATTCAATCAGAAAACAAGATTACGTCTGATTTTGTCTGGCATATATTTAAGATATTAGTCACAATATGACATGACAATGTTTGTCCTGTAGGATCCAGCAAAAGGGACATTCAAGTTCAAAACCTAATCATCAAAGCATTTACAATAGCAGTCCATGAAATGAAAAAAAACCAGAGATCAGGCCACATAAGCTAGCAGATATATAACATATATACAGAAATATAAGCCAAAATGTACAAATAGAAAAACAGGTTCGCTTGGAGAAGGCACCCAGCATGTTAAAAGGAAATTACATCTTAAAAACAAAGAAACCTAATTGGAACAAGGTTGTCTTGGAAACATCTTTCCAATGTCCATCCATTAATATGCAAATTCAGCCCTTACAACCTCCCGTTTCCATTATTTCATACAGAGGAGATCTCCACTCAGGGAATCGATTTTGCTTGTATTCTTTCCACTCTTTCCACCACTCCATGAAGCTGCTTCTTTCCAAGAAAACATCTGAGGAAATATTGCGATCATTGATCATTTTTGTCGCATAATCTTCAAACATTTCAATACTTCCTAGCTTTTGGTGCTGCCCCTGTTCCAGATTTTTCATTTCTTTCAAAGCTTCTTCTAATTGTGCCCAAAAGCACGAGTCTTGAGTGAGGGATGCAAACTTTGAGCGACTGCTCCGACCTCCTGAACTGCGAGTTTTTTCTTTCTCTTCCATCCATTTCTGAAGAACTTTATGACGAGTGGGTCTTCCATCTGAAAGATAATTGCCTTTACCCTTACAAATGCGATAATAATGTGCAATATCCAGAGGCTCCACGAGCCTTCTATATGTATTGCCAGCATTTATCCACTTGTTTTGAGATTGGAAATCTCTGGGCAACTCATGTCTCTTCCACATTTCAATATTCTCATCCCAAAACCCGGCCAGCCTTTCCCTTCGCAAATTAGCATCGATATCCTCCTGTTTCCTGAAGGAATCATAATATGTGATGGCATTTTCCTTCTCAGAACGCTCTTTAGACCACTCAAGCTCTGCCATAATACATTGTTTCTTGCTTAATTCAATTGCTAGCTTAGCAACGTTTCTGCTATGTTTGTTTTCAATATCTCTTGCCATTTAAAGGGCAATTGGTGCATGATCATTCTGTACATTCCAATTTGCCAAGTAAATAGCACAAGTCTCTGTCATTAGCATAAATTAAAATTAAATTTCAGGGATGCAGATAAAAGTCAGTGTCACATTTTAATCTAATATCAAACTCTTTCATAATAAGAAACTAACAGAACTTTCAAACAAGTTGAGCATATACATATATCAAAGACAAGTAAATCAACAATAAGCTCTTATACATATATATAAACAGACCTTGTTATGTCATATGTTATCAGGAAACATGGATCTATGTTCTTAGTGCTTCATAATAAGAAACTAACAGAACTTTCAAACAAGTTGAGCATATACATATATCAAAGACAAGTAAATCAACAATAAGCTCTTATACATATATATAAACAGACCTTGTTATGTCATATGTTATCAGGAAACATGGATCTATGTTCTTAGTGCTTCAATTCATAACAATGCAAGAAATTTTAATGATATAAAAACTAGCTGTAACATCAAAATGATTTGTTTTTGTGTTTTTTCAAATTTTACTTTAGGAAGATTACCTGACCACCAACACCGATGGCTTCCAGCTGCAATGACATTCCCATCTTGTCAGAAGATTCTGAATCAGGTTTTGCAGTTCTTCTCCCACTTATGGACTTTTCTTTGACATGATTCAAAACAGAGCCATACTCTGCATGCTCTGTAAAACAGGCCCATACGATATCATCATAAGGCTTTTCGTGGCTCTGCATTGTCAAATGAAGAATCTTCAAAACGGTCTCAGAATTATCAATACAAGCTGCACCCTCAACTGAACAAAACATGTAAGTGCCAAAAGGTCTGTATGGGCTTCTCTTGGTAACTCCTAATTCCCTAAGAGACTCAGGCCCATAGTTTGTTACTGTGTGAGTATACCGGAGAACATTATTGAGAAGGGTCCTACCAGCGTATTGAATAGAAGAAGCAGGGATGGTTTTGCTGCCATTAGCCATTCTCACAGTAAGGCAAGATAGCAGTCAAGGGTTCAACTTAAGCGAACAGAACAGAACTTGAAATTCAGGAATATCAAGGGTTCAACTTATGGTCCAAATTCTACCATGCACAAGAGAAGCCTGAATGAAAAAGATTCTTTAATACATAAGATTAAGAAATTCTTAGCTTGGGCTGGAAGAAAAACATCAGAGGTGACAGATTATAGAATGGAATACCACTTAACACCAAAAGATTGAGACCTCCATAGTCAAACAATGCTTTTAAATGGCGTAGTTTTGGAGTTAACTGAAGATGGAGATATTCCTTTGTTAGATCCTGTCATGGTTGATGCTGGACTATTTGAGGGCATTTTCAGAGATTTTTAAATTTAGAATATAGCTCTAATCAAATTTGAAAGAATATAATCTAAAATATGAAAATCTCAATTTACATCTAAATTTTCTATCAATATAAATAATCAAATCTTCTTTACAAAAAAATATGTTATTTTTTTTATTTCTTTTGGTTTAAAAACACACCAATATATAAAAAGTACAACAGTATTTGGTGGAGGCCTGCCTTTGAGGAAACCAAGTCCTCCACCAAGTGGATACCAAATTGTTTGTCCAAGGAGTCCAGACAAACTATCCTATTTGCTGATATACATAAAAAAAAAAAAAGCATTCTAAAAGACCATCCCATATCTATGCATGGCAACTACTAGAAAAAGAAGATAAACCAGGCTTCAAATTATGGGTGACAAGCCCTTGGGATCATTAGGCTGCTCCATTGGCTCCTTTTGCTCCCACTGTTCACCTTATTTATACATGGAAGGTGTCAGGTTCTCCTCAAGGACAATGGGATTTGCTTGTGTTCCCTCTCAGCCCTAGAAGCTTGTTGTTTGGTATTTAATCTCATCTGTGTCAGTGACCTGAGAGACCTTTATACCTGTTCCGAAAACTTTTGCAGACTGCTTCAAACTTGCTTCAAAGATCCTAATTGTATGGAGAAAACCTATCATGTATAGACAATAAGACAAAGATTAGAACAAAAGATATGACTAGAATATTGTGAAACTACTCTTTTCTGATATCAAATTACCTCTCAGAAAAAATTTGCAGCATCTGTTAAGGATGTGGATTTAAGCTGTGGAAGACAATAAGCAGTGCTACAATACACATCTTCATATTCACAGTTTTTAGCATCAACAGATTGGAAATTTTCTGAGCCAAAGTCAAGCAGGTTAATCGGTGGATTCAGTGGGATTATTCTCTCTAGCCTCTTTTAGTTTAACTGATTGGAGTTGCTGATGTGGGATAAGGTTGTATGATTCACTGCTGTTAATTTGAAGGCTCAACGGAAGTTTTCATCTTACTCAAGCAACTTTTTCAAACCCCATACTCTCTTTTATCATATTTCAAAACTGAGAAATAGGCTTGTCTGCCTCTTCTCATTCTTCTCGCACTTCTCGCTTGATAATAGAAACATGAAACCCTAAGATGGAGCAATACATGGAAGTGCAAAACTGCGTTCACTGTGCATGGAAGACCCAACAGAAAGACATCAAAACCATCACCTTCGAGCCCAAAGTAATGCACAACAAAATGGGATTTATCTTTGGTTTTCAGAACACACACATGACACAACACACATAATAGAAGGAAGAAACTTCCTCGAAGTTCCATGTTTTCCAATAAAAAGTGTTTTAAAACTGTTTCCTAAAGATCAGATGGATTTTCAGCTCGAAATTGATCTAAACCCAAAATCATTTACCCTTTAGCTAAAAATAAAGGACACCTATCTAAAATGGGCATTAACTTGACCCCACTTGTATTTGGATATTCATGCACACTAAATGTCCCCAACAACAGAAGATCCCAAACTCACTTGATTTGCCCAGATAAGACATGAATAATTCAAGTAAGAGTTACAATCCAAGGGGTTGCTGCTATCAGCCATAACATAAACAAATACCATGTTTTACATAAAGAAACTAAAATGCTGCAAGAAGAGAAGGAAATGAAAATTTGCAAAGGCCATTGAAATAATTCACAAAGGGAAATATGGAAATGTGAAGTAACATGCAAAGAAAATGAATTAACAGATCAAACTATCTGCTAGAAAATCGGTGCTTCTTTGTTGGTTTGGGCTCACCCTATGTTGAGCAGATTCATAATCTCATTCCAATGCGTTTTTGCATTTTATCTCACAAAATGCATTGTATGTTGTAAAGTGGCTAAATGCTTTTCTCATTCTCTAAGGATCCTCAGATAATCTGCATGGAAGGCCACTGACAACCAACGAGATAGATAGGTTCCCTTTGAGTTGTCAGATTCACCAATTTAATACTTCATACCCAGATAGTCTCACTAGCTCAAATATCCCACATGTAATCTTCATAGCACGCTGCACTGCCCATAAGATTCATACTCTAAAGAAGACTTTCCAGCCATAAACATTTGGGCTAGAAAATTCTAATCACTTTCTTGAGCAACTGTCCAACACTCTTTCAAAAACTAACAAAACTATCTAACATGCTTAAAATAAAGTAACAATTTTTGAAATGACTGAATCTATCTAACATAATCTTTTTAACACCCTATTCTTAAATCAAGCGCTCCATTATATCCTTTAAAATAAAGTAAATAATCTTTTAACAATCTCAATTTTGAATCAAGGCCCCCATCTTTAAGCATAACTTCATACTGTAACCACAGGTCCCATTTAACTACATGTTTTAACAAGGACCCCTCAACATTTGAGTTGTGTAAGTTCATTCCTCATTGTCTCATTTGCATGTAGTGCATGTTTTGGATAAGTATTTGCATGCTTTGATAAGTATTTGCACGCTTTGATAAGAGTTCATTTCTCATTATCTCATTTGCATACTTTGATAAGTTTTTGATTTGCATGCTTTGATAAGTTTTTGATCTTTATAGAAGTGTTTTTTTTCATGCTTTGATAAGTTTTTATCCTTATAAGAGTGTTTATTGGAGTGTTTTTAATCCTATAAGATTGTACCGATTCTCAATAAAAATCACAATACTAAATAAGTAAAACATTTCAATTAAAAGTGAGTTGATAAGTATATAAATTCAATTTTGATATATAGTGCACTAACTTTTTTGAAATTCTAACTATTTTGGAAAAGTTTCATAATTAAAGTTTTCATTAATTAAGTGGAACAATAATTTTTTAGAAAAAAATCTTAACATAACAATAACATGAGAACAATTCAAACTTCCATCACGTAGACAAGAAAAGAAATCAAGGGCTAATTGTCATTAGTCCAACAACACTTACAATAAGGATACAGAGAATTGTAACATGAAGTTAAGCATCAACAATAGAGCAACCATAACTTCATGTTGGCAACATCTTGACATACAAGAGAGGAATTCGATTCTCTACTAGGGTTTTGGAACTTCGTTGCTAGGGTTTTGGAACTTCGTTGCTAGGGTTTTCTCCATTCTGCAAAGTTCAGACCATGGCAAAGGCCGGTGGGGGCAAGCAGACCCCCTCCTTTCGCAATACTGTCACAGGCAAGAATAAGGAGCCCAAAGTCTCCTTCACAAGGCTCACTACTTATAACACCTTTCACTCTTCCAGGCTGATTAAATTTGCTGAAGTTGGCAAATAACCAAACAAAATCTCAGAAAACGACAAGGCATCGGGAACTGTCTCAAAGGAAGCCTCAACATCGCAGGAAGGTTCAGAGATCAGACCTGACCAACCCCAGGTGAAATGTCCCCAAGGAACCATTTCAAAGACCAATAAAAACTATAAACCCAAGGCAAAGAAGATACTGGTGTCGGAAATCCAAGACCCATTTTGCGCAAATTAAAGGCCTTTTAAGGTACCAGAAATCATGTTTGAGTGGAGATCACAATTACAATCAAAATTATTACCAAATTCGTGGATCTTTATAGTACGAAAATCAGACCCTAAGGGCTCTAGAAATGTGATGACACACAAATGAATCCAACATATACAAAGAGAATCTACCTAATCCATTAAGAAAAAATTGCTACAACAGAAAATTTTCTTATGCCATTCATGCACAACACAACACATTGTAATTTGTAACCCATATGGATGTTGAGAAGCAACAAAATAAGTCAAGATGTGTTAAAAAAATTCATTTTTTGGAACAAGAATGGTGTAGAGTAGAGAATAGCAATTACTCAAGTTAGTTTCTTACTAGAAGATGAAATGCAAAAAAGATCCCACCCATTGGCCAAAATTAAAAACCTGCAAAATTGTTGTAGGAATTACATGAAGTATACAATTGAAAACACAAAACAAAAGATAAAGTAAAGATGTTACAAATTCCATGAACTTTGTTAATTAGTCAAACTACACCAAACATGTGACCATATTAAGACTATTTTACCTCTCAAATCAAATAAATGAAAGAACCATATACAAGTTACCTATGCATTTAATTGGGTCATCACTTAAGAAAGTACATCTATACACTCTTTGGAAAGTACATACCTATTGTTTGTGCCTAGCTCATTAATTCCCACTAGAGTTGAAATCCTTCCATTGATTTTCAATCATTGTAGAAGATGATGCTTCTCCACCCGTTCCATAGTTACCTAACAAGGTGTCATTTGTTAGAACAATGAAATTTGTTAAAGCATCAAGGTATATGTGCAAACATAACCATATTGATTGGATGGGAGGGGAAAACTACATGAAATGCCTAAATGTTGAGTAGATGGTCTTTATGTATCAGATTTGTCATTTTTGTCATTTTCATTACCAAATATCACTTTTTTTCTCTTTTATTTAGGATTTAGTTAGATGCACATTCATTTAAATGTACCTGGCATGGCAAGAAATGTTGGATGGTCTTGCATCTTTCTTTAGTCTTGGTTTATCGCCATAGTTATGGATTGTTGCATCGTTTTGTAAAAATAAACATATCACATGTTAAAGAATGGTGATGACTAAATACACAAATATAAAATAATCACTATATTCAATACATGAAACAAACTTGGAACCGTAGACAATGCATTATTTGATCGAGGACGACCTCGCCTATTGAGGTATTGAAACTCAAATGGTTCATATTCTGATGGATGGGCATTTAGATCAATTCCCAAACCATTGTTTTTTTTGCTCCTTTGTTTCTTTGTAGGGCTAAGAAAACTCTTCTTCCTCTTCAAAGATGAATCAAGAGAGCCCAACCCAGGTGTGAAGTCAAAATCCATAATGTGCAAGTTGTTGGCTTCATCCATCATTTTTTTAACTAAACTAAGCAATTGGTTTGCCTTTGTCAAAGTAGTAGGAGGGTTATCTAGAATGAAATGCATGTGTCTAAACAACTCCTCATTTACCAAATGAAGTGCTCCAACATCTTCATCAACAATATTTGTGGCCACGGGAGTGGCATCAACATCGACATCATGGCTCTGGGTCTCTATATTGATTTCGGAAGAGTCATTGAATATGTTATCCACTCGCATGTTGGTGAAGTAATGGATATGGATTATCCGAGTGGAAATACAACCAATTAACCTTTATGGCATGCTTGCAAATGTTTCCACGAGTAGACCATGGGCATTCACACATTATAAAATCTATGCGATACCATTTGACAAGGTAGTTTTTATCTCTATCTCGTTTGACTTCTCACCCAATAAGCATTGGTTATGCTCTCATGAGGAGAACAATCACTATTCAGAATTTTTCTTGCTCTTTCCATTGATGATTCAAGTTGTTTCTCTTTCTTGTAGTTGTTTAGAAATCCTTCTTCTTTCAATATTTCCTTGTACCGATAACAAGGTTCAACGATTGTTAGCAAGCATATACAGACAACCAATCCATCCGACGAGCACATTTTTTTTCTTCTATCGGATAAAAAAAATTTGTTTTCAAATAGCAATGATATGACTCAACAGCATTGTTGGTCTCCTGATTTGCATGAGGAAACTCCCGACAACCTTTCACCCACATCCCTAAGTGCAAAGAGAATTAATTTAGTCAAAATATATCACTTTTATAGAAGACAAACATGGATACAATTAAAAGAGTTTGTTTACTTACGAATCTTATCGCCAACAACCCAATTCTTGTGGAAATAGTCTAAGAACTTCTCTTCATCTGCAAATTTGATAAAAAATCGATTGATTGCATCATCCACTTCAGTATTGAGAGTGTGTTTCATGATAGAACCTAACTCATTGAATATCTCATTGGCTTTTATGGAATTAGTGGCCAACCAGTTCACGTTTTTTAACCAAGCCCTCCGTACATGCCAAACACATAAGATAACATCACAACCTGTGATCCTCTTGCCATATTCAATGCATTTTAGTGTAAACACTTTAGAATAAATGAAATTTTTATTATATGAGGACAATATTAGAGTTACCTCGAGGCAGCGATTTCAGCCAAGGCATCATCGACCATGAATGCATTGACTTTCCAATCAAGACGGATTTGGAAACACCTGTGCATGAGCTTCTCCAACCATAGTGCAATATCATCTGATGTGTTTCGTGATGCCACGACCCATGCAATTGGTACTCCGCTTTGTTGTTCATCAAATGCCACAAGTGTATACAACTGATACTGTCATATTCAACGTTACATAAAGTCAAATACACGTTATCCATCATATTTAATGTATACAACTTAAATACGTATATTCAATTAATCATTGCTATCCAACTTACTCCATATTTATTTGTATTAAATGTTGAATCCATGGCTATTAAGCTATTGTGCGATAGCTTGACCATTGTCTCCAACATCCACTTTGTTTGAATCCCTATTATAAAAGAGGCCTCCACACCATTGGGTTTTTGGTAAAAGAAAAAATCTTCTTGGTGCTTTTGATACCAAAGGTTTACACTCATTTCATCCTTTTTGTGGAGTTGATAATTTCCCTTTGACAACCTGTTATGTCTCTTAACGTGGGTTCTATACACCATATCAACAGGCACTCCCAAAAAGAAACAACTCTCAACATAAGCAACGATGTCCCTTGAAAGCCTTGCATAGGCCAAGGCCCTAGCCTCACCTGAATTATCATGTTGTCCATGACAAGGCCAACCTTCTCCATCTTTGTGTTCATACATATTGAAAGTCAATATTGCTATCTGAGGACTTTCATTCATAACTTTCACAATAAAGTGGCATTGACAACCCCTCTTTTGCACAAATGAGGCTCTTTGTTTAGTTGAAGGCTCTCTTCTTCTATACTCTGGTCCAAATGAGCAATAATATCTACACGAAAATTCTTGAAATGTCAATACATACAAAGAATGATAACTTTTGTTTTAAAGGACCTAAACAATGAATTTTGAAATACTTACACATCATATTGTGATGCAACGAGTAGCTCTTTGTCTTGGTTCTATTTTACGCTTCCATATGAAATTACATGGAGCAATATGATTTTCTTCCTCCCCTTTGATAAAGTGAGAAACTCTTTTCGAAGGGATTAAAGCAACCCAATCAATGTCGTTGTTATTTCGTTTTATTTCAGTCCAAACTAAGTCTTTACTCGGAAAAGGTCGTCTTGTCTTTCGGGTCTTGCACTCGAATATCCATGATATGCTTTGCCATTTTGCAAGCTTGCCCATTTTGAACTGTTCTTGTTAGAAAATATGCAAACACATCGAAAGAAATATCCTATACAAAAACATGTTAGCAACAAATATATTCATACTAGAGCATAACAACAAAATAAAATTGATGATCCAAATTCGATCATTCTTCATTGTTAACCATAAGTTATAGTTTCATGTCTATATACACTTGCCACATGATCGAATTAAATTTAGTGAACAATTCTTTCCAACAATCGGTTTACCATGGTAAATCTTGAAAATCTCAATTAGAGAAGTTTGTTCTAATACCATAGCATGAATCACACAATAGCTAGAAATTAGGCCAAAGCATACAAATTAATCACATACACTGATAAGTCTGTATTTGTTGCTCTTCCTACTACTCTAATATACCTATTTGTAATCTTGCAAACTTGTAACAGATTGTTCTTATGTGTATATTTGTTTCATGGGAGAATTTAGCAGAACTGTTACCATAGTTTTTTTTTTTTTTTTCCGCAGAAAAAATCGGTAACCTTTTATTAATAAAAATGAAAAGTTATACATAGCATATGCATTGAAGCATTTTCAGAAATTGCCCATTGGGCTCATGTGCTCTCGCACACAATGCGTTGTAGCAAGGCTACCTTGCATTCAGAGAAAAAGAAAGAAAAAAGAATGAGAAAAGAGGAGAGAGAGAGGCAGAAAAACTGGAATATGCTAGATCGTGGGAAAAGAGTCCCACAAATCAGGTTTTTCTCCCTTTCTTCTTCTCAACCTTGCGCCATTCGCCCTGAGATGGCTCGCAAGTGGCAAGGACAATCTGATTTTCTGCACTTTTGGTTCCTATATCCTAGTCCGAATCTGAAGTTTCTAATGTATGGTGTCTTTTGATCCCTCCACTGCCCGTGTCCACTGCATTCATGTCTGATTGTTTCGTCTGAAGATGTGGATCCACTAGTGCAGTTGTGTCCTCTGTTTGTGCCTCTGGTTCCTGTGTATTCTGCTTATTTCCTGGTGGAGCTAGTTCCTCTTCTTCTTTTGACTCATCCTCCTCTGAATCAGGAGGGGGAAATTGCCAACCTTTCCTCTGCTTCCTGTTCGGTTTCTTTTTGTTGTTTTCTTTCTTAATTTCTGGGCATGTATTTTGTAAATGTCTTGTCACCCTGCAATTTCTGCATCTGAACGCAGTATTCTCGTAATCTAGTGATTGCAACCAATTTTGTTGCTTATAAATCAGCATAATGTTCTTCGGTAATCCTTTGCTTAAATCTACCTCCACGCAGATCCGGGCAAAGGTGAAGATTCGTTGTTCTAATCTTTCCATGTCTGTTTTAATATACCGCCCAAGACTGTTCCCAATGCTCTCGAGAACCTGTTCATTCCAGAAATGAAGAGGCAAGTTGTAAAGTCTCACCCATACTGGTAGTCTGGAAACTGTCATAGTGTTAGGGTCAAAATCTGGAAACCATGGAGTGATAAACAGCCCTGTGGACCCCCAGAACCAAGGCCCCTCTCTGATTATGATATCCCTTTCCTCCGAGGTTTGAAATTTGACAATGAAAAATCCTTTAGAACAGAGATGTATTTCACATTCCAGGGACCATTGGGTGAAGATCCAGTGAAAAAGGTCCATGGGTTTGGGCCAAAAGCAGTTGAAGCGGCATATTAATGCCTGGGCTTCATAAGTCTTGATATGCTCCTCTGTTGCTGGACTGTTGATTTTTAGAGCAGGGGTTTAATCCTGTTGTTCAACTATGTAAGGCCTCGGAGTATTTCCAGCTTGTTCTAGAGCTGAGCCGACCCCTTTTTTCCCCTGTAGGATATTTTTGTAGGAGGGGCCTCCATTTGTTTGCCTGGGCGTGCTCTGGTTCACAGCACCCCCTCGCAGGCGCAGATTTAGGGTAATGGTACTCTCTGCTTTTATGGCATAATCCTTTAAGAGCCTACAATCCTGTAGAGAACTGTGCCCATTGACCAGATGTTGGATCGGTACTGGGTAGCCCGTCATACCCCAGATTTGATGCTTGAGTTGCAGGATAGAGGTGTCATCGTTTACCCAGGCTAAACGTGACTTACCCACCGGAGGTTTGATAAAGATTTGAAAAGGAGGAGAGTTTAGAGGAAACGAGTTCTTACCTATAGAATGGGGTTCAAAGAACGATTTTTTTGAGATCAGTCCCTGCTTATGCCGATCCCTCCTCGTCTCTGCCTCTCCTTTCTTCTGAGTTGGTAGAGGGTTCTGCAGATCAGGCTTAGGCGCCTCTTCTCCCATAGAGAAGGAAGAGAAATTTCTGAACTCTGTATCTGCGTCGATGCCAGATTCCTTGAGGACTGTCGGTAGCGCCTTCGCAGCCTCTCCATCTTGTAGAGAACCCCCCCTGGGCAGATCCAAGCCAGACTGGAGACATATCAATTTTTGGGAGATCCGATCTGCCTTGCCGCTGCAGGATTTGCCTGGGGCAAGATCCACAAGCATTTTATCAGATTTGAGAAGCCCCAAATCGCCGGTGTGAGAGCCGCACCACCTATCCGGCATTGGGATCTTCGCTCTCCCTTGATGCAGACCCCATGGAGTAAAAGACGCAACTGCCGCACCAACAGAGGCATTATCTGCAGAGTTCTTTGAGCTGAGATCATTGGCAGAGTTGTGAGCTCCGAGCAAGCAAGAGTCGATGTGAGACGCGGCCATATCCAAACCGGAAGCCACGGCTGCAGGGGAAGCTTTGTTGGTTGTAGGATCCGCACAAACCTTGACGGTGGCGACAGAGCACCATGAAACCCTAGCGCGATCCATCCTTCTCCAAGCACTGTTACCATAGTTATTATAAAAAGCTAGCATTAATCACATGGATGCTTTATCCTGTCAAGATTTGATCTTCAAGTGGTGCTGAGTTCACTTTTAATTATATTCGATTCGTACAGGTCTTCTCTCCCTTATATCTTGTGAGTTATGAGCAACTTTTTGTTTTGCTGCCTTTCATGGCTGTAATATCCTAATATTGCAGTCAATTTGTGTTAGTAGATCATGTGACGCTGACCAAAACTGTAAATATCTGGACGAGAATGAGGTCAGTCTGTGAAGCATGTGTGCCTCTATATTGTCCCATTGACATTCAAGACAGTAGGGTATTTCTTGTTGTAACTTGAATATTTAGGGCCCCATTATGGATGACTAAATTCAATACCATGCGTGAACTTCCTTGAGATTGATATGTTGTTGTGCAAATTGGCATAAGCATGCTGAACTTTTAAGAACAAATGTAACTTTGCTTTTGTTAGATTGTTCAATGTTTTCCTGCACAGGATTATGACAATCCGTTTGAAAAGTGCCCAAGTCAGTTGGGTGGAATAAGATTGAGAAATGATATCATTGATATGCAGTGTTAAAATAATTAGGAAGCGACTTGAGAGAATTTCTGCTCACATCACTAAATTTCTTAATCGTATTTTTTTAAATGACCTTTACAATGGGCTAATTAACAGCAATGAAGCTGTAATATGTATTTGTTGATGAGTATTTTGATATAACTATTATGCTTCTGGAGGACATATTTTTGTATTTATTCCTTATGTTTATGTATTTAGGCTTTGGTGATTTATTGATTTTAGCTTTTGCATTTATACTACTGGCTTCTAAGGTACTTCCACCATGCCTGCTTTATTCAATAGATTTGTCAGGGGAAAGACTGTAACAATAAGTGATGCCTCAGTGTATATTGTTTATTTTAGCCTTTGTATTTGCAGGTTTGCAAGTTAAGATTAGGAGATGCCGAGGGAGCTCTAGTGGATACTGAGCATGCTGTTCAGACTGGTGAGGATAATACCAAAGCTTTCTTTCTTCAGGGTCAGGCATGCCATTGATAATTCATATTGTATGTTTTTATAATTAGTGGATTCCATATAGTCCAACCATGCCCAGGATTCTTTGTCAGTCGATACTTCTTGTATGTGTATATGTACAGGATTCTTTGTCAGTCAATACTTCATGTGTGTGTATATATATATATATATATATATATATAGGTTCTGATGCCTAGATTCCATGGCTGAATATTGCACATAGAATGCAATACTCTTTTGTTATCTATACTCAATTTTCAATACATGAATACATCAGTACCCAAGTGCTACTTATTAAGAAGCTTTGATCTGACTGGCACTGCTCAAATATTCTTTATCTAAATTTTGATGCTTCTTTATAAGTAGAGATGCATCATGTCTTAGTGACACTACATTTTAGAATTATTTATCATAAATGACTTTTCTAACAGAAGGCATCTTATAAACGTAAAAGTTGTTTTTGACAATCAATTTAGTTTGAGTTACCCATGTTTTTAATCCTGGCCTTTGCTTGATAGGGTTTTTGCATAGGAAACGCAAATGATTTTCCTATCTGAATAGCATCCCCCTTTTTTGAGAGAGTTATTTTTAAATAATGTTGATTGATTTTAATCATAATAATAAAATTCATTCACTAAAATTGCATATTGGTGATGTTTATATATTTCATATACTCGGGGATATGTGACACGTTTTGGTAAGGAAAAAAGGTATTCCCACTCAAACAAAGAATTTCAGTTCCTCGAGAAGCATCTTTTCTTTGTAATCTTGCAAATTGTCCGAGTAATCTACTGTGTACAACTTTCATCTTGCTCATCATACTAAAATCCTGCACAAACTATTAGGAGACTCTATTCCATACAGACTTTGTACTATTCTTCATATACAAAAATATTTCACCATTCAGTAGAGATGTGGTAGTGTGGACTTTTGATATCACACCTATATCTAATGACCATCAAAGTTATACTAGAGTATACACTGACAACTACTTTGATTCAGAGCTGGAAACCCAAACGATAGTCATGGGTAATCCTATTTGAAAATATAAAACTCAAGAGAAGAACATAACAAACATGGTGGCATAGAGCAATGTCCTGAAGATGGATCCCCGTTGGGATTTGAAACGTCGACAAGGGTTTCGTGAGACTGGAAAATCCGGCAAACTCTCTAGTAGGCTTCTATTATTTCTGGAGTCCTTCCCAGTCTGAAATGTACCTTGATTTCGGCCTGCTCCTCATTAAGCTCCATCAATCCACTCATGGAAGACATTGTCAGCATTCATACCTCTTCTTGAGGTTCTTGAGGGCAGAGGTATCAGTTACTGTTATTTTTTGGTACATTGAACAGTGTGGCCAAGTCCTGGGTGCACATGATGGGCACATTGTATAATTCCCGAAAGACGTTGATTTCATTGTCATTGCCCAAGGAAATGCACCCTACAGTGGTTGCATTAGTGGAGGTGTGGGCAGAGTTGGGTTGGGTTGTTGAATTGGTTTATAGTTGGAAAGAATGCAGTTGAAGTTGTGCTGGGGCAAGAATGACTGTGAGGATAATCAAAAGATTTCGTGGGAGAGGGATTTCAAAAAGGAGATTGACAGTTGAAGTGCTCTGTGCATTAGTCGACAACAAAATTGGTTGTCTCCTATGTTACAATGTATTGTTATGACTTGTCAATGATAGCTTGGAGAACAGATCTGCTATGAAATTGGTTGTCTCCTATGTTAACTTAAACGACACATTTTAATTGGTGAACAGATCCTACTGGTTTCAGACGAGGATCCGCCCATTTTGAAAGAGTTCTTTCATTGGGGGAGATGATTTGTGGGTCGAGACGATTTGAGGGCCGAACTAACAGGGTTGTCGAGGGCCGAAAACCACGATGAAAACTTCAATTGAAAGCAGATACAAGCAAATTCATAAAGAAAACCTACTCGGCGCAAGAGTGTCTGCAAACTTTTGTTTTTTTCTTCTTCTGCGTAGCTGCTCTGTTCCACTCTCTGTTCCACTGTGCAATGGCTCTGTGCGCTCTGTTTCCATTTTGGGAAGATAGCCAGCAACGTCACTCACCTACCTGCCAACTTCATTAACTGCTCGCCGAAGGGCTACCTGCCAACTTCATTAACTCCTTGTCGAAGACACTACTCTGACAGAGTTGTGATCCCCAAGCGGAAGCGAAACGGGCGACTCTCTGACAGGTCAGGCGGTGATCCCCAAGCACAATCGGCGATGTCTCCGCGGCCGGGTAGAAAATGTTTTCCGATGGGCAGCATCTCCGGGCTAAAACGTTGCTTGGGTAGACTACTCCTTTTCGGAAAGCCTTATTTTTAAAAAATGATTTTAGATAAGATATAAAATAGATTTTAAGGATAATTGACAAGTGTAGTTGTGTTTTTGTTTAGTGAATTGCAGTTTTTAAATTATTATCAAAATTGTTAAAAGATATTTAAATATTAAAATGAATGAAAAAAATATGAGTAGGAAACATTGTTGTTACAAATATATATATAGAGAGAGGAGTATACTGTCAATTTTTTTTTGAATTGAAAATTTTTGATACGAATTTTTACCTTATCGTATCGAATTCGAATTCAAATTTGATGACTATGGTTTTGTTATCTTTAGTTTTTTTTCATTCGGACAGTTCTGCAAAATCACGGTTCTGTAAAATCAAAGATAAATAAATGTTTTTAGAATAAATTATATTATTATGAATTGGTAATTATTTAATATAATTTTTTTTTTAATCTTGTTTTAAAAATGAATCACTATTAAAAATATGAATTAATTATGAAAAAAAAATATTTATCTCACAAAAATTTAGATCTAACTATTGCGTGTAAAATCTCCCTTCCCAAAAAATGGGTTTAACCCAAAGTCATCCTTCATTTCTTTATATCACGACAAGAATCGGCTGGTTCCATCAAAGAACAAATGTTTCATGCATGGCACACCTACATGAAGTTTGGTTGATCCCAAGTCGGGTAAGTTTTGAGATGGGTTTACTCCAGAATCTGCAATTATAAAACGAAACTTCATGTATGACATAGTTTGAATATGTTTTTCTATATAAATTTCTACGGGCACAACATAGACTGAACGTAGATTGAGTGGAATATTAAAGTTTGGTTGATCCCAAGTCGGGTAAGTTTTGAGATGGGTTTACTCCAGAATCTGCAATTTTCAAGTATAAAATTGGTTTGCTGTTTGGGAGGGTTATCATCTTTTGCTTTCGCACAAATGGACATAAGTGAAGGTGTCAGTGGATTTGTTAATATTTCTGTTCAAGGAGTTACATGTCTTGGGAATTTAGCTGTTTTTGTTACAAGTCTCATAAGAGAGACGATATATGCTGTGGATTTCCCCGAGAGAAGTGCTGTAAACTTGCCATAAATGGGAAGATGGAAATGATTGATTACGCGGCGAAGAGACTCCTTCCACACAGAAGCCACCAAGATGGTCGAGCACAGACGCGAATATCACTCGCATCTCGGTGAAGATGGTCGAGTTATTGAGGTGTCTTCGACATCGACTGGGCATCTACACACCTTGTTTTAGAGAAGAAGATCTTCGGACCGCCTCTGTAGAAGCAGGTGGTCGACCCACGGCTTCTAATGAAAATGGAAGTGCACAGACTGCTTCTGTTGTGATGTTGTGTAACGGGGCAAACCCAATGTGTCCATCAAAGAGTTCATGAAAATCAATGCCCCTATTGTGGGCTCCATTTTACTGCAATTCCTTCCATTACAAGATGCAATAAAAGATAGCGAGGTAGTCCCTGGAGAAGTCAATATAGAGATGTGTGGATGCAATTATTGCAACTGCATTGTATTCTGGACAATTGAAGAGATAACCATCAATGGTTATCTCTTCAATTGTCCAGAATACAATGCAGTTGCAATAATTGCATCCACACATCTCTATATTGACTTCTCCAGGGACTACCTCGCTATCTTTTATTGCATCTTGTAATGGAAGGAATTGCAGTAAAATGGAGCCCACAATAGGGGCATTGATTTTCATGAACTCTTTGATGGACACATTGGGTTTGCCCCGTTACACAACATCACAACAGAAGCAGTCTGTACACTTCCATTTTCATTAGAAGCCGTGGGTCGACCACCTGCTTCTACAGAGGCGGTCCGAAGATCTTCTTCTCTAAAACAAGGTGTGTAGATGCCCAGTCGATGTCGAAGACACCTCAATAACTCGACCATCTTCTGGATGCCAAGTCGATGTCGAAGCCGTCTGAATAACTCGACCATCTTCTGGAGACGAACTTCCTGTGTGGAAGGAGTCTCTTCTGTACATGACGTAATCAATCCATTTCCATCTTTAATCCCATTTATGGTCTTGAGTTTGGCACTTACTAGAATTTCCAGGAAATCCCTGGCACCTATCTCTAGATCGAGCCTTCCTCTTATGAGACTTGTAACAAAAACAGCTAAATTCCCAAGACATGTAACTCCTTGAACAGAAATATTAACAAATCCACTGACACCTTCACTTATGTCCATTTGTGCAAAAGCAAAAGATGATAACCCTCCCAACCAGCGAACCGATTTTATACTAGAAAATTACAGATTTTGGAGTAAACCCATCTCAAAACTTACCCGACTTGGGATCAACCAAACTTTAATATTCCACTCAATCTACGTTCAGTCTATGTTGTGCCCGCAGACATTTATATAGAAAAACATATTCAAACTATGTCATCCATGAAGTTTCGTTTTATCATCCTTAGAACTGCCTAGCAGCTTCGTCATGTAGGTGCGCTGTGCATGAAACATCAAAGTGATCATCCTTAGAACTGCCTAGCAACTTCGTCATGTAGGTGTGTCGTGCATGAAACATCAAAGTTATCATCCTTAGAACTGCCTAGCAGCTTCGTCATGTAGGTGTGTCGTGCATGAAACATCTATTCTTTGATGGAACCAGACGATTCTTGTCGTGATATAAAGAAATGAAGGATGACTTTGGGTTAAACCCATTTTCTGGGAAGGGAGATTTTACACGCACTAGTTAGATCTAAATTTTTGTGAGATAAATATATTTTTCATAATTAATTCATATTTTTAATAGTGATTCATTTTTAAAACAAGGAAAAAAAAATTATATTAAATAATTACCAATTCATAATAATATAATTTATTCTAAAAACATTTATTTATCTTTGATTTTACAGAACCGTGATTTTGCAGAACTGTCCGAATGAAAAAAAAACTAAAGATTACTAAAAGGTAACAAAACCATAGTCATCAAATTCGAATTTGAATTCGGATTCGAATTCGATACGATACTATAAAAATTCGTATCAAAAATTTTCAATTCGAAAAAAATTCGACAGTATACTCCTCTCTCTCTATATATATTTGTAACAACAATGTAAAACTAGCAATTGCCCCTAAAGGCGCAAAGGAACACCGAAGGTATGGCAGACAACAAGGCATTGATGGCTACGTTTCCTCTTCCAACTTTGAAGGTTGTTTCAGGGTTTTTTATGTTGTTGCTTATAAAAAGGGAAGGTAAGGGCTGTACTTTGACAATTTAAGTTACTGGTTTCTTAAGAATTGTTTCTTGTCAAATGTTAATTTGTTTATCCTTTCCTGGTGGTTCTCGATCGACTTGGACTATATTTGTTTAATTTAATCAAATCATTAAGTATTTAGTTTAATAAAAATATACAGCAAAGGTATGGTGGACTTCCAGCCATGGTGCCAAACGATCAAGTGAAAGCTCAGATCAAAATCATGTTGAACAATTTGACAGAGATTGCAAGTAATGTTCTCAGCATTGGCAGAAGTATTTTGAATCTTTATTAACTTTAATTAAATCAAATCATTAAGTATTTAGTTTAATAAAAATACACAGCAAAGGTATGGCGGACTTACAGCCATGTTGCCTAACAATCAAGTGAAAGCTTAGATCAAAATCATGTTGAACAATTGGACAGAGATTGCAAGTATTGTTCTTAGCATTGTTAAGGACATTTTTGTTGTGGTCAGTTCACTCAAGATCCTTCGTTTTCCAACGCCATGCCTGTTGTTTGATCTTGAGGATGAGGGTGGGAGCAATTAACAGTCCTGTAATAACTAAAATGAAAGGAAAAGAAAGTTGAGACCTTCCATTTCATTAAATACCTCAATCACAGAGAGGAAATAGAATTTCAAAGCCAAAGTTCTATAAGTCGGCAATAAAACTTAGCATAATACGTCACCATGGTGTGTGTGAGTCCAATTAGGGAGGCACAGGTGTTGAGATCCATAACGACATGGAGTATGGAAGTGTTCATCCAACTTGCTCTGTTCTTGAGCATAAAGGAAATTCCTCAAGGTTATTCCTTGAGGTTACCTATAAATAGTTTGAAGGTATTCTCTGTGTGCATTACAGATATTGATTCTCGGTCTCAGAAAATGAGAAATTCCCATTCCGAACAGAGATGCATCATAGAGCCAAACACAACATTCTCGATCTCACAAAATGAGAAATTCCCATTCCGAACAGAGATGCAGCACAAAGCCGAATGCGACCTTCTGGTTGTAGAACAAAAGGGAATTCCATAAACAAAAAACCGAGATCATCTATGCAAAGTAAAACCTTAAGTAGACCGGTTAATCTAGATCGTCTATGCGTCGATGGATTGTGGCTATCCCTTGGATTGACGTGTTGGAGACTAGGCAAGGGAGGCCATGCGATGTTGTACAGATGGTTTAATGATAAGAAATTCTGAGACATTTTATTAATTCAATCAATTTTATTAATTATTGATTTATAAAACAAGAAAAATTATTCTTATTAAAACAAATACAATTTTAACTCATAGTTTCAAATCAAACTAAATACAATACACTTAATAAGAAATTCCAATCAATTTTATTTATTATTGATTTATAAAATAAGAAAAGAATTTCTTATTAAAACAAATACAATTTTAACTCGTAGTCTCAAATCAAACTAAATACAATACACTTGATAAGAAATTCCAATCAATTTTATTTATTATTGATTTCTAAAACAAGAAAAATTATTCGTATTAAAACAAATACAATTTTAACTCGTAGTCTCAAATCAAACTAAATACAATACACTTGATAAGAAATTGACAATTAAATTATAATAAACCTTATTTTATTTAAAGAATATATAAAAAAATAGTGTAATCTTATTAATAAAAAAGGCCTTCTCCCAAAAAAATATATATATGATCATTAAAAAATCTTAATTAAAATCAATCTTGGAGCCTTAATAGCATTAAAATGAAAAATAAAACAGATGCTAGCCGGTGAATTTGTTGCGGAAAAGCACTATTGCAAAAGAAACCTTTGTTTCTGTGTAGGGTTTATGAACCAAATTTGCTATCGGGGGTTTGAGAAGCCGTGTCTGAAGAAAACTAAACATGTCAGAAAATGAGTGAAGTAAATCATGCATACCTTCTATTAGAGGAAGAGCGAGGGCCGGGCCCTCCCACCTCAGCACCTTTAAGCGTCTGCTGATGATGTCCAGCTCCGCTTGATCTTCCAAGCTTCCTGGGCTGGGACTCGTTCTTCTCCGCCTTAGATTGCTGAAGGGAGATGTATGCGCGCTGTACCTAAGCTTTAATCGTCTATATTCTCCAACCACCACGAGATCGGATCACACTACGATCTGCACAGACTCAAACCCTGGAAACCCTAACGAAGTTATGCCAAATCAAGCCAAGCTCTCTGATTCACATAAATCCATCGCCCAATGCCCTTAAAGCATAGACGCCCGATAACTACCCTCGAACATGCCGCAACCCTACAAACAGACTTCATGTGATGAGGATTTTGAACATTGAAGTGTTATTATTGACAGTTACTGTTGGATTCTCTTCTGTGGTTAGTGCTATAAAATCTCCTATCAAATCTACAGCTAGAATTTACTGGAATTTTTGTTGTAAGTCTTGAATCTGTTGATGCTAATTCTCACGACTATTACCACTGGTTGGTTTTATTACTGTTGTTTGCCATTGCTAGCACTCATCAGTTTTCTCATAAAAATAAACATATTCCAAGTCTTGGCTCATTACATTTGCACTCAACCACTTTCTCGACTTTGTCGAGAACTATGGCTGATAATTTTGATAAAAGTTTGAGATCCGTGGTCAACATTGACCATGGCCCCAAACATGCAATCTGTTTAAAGCATGTCACTGAGAAGAACATTTATATTCAGCCAAGAAGTACATTTTTTACACTAAATGATAAATAAGTGGCCAAGGTGAAAGTGGAAATTTCTCAATGCTAAACAGATTTCAGCTAGAAAAAAATTAATTGCTTCAGTTGCAGAGATAACTTACTAGAGCTATAAGAAACTTGAAATAAGATATTGTTTTATGAAAAAAAATATATCTCTGTAAATATAACATTGGCTTAGGTTTGGTCTAGAAAATGGTGCGTGATCAATGGGAAAACACTTAAAATATTACTGGCCATTCCTTTATATGTGTTTAGCATTTTAATTTATTTTTCAAAAGTCGCAGGCAGATTATAAATCCAAATTGTTTAGAAATCTTACAACCCAGTAGGTGTTGATAGCATCAACATTACAGGCCCAGTTGCAAGCACAGGCAAGATTTGTTTCAGGTCACGCATCAAAGGACCTGAGGGGAAATTGACCTGAGGGGATATTGATCACATTTGGTCTTCATACACATCAAATCTACCATCAGTTAGAGAAGCGATTGATCAATTTTGCTTCGGCAGAATGATTACAAATTTTGCAGCAGTTTTTTGCATTGGGGATGAGGACAACTCTCAAAATGTCAAAATATTACAAGTTTCATTGCAAACTACGATGTCAAAATATTACAAGTTTCATTGCAAAGTACACTTCTAGACCTTTTTTGTTATCAGACAGCGTCATCGCATCAGAACCGAGAAGGGTGTGAATTTTGCCCTTGAGGAAGTTTAAATTCATGCAATAGAAATAAGGGGATCCATTATAAATTTCAGGGACTTAAAGTTAACCCGCACTCATAGTTATTCTAAACTTACACATCAACCATCCAATACATTCGCACAACCATCACAAAACGTTTAAGAAGAATTTGTACTACAGAAACAAAAACTTTAAGAAAAAAAAACTACAACAACCACTTAAGGCAGCATTTAAATATTTTAAGAAAATTTTATTAAATATCAAATAAAAAATGCACTAAAATATTCAAATTTTAAGCAAATATCCTGTAACATCACATCAAATTTTAAGGCAGGTTGCAAGAATGCCAATTACTGTTTCCTAGCAGAAATCAAGAATCCTTAACAAACTTTTATGAAGTTCCTAGAACTGGCATTCTTGAGCAGATTCTTAAAAAATCTTGCAGATATGATGAAATTACCATCCATAACACAAAAACTCACCACATTTGATGCCTTCCTGTGAGCTTAATCTTATTCGATTCAATGAAGAACCGCGGATTTGACAACCTTGCCGAAAAATAATGGAAGAATATAAAGCCAAGAAGAATATTAATGAGAATGTACGAGCTGTCATGCACATTTGCAGCCTCTCACAATCAAACTGTAGGCCAGAAAACCAATTAAGGTTACATCTAACTTCCACGCTCTCTAATCATTGAATTCCAGCAGCAGGAACTGCAATTCAAGTCAGTGCTGCTACAGAAACAAAAAAAAAGCTTTCAAGCTTCGGTCTGCAACATTTATTTTAAACCTGTAAATTCACCCCTAGGAGACCCCGCATGAGACTAATCCAAACGGATCATGTGAAACCGGTAATTGAGATCTGAAATTGCAGACATGCAAGGAAAGGATGAAGCTGAACTTTAAATATGTATTTCTCATAGCACATATCACCTGCATTAACCTTTTGCTGGGACAATTCCTGCTACTTTGAAGTTTGGAATGTGAAAAGCACAGATGCATAGACTTACATTAATAGACTTGGAACCGACCTTAATTACATTAATAGACTTGGAACCCCACGAAACCCAGCTCGGCAGATAGAACTCAAGCTGGAGAGTACCATTAGGCTATTCAGACGCATGCATTTCACGAGAAATGCAAAAAAAAAATCTATTCTTTCAATCAAAATACCCTGAGCTCGTCTGTGTAGTACGGCGACACAGTCCGACACATTTATTTGCAACTCATATATAATTACATACAATAAACCGCCGTGAATTTTTTTCCTAGTTTATGGTTTACCTAAAACCAATCTTGGAGCCTTAGTAGCATTAAAATGGAAAAAAAAAAAAAAAAAAACAGATGCTAGCCGGTGAATTTGTTGCGGAAAAGCAGTTTTGCAAAAGAAACCCTTGTTTCTGTCTAGGGTTTATGAACCAAATTTGCTATCGGGGGCATGAAAAGCCGTGTTTGAAGAAAACTAAACATGTCAAAAAATGAGTGAAGTAAATCATGCATACCTTCTATTAGAGGAAGAGTGAGGGCCGGGCCCTCCCACCTTGGCACCTTTAAGCGTCTGCTGATGATGTCCAGCTCCGCTTGATCTTCCAAGCTTCCTGGGCTGGGACTCGTTCTTCTCCGCCTTAGATTGCTGAAGGGACATGTATGCGCGTTGTACTTTAGCTTTAATTGTCTATATTCTCCAACCACCACGAGATCGGATCACACTACGATCCGCATAGACTCAAACCCTGGAAACCCTAACAAAGTTATGCAAAATCAAGCGAAGCTCTCTGAATCACATAAATCCATCAGCTAAAGCCCAGTGCCCTTAAAGCATAGACGCCCGATAACTTCCCTCAAACATGCCCAAACCCTACAGACAGACTTCAAAAAACAATAAGATGCGTGTAGATTACCTGAATTTGCTGAGAGAAGACTCTAAACAATGCCAGAGAGCCTTCAAATTTGCAGCCTCCAATGTGAATTTGGGATTCAAACCATTGGCCTGGTTTCTTTGCCGCCGTCGTGTTGACGCCATAGCCCTACCGCATAAAAGGAAAACCCTCTGGGCACCTTAACCCTCATGAAGGCGACGGCCAGCAGGTTTTCGAACTTTCAAAGTAAAAATTCACAATCATTTAGTAAAGTAATGGCTAGGTTTGTCGTAATGACGACATTTAAAAGTCGCTACAAGCGATAATGACATAACTATTTATAGTAATCCTGGAGTTCAAATGGGGTTGGTACACTTTCACAACATCTGTACAATTTGCTTTCTTTCACCCTAATGATGGGTAATAGTATTTACCTGAAACATTGTAATTTGTGTAGTACAATATATAATAGCCGAACTAAAAAACACCTAAGATCTAATAACCATCAACAATCCTGTTCACCCGTCAAACTTGACAACCAAAAATCTAAGTAATCATACTCAACTTTCATTTTAGTTAAGGCTAAGACGATGGAATGAAGTATCAGAAAAGTTTTACAGTTATTCGATAACCTTAGCACCGAGGCCAATTGGGAAGAAGAACACTTGTAAACTACAGGGCATAACATAGAGAAATGTAAACACTACCACACAATTATAGAGTTCATGAGAGAGGTCAGCCAATCATGCAGAGAACGAGGCAGCCCCAGGCAGGCCTCAAAGGGATGTACCAGATGGAGCAGTTAATGACAGCAAAGGCAGGACAGGTGGCAGTGCAAACAACAATCCACAAGGGGTAACCACATCGACTATAACAACAAGACTGGTGAAGGCACATTAATCATAACATCGCATCTCCTTATTAGATATGACAACGCAAAGGAAAGCTGATTGGGTGTGGAGGTGGGTGTAGGTGGAAACTACTGATTGGCATGATAACAGAAATGTTGATGTTGATGCAGATGACTAAAGAAGTTGTTCTAACAGGGGAGGGGATTCACAACAAGCAGCCCACGAGGGAAAGCAGACCATGCCCTAGTCCACTGAATTCATCATAGATGATACCAGGATTATGACACAGTACATTTTGGCCAAGGTGGGGGTCAACTGTTCTCTGGGGATGAGTCACCAAGTTGTGGATTCAATGGAGATGGCAAGCTGGAACCTGGGAAAGGCAGCACCACACCAGTGACTCCTCCCTCTGGCATTGAATTTGGTTACATGCTTTTATTTTCTTCTACTTGTTAGTTAGCAATATTTAGGGAAATCCGAGCTTAAGTAATCCAGTTCATCTTAGTACATTTTTCTTGGAGAAGCGTAGCTGATAAACGCACCAATAGGGAACTTTAATAGATAAATCTGGTGGAAGCTGATGATCTGAAAGTCACACCTGTTTTTTGGTTTCCCCTTCTCTGTCTTTTGAACCACTGAAAACACGGACATGGCCCAGGAATCATTTTATTTCTGAACTGCAAAACTGGGATCCAAGATCTAAACTAAAGCCCCACAATTTTGTGACTGAAAATCAACGCTAAGTGCTTTCTACTGTATATTAATAAAATCCTTGTTTGTTGACTAAAGAAATAGTTGTCAGATAACCCATGGACAGGTGTGGCATTTAAACTCCACCAGGAATTAAATTTTGCAGCAAATTTCTCACTTTTCACGTGCAATCATGATATAACACATGAAAACTAAGTGTCATTAGTAACATTGCATATGAACAACATACTCAACTTTTCAGCATACACCCAGACAAAGCAAAACAATGCAATAGATCCGTGTGCCATTCACACAAGTCCAATATATTCCCATTTAGAGCAGTTTTGCCACGCAGCATCAAGAAACTTACATACCACAACCATACATAGAAATATTACTAGAGAGAAGGAAATATCAGCAGTATAGTTTTAACATCTAATATTTTCGATGCTAGCAAGCAGTTTGTTGAGGACAACTCTCCCGTGTTCTGTCTAGAATTACAGATCTATGTTAACAAAAGAAAGAATGCCTACAAATCAAATTAAATTAAGCCGATGGATCAGAAAGACTGCCATAAAGAGACCAGAATTTTTGTTAAGATTTTAAAAAATCAAGTTAATTCTTACGTTTTGCCTCGTTTTGAAAAAAGTATGCCATACAACATTACAAAATCTTCACAGTGGATTTGTTTACAAAGCCCACAAATGCAGTTGAAATTTTCTCCTCTCGTTCCCACTCCAAACAATGACTACAAAAGATTAGTGCCACTGAAACAAATACCTTTCAGAAAATCACCAGGAGAGAGAAAAGCATGTAAATCAAGCAGCAAGCATATGACACCAAGCCTCAGTGTTCATCCCCGTGAGATGCCATGACAATCAATAAACTGCTGCAAGCTCTTGTGCACCAAAGCACGGGCAATGCCGCGATGACAACATGACGAGTCCTTGAGGTGGGATAAAAAGCGCAGATGCCAAGAAAATCACCTTTGGCAGCATACAATAGCCTACCAAGCTCAGAAATCTGTACAGATTCAAGTTACCATTTCTCCCTGTTAACATATTGAACAAAAAATAGAGGAACAGGGAAGCGACGAATCATGTCAATTGGGTATGACAGACCACATCGATAATAGAACCCTGGTGTACGACTTAATACTCCGCTAACTTCACCAGTGAGCCAAGGCCGTGAGCAAGTTCCATTGGGATTTAAATTAAGTTAATCAGAAAGCATTTTTTTTTATCAAGTTAGCACCGACATCTCTTAGAAACCAGAAAAATTCCATTTAAATAAAAACCAAATGCGTCGACATTTACATGTCCTCAAAGCACTTTGCGAATTCCTTAAAGAAATTACGGTCACAGAATCTAATTCAATGCAACGGATTATTTTTTACACAGTAATTAATTTGCAGTAACAATGGTAGACTTGACAGATTTAAGATAATGTAGGTACCTTTTTTCTTCTCCTTCTCGAGACTGACTTCTCCCTGTGACCATTTGCCATGGGCATCACGCTGCAAAGGCTTTGTATTCAACCAGGACTTGCAGGTAATCGTTCCATTACGTCGCCCAATGCGGGGCCTCCCAACAGTGTCAGGGTTCCATTTCCCAGCAATGCGACCAGTGGAAACAAGCCGAACCCCTTGCCCTAGAATGCACCTTTTATGTAATAGCACAGACTCCTGCAATGTATAAGCCATCCTGTAAACCCCGGATTTAACCTTCTACAGTTAAGAACGGTATGTGTTCCTCCTACAATAACGGAATGAACTCCTTGAACTTGCGCAGGGCAGAGTGGCGTGTGAGGGCACCATGATCGGGATCTCCTTTGCGAAACTGGGCTTGATCACTGTAAAAGATAGCGCCTTCGTCCCACCCAGACATGGCTCACTACAATAGTCTGGACGTCGATGGGGTAGATCTGTTCTGTTGACGGGCTCAATTTCAAACAAACACCTGCTTAGACCGGCTCGACATAGCAGCGAAACCGTCGTTTTAAGCCTGCGAATGTAAGAAATGGTGTGGGCAACACGGGAAGGAAACGAACGCTGGACGGGAATCAAACCGAGAAAAGGGTTTGTAAACCCACAGAAAATCCTAAATAGATTTGTTCAAGACAGTTAAACTTCTGAGTCGAATGCAAACTTTAAGAATACCTGGAGGAGGATGCATTGTGTTAGCCATGCGTGGAAGAATGTGGAAAAAACTTGAAGTGATATTTCAAGGTAGGAAGGCGGCCATCGAAGAAAAGCAGACTTGAAGACAATAGCAATACAAATTATAACACAGTGACAAGAATGCTTTAAAAAAATAAATAAATGTAAAACTCTCGCATATAAAGAATATTGTGTTGAAGAAAAAAATTGGGGATTGATGGTTTAACCATACCTGTGAAGAGGATTTTCGCCTCGACTAAAACATCCTGGAGCCGAAATCCTTCATACAGTAAAAACAGAGTCGATAAGGAACGCGTAAAGAAGATATTAAGCCTGAGAATAGATATTCATAGAGGAAAATCGATGTAAGCCAGAGGAAAGTAGCGTTACCTGAACCGCTGGAAAGACCATAAGAACGAAAATGGCGAAGGAAGCCACGAAAAACGGAGGTTTCAATACATCTGCAAGTTTCGGTGTTCGGCAAATGGAAAACCCGTAGACATCATGCAATCAAGCCTGTAGGCGTTTCACCTACAAGAACCTTCCATTCTGGTGTGAGGATATCAGTAATGGCAGAGGCCAAAACTCGGACGCACCGCCTCTGCAATAACCCAAACTGGAAACAGAAGGATACATTTCCCCGCACAGACATAAGGTCGGATAAACCCCATTGTCGCCAGGAGAAATTCTCGGCCAGGAAACGTCGTTTCATCCCGGGCGCCGGGCAAATCTTTTGAGCAGTGGACGTGTCAAATTTTAGTTGGAAGGAAGGGCAAATCTTCTCCCAGCTAAACCCAGCAAAGAAAACACCTTCGGTGTAATAACTAGCAATTGCACCGGGAGGTGCAAGGGAACGTCAAAAGGAGGCAATAACATTATTTGAGCTCGCATTAGTGAGGCTCATTGACCTATTTGAGTAGAAGGATACATAAATGGTTGTCAATCCCTCTCAAGCCTCTAGAAATGGAATTGATATTGGTTGCCACAAACTGAAGCTTGTGTTGATTAACGTCACTAAAGTTTGAGGCATGATAAACCAAGATACCCAATATTAGTGCTACAAATTCAAATTGGGGGTTATTGTTAATATAAAGAAAATCAATTGCTCGATTTTGATAAACCAACACTAATCTCTGCACATAAGGTTGCTTTAAGACTGTCGAGGGGATATGAAACTCGGCATGTAGAGTAATGTCATTATGCAAAAATTCAACGCATGCCATGTTCACTGGACAAATAAAATATGGAAAACTACACAATTAGAAAATGACATTGCAATAGCAAGTCGACAGAAGGTCAACACATGTGAGGACAGGTGGGTGACACTGTTCAAGATTATGTCAGTGACAACAAATTGGAACAGTGTCCTGAACATAAACCCAAAAATTTTCCATTTCCTTTTAAGAAACCAACACAAATTATGCAACACCTATACAATTGGGTAGGGATAGAATAATATGAAAGAAATATTAAGGGAAACTCTGAATTTTCATATACACTATTCAAATAAGGAGATACTTCAAAAAAATAAATTATGAAAGCAATAACAAGAAAGCCATTCAAAAACTGTCAAATTTGGAATTTTAGAAAGAATGCCCTCAATTGAAAAGCCAGATATAATCCATCTACAACTTTCGACTTCCAATATAACAAAGAAAAATATCTGAAGCATATCCAAATTTAAATATATTTAAATATGTATCAAGTGGGAAACTTAAAACAACTCTAAACTTGGTCTGTAACCTAAACTTTTTTCACAAAACCGTTATCTCATAGAAACTCTTTGATGCGCTTCTTGAAAATCCTGAAGAAGAGCTTACCTCGAGGTCTCTCCGAAATAAATGTATCCAAAGATCAAGAAGGCTGAACCCAAGAAATCCATCCCTGATGCGGGGCCTATTCATGGGATTGATAGTAGGCCTCCATTCATTCCTGGTGGAGTTGGGGGCTTTGGGGATAGTTATAGTGGGTTTGGAGGGGCAGGTTATGGCAGCTACCCATATAGGTCAGTAGGAGGTTACGGTGATAGGCCTGGGGGATATGCTGGTGCTGGTTATGGAGGTCCTGATTATGGTAGGGCTTATGGAGGTTATAGTGGTGGTGGTTTAGGGGGCTATGCAGAAGATGCTTCTCGTGGCTACGAAGGTCGTGCTGGGTCTTATAGTGACGGGTTTGGTGGCTATGGCAGTCGGCTACTGGGTGGCTATGGAGTTGGTGACGGCTATGGTGCCTATAGTGACAGTGGTTATGGTGGTAGTCTCGAGTCAAATGTTGGTCCCTATGGTAGTTGAGGTAGTTTTGGCTCACGTGTTGAAGGTCCCTATGGTAGTGGAGGTAGTCTTGAATCACGTGTAGGAGGTCCTATGGCAGTGGAGGTGCTTATGGTAGTGGAAGGGGAGCTTATGGAGGCAGTAGCAATAGTCGATATCACCCATATGCCAGGTAGAACAATTGGCATCAAGGTTGTCTAAGTAGTAGTTATTAAGATCGGATACAGAACTGAGCTTTTGAGCTCTAATCATTTTTATATATTTACATTTTGTAGGTTTTAGGTTTTGGTGATACAAATACAGTGTCATTTGTAATCACAGATTGCAGTTATATTTTGCTCATGTATATTGGAGGATTTGGAATAATCTACAGAAGAAACAGCACAATATGGGGTACCAACATTTTTCAATCAAAAAATAACTAGGACAAAATATATCTTAAAGCTCCTGCCATAATTAGTGTACAGTGCTTGCAGGAAAGGAGTAATTTCCGAACAAAAAATTATCAGAACGTTTCAGAAAACAGAATCAAAACCATAATCAAAAGCATTAACCACAACAGTTAGTTACTTACCTGCATATTTTAACATATCTTTCTACCTTGACCTCTTATTTTAGTGCAGCACATACACCTTTGATGGTCATAATCAGCACGGATGACAAAGGCCATTCAGGCATTAAATGCGTCAATCTTTCACAAAGTTAAAATGAAGACCACTGAAAGTCATTGCTGCAACAGATAAAACAAAAATAAGACATACAAAATAGGCAAATGCTATAGCAGAGAAAATGCTAAAGATAAAACTCTCTCTCTCTACAAATGTTCAACTATAACTGCTGAGATCTTGAATTCTTGTCACAGCTAAATGAAAAGTTATAAAACAAATTTCTTGTCCACTAACCTGCATATTTATCTATAAGAAAACAAAAACCTTATTGAAGGATATAGGCAACCACCCATGATCCCTCGGAATAACTGAGATTCAAAGTTATTCACAACTGACATAAGTTATGAAGCACACAGCGTGCGAGAATAGTCTGGGGTGCATGGCTAAGACCCACATTCATATCCTGCAGCATCCTCCAACGCCCTTTAAGAAATCCTATGGCCTGCTCCACAACGGATTTCCCCCCAATGAGGGTTGCATCAAACAAGTTCTGGGCAGGAGGCCCAGAGCCATTGGACGAGAAAGGTACCAACAGAAATGAAAGTAAAGGATAACCCCAATCGCCAGCGAGGTATGGACGAAGCTGATGCAGCAACCTCTGCCCACTTGGGATTCCAATGTAATATGGGTGTAACTTGGTGGAAATAACTCTGGTGATCAAAAGGGTAAGAAAATACCTTGATCTGTGAGCATAGTCACCGTGCGTTCAATACCGGCACCCATGCTTACGCATCCCAAATTTGCAGTTACAAATACCTCCTTCCAAAACGTGTAAGAGTAAAAGTGTCAAACCATACTGGCCCTTCATCAGAAGAATCTACTACTCGAACTCCTAACAGATGGTAACATCAACCGAATTGCTCAATTGGGAAGAAAGGAAACGATCCAAGTCCGTGGAACATTTACTGGAGATAGATCACAGAACCGATTTTTTTCTTTCCATCCATTCTAAAACCTGAACTCTGCATGAAAGCAAAGATCCGAATGGAGTGAGCGTTATTCTTTAAGAACTTCATACTGCAGCACGAACATAACGACATATACAGAGATTACTTACTCTTTGGATGTGTTGAGGCAATTCATTCGAACAAATTTGTGCAGAATTTGGTCTTCGCCATGGGATTTTTCAGGAGCCAAGAAGAACAGCATACCCATCAAAACGCACCACTTACCCATGAAGAAGGGAGTCCACCCAAGGACCAATTTCACCTGGCCTGCGTCTCCTATTTCATCGTGGGTACTGGATTTTTGCTTCCATGGAATGCTTTCATAACAGCCGTGGATTATTTCACTTATATCTACCCTGGAAAGCAGGTGGACACAGTGTTTTCAGTGCCGTACATGATTCCAGCCTTGGTAGTCATCGTGCTCTTGCTCACTTTCGCTGGGAAGGCCAATGCTCGAGTCCAGATCAATCTTGGGTTGTCTCTGTTTCTTCTGGCCCTGCTGGTTGTGCCAGTCATGGATGTTGTTTATATAAAAGGGCAAAGGGGGCTGGATACTGGTTATTTCATAACTGTTGCGGCGGTTGTATCCTGTGGGATAGCGGATGCGATTGTGCAGGGGAGTCTGATTGGGTCTGCTGGGGAGCTCCCGGAGCAGTACATGCAGACTGTTGTTGCTGGAACTGCTGCAAAGGTTGGGGTAGTAGAATTCCTCACCTCTCTGCACCTCCATCCCAAACGCAGCGCAAGATTTCGTTTACAGTACTGCACGCAGTTTTCCTGGACAGTGGACGATCAAGACTTTAACTGACCGCATCCAATACTTTGCTGCCACCTGTCAAGATTTAACTGACTCCTTGCGCGATGGAAAACTGTTTCTCATTGTTGGGATGAAACCCAAACCCGCAAAGAAAACGCCTCCGGCGTAATAAGGCAAAGCTTTCCGAAAATGCATGCAGGCAAATTGTATGCTCGAACTCTGGTACATCCCATTACTTCTTCGTGCCCGATATGTCCGAAAATGCATGCAGGCAAATTGTATGCTCGAACTCTGGTACATCCCATTACTTCTTCGTGCCCGATATGTCCGAAAATGCATGCAGGCAAATTGTATGCTCGAACTCTGGTACATCCCATTACTTCTTCGTGCCCGATATGTCCGAAAATGCATGCAGGCAAATTGTATGCTCGAACTCTGGTACATCCCATTACTTCTTCGTGCCCGATATGCGACGATGTTCCCCTGCGAGAGGACGCGCGTCGATTGCACCAAAAGTGCATTGAACCATGGAACTATCCCATCTGCCGCAAAGAACCATTGGATTTTATGAAAAGAATACCATTAAAAAAAAAATTACATAACTATTTTTGTTGTCTTATTTGTATATTTAAATTGTAGTTTCAAGACTTTTCTTTAATTTTGAGCAAGGTGAGTTCTGTTATTTTTTGGGGCTCTAGTAGGCCATGAAAAATTTAGCCATATTTTTAGCTTTTTTGCATTTTGTTGAATGGCATTTTCAATCTATTTCTTTGAGCTTAAGAAAATAGATTCATCTATTTTTAAATTTCAATTTCCAAAGATTTATTAAGTATTAAGAAACGTAAGTGTCTGAAAATGCAAATCTTTATTTTTAATGTAAAAGAAATTTAATCCTTGAAATTTTATAGATCAAAAGTTAAGGAAAATCTAAACTAGCTAACTCATACAGTTGAAGAAAGTTACGATATATTACTTGCGCTTTGAGTAACTCAAAATACTAATATTTGTCCGCAAAATTCTCATTGCATGTTGGAAATGTTGCAAACGTTGGCTAATTAATATGAATATATATGTATATGTAAGGCAGCTTTAATATTGTCGCATTTCAAGCTTTATCCACTGCAGAAACACCCAGCGATGTAGGGATTTGTATGCACTTAGGAATCTGTTTCAAAATTTGGTATCTAATCTACCTTGATGGAAGCTGATGCAACTAGTACTATGTAGCTTGACACAACAATCTAGACGTCAAGAAGAAAGAAAGTGATATGGGATTGGTTGATGAACTAGTAAAAGATTCACCAAACCCACCTCTTTCGCTTTGCTTTGACAGAGATGGTAATTCTTGTCTAACAACAAAAGAAATACTTGAATTTTGTGGTGTTGGCAGAGTCAAAGTGACAATGTATGTGCCTTCTTATCAAATGAATGATTTTTTTGGAGTTTATTATTTCAGGAATTATATTTTCTGTTCGCATCTGGCATGAACTTTTAGTTGACATTTATTGTTCAAACAATAATATTAAATTAAAATTTTAATAATATATTGTGGGTGATTTCTTTAGCACAAGATTATGAACAATGTAGTTGGCTAAGTGCTTGAGTGTCTTAAAAAAATTTTTTGCATCTCTAATATTCTATGTAAAATGGATTATAATAATGGTATTGTATCTATATATATATATATATATATATATATATATATATATATATATTTATTGTTTATGTAAAGATTTAATAGTTGATGCATATGAGTGTTTAAAGATTTAATAGTTGATGCATATGAGTGTTTATACATGGATCCTTAAGTAGGAGTCATGTGTATTCTTTGTGGGCACTATTACCTTAAAGTTGATATTATTGTAAGGTAGAGAAATCCTAAAACATATTACCACGATATATCTTCCTGAAGCAGTCATGGAGCTCTTCATCATCGAGCTCTTCATCAAGTAGTAGTGGAGCCTGCAAAGGCATTAGCTTCAAAGATTCTTGGAAATGTGAAGATTTTATTAATTGTTTATTAAATTTGTCCTCCTTAGCTTAATAGAACATGTATACTTATGTTATATCCTTTTATTGGGAGAGCATTTCAAATTTTCCAAAGCAAAAATTCTTGATTTTTTTTTCTCCATAATTGACGTTCTTACTTGAATGATATTGTTAGATAAATTATTTTATGTTCATATTCTATAGCTTCTTTGTTTTAGCTATTGTCTTTTACTTCTTCAAGAAGCAGATGGTTAATTTTACGAAATTTCCATATCATAATACCATAAAACTGGAGATATAATGTCATTTGGTCTTCTAATTTCTATATAAGAGAAGCTCAAGTTATAACTTTTCATTCCTTGCGAATTGCAAGTAGTTTTCTTGTAAATTCAGGTACCAAGGTAAATGAATTAGCTAGAATGATGACTAGGTTGTACACTAGTAACCATGATATGATTTCAGTGAGAAATGCATATCATGGAAATAATACTAACACAATGGGATTAACTAGTCAAAGCAAATGGAAATTTAACATTTTTCATGTTCTTAAATAAAACGTTGTGGAAAATTCTGTGAGAAAGCAAGGAGATTATTTTTCCCCATGAGTGTTCAGGTGTGAGTGGGAAGACAGGTTTCAGTACCCACAAGTCAATAACATGAAGTAAATGCTAAATATAGAAATGAGAAGTAACATTAATCGTGAAATTGTGTGTATGTTGTGGATTGGGAAGAGTTGTAGTCATGAAGGTGAAGCTTTATGTTAAACTTAGTCTCATTGCGTCCTAAAGAAAAATTGAAAATTATAAAAAATTGAGCAAAGTGGAGTGTAGCATACAGTCAAAACTATCACATATTGAGGGATAATATGCTAAATATGTTAAGATATTATTGACTTTGCGACCACTGGACATGATGTTGGTTTTATTACTTAAACTATACATGTAGTTTATATTTCTTTGATGTGTTACTTCTAATGCAAAGAGAATATTAAGGTTTATAAGTGGAGGTTTCTCAATCTACTATATCTCGTAAATGGGAATTTTCACTGAACGTATGTGAGGTGAAAGTTTCTTGTACGGGACATTTGTTGCAGGGTGTTGGTGGAGCAATAGAACTAGAAGCTAGATACTTGCCACTAGTATGATGATATTTTGTCCGGAGGGCTAGACGTGTTTATATATCTAATGAATTTCAGACACAATTGGGTCATATGGAAAGTCATTAGTGCTACTTTGAAACCCAAGGTGTTATCCATGACATTCAATTGTGGCTATGGTGTGATCCCTAAAATTATAATTAATCTTTTTCACCCTTTGATAGTTTAGTTTTGTATGTGAAATTTACATAAATATATTGGATAATCCTTTCATATTTGTCATTTTTATGTTATAATTATAGAATCACTACACTCTTATTCTAGGAGATCATCTCTTATACAATATACATTATATCAACCAGATATATATTTCAAAGCAGACATGCTAGTATTTTATAGGAGCGAAGCTACTTCTATAAATAAGTCATTATAACTTATGTATAATACTGCTACTTCTATAAATAAGTCATTATAACTTATGTATAATACTTTGGAATCTCGTTTACTTTTATCTATTTTAGTGTTCATTGCTTGGTTTCTTTTTGTATTTATATTTGGAACTTATGTTAATGGGTATTTATAAATTTGACATTTACTTTATTAATTTTTTATTTTTGTTATGCTAATCATAGTAAATGAATGATTTATAGGTTTTGAAGCATTTGATATTAGTTTCTTAGTTGCATCTTCTATCTATATTTGACATATGTTAGTTGGAATTTATAACCAGGAATTTTCTTTTGTTGAATTCTTCTCTTTGTTCCACTATTCATGGAAAATGAATTATCTATAGGTTATTAAAAAGAGAAAATGGAAGGAAATAGCAACAACTTTAAAAATCCTTGGGCCAGTCATCAACTACTTGTGCTTCACAAACATTACATGTATTTTTTGTACCCCTTTTAGCAAGTTCATCAATTTGGAGCATGGGGAAATTTGCTTCTTCTCCTACCATTCATCTTTTAAGAATCAAATATTTAGAACATCAATTCTTTTTCAAATTTCTTTCCTACTTCTCGTCCTTCTACTAAGTCCATGGACAATGGTATCACATACTTACATTTGGTTGATACAAAGAAACTAGCAAAGAAAAGGAAGAACATGGTTGATCTCAGTCGGCTATTTGGAGGTGAGATTCTGAAATTTGAGGAAGACCACAACAACTCCCCAACATTTTTGCATATTCAATATATTTGTTTCTATATTCTTGTTCTGGGTCATATGCTTTATCTAGGAAGTATTTTTAATATTAATTTGTGTTTTGTTTTCCTTCCAATGGGTCTAGGGCATATGTTGGGAAAACAATGAGAAGAGAAGTTGATCAAATATTTGATAATGGCTACCTGGTGAACGTGGTGGCAAGCACATAAGATAAAGGGTTTTTTATATGATGTTCTTATTGAGATAAACGTTCAATAATATGCATTGGTTTTATCCATATCGTGATATATATGGGAAAGTATAGATTCGTTTCAAATGGGGTTTGATGTTCCTTTACATAACTTGTCATGCCAATCTTTATGCAACTTATTTTTACATTATATCTAGTCAGAGGCCATATGGGAAAGTTATCTTTGTTGTAAAAATAAGGTCTGTTTCTTAATATGGATGCATTTTTTGTATACATATATTTTCTCTGAAATTCTTATATGTCATGTAATATTGTATATTGTATGTTTGGAGAAGAGTTTTGAGCGAAGGGAGTTTTGTTTTGTGATCCTACCTATTTGTGTGCATGTTCTCTATGACATATTTGAGAAAATTGTATATAAGATAGTTACATTAATGTCCAACAAATGACCACATAGTGAAATGGGAATGCTAATTGCATTACCCTCAATACATTGTGGGATTTTAAGGGACATTCCTATAGAAAATAAAAACAAATAGATATAATATAATTAAGCTAGAAAATAAAGTGTTGCAAGAATACTAAGGGAAAAAAAGAGTGCACTAAAGTGATGGCATAAAATAAGGTAAAGGGGAAGGCAAGATGTTACAATGCCCCCTGGGCCTGTCACCTGAAGTGGAGAAATATTTATCCCTTGTGGTTTACTTCTACAATGAAATGCTGAAAAGAAAAGCTTGTGATGGAGGATTGTCTCAAAGTGCTAGAAGAAGAGTTGGTCCATGGAGTGTTTCTCTATCTCAAGTGATTGGATTTCTAGTACCATCTGGGAGTGGTGGAATGTCGGCTCAAAAGCAGATCCCTATTATCATAGAATGTTACCTGTTCAAGTGACACATTTGAGAAGATCTTAGAGAAGAGTTGAAGACCAGTTTCTGAATACATTGGAAATGAATATCTCATTCAATACAACTCCCCTAGGAGATCCTTCCTTTTTGGTATTTTGATATTACAATTTGTATTCCAACTAAATTAGTCATGCATAACTAGTCGTTTCTAAATTTTCACTATCTTGACTATCAAGGTTTCCTATTTTAAATTTAAATTTTTTCGATGTTGCACATGTTTTTGGAATAGACTCAAGGAATTTTATATTGATAACTTAAAAATTTACATGATAAATATTGGAAAGATTACGAGTATAAACACATATGCTAATATTATCTTGATGGAAAAGATATGGTATAAATATTAAAGAGCTTTTTTGTGCAACTAGTATAGCATTAAAGAATAATGTAGTTGAAATATGCATGGCTTGAAAGGTCTACTACATATTTTCGAATTTTGCTTGTTTATTTCTAGCAGGAAAGTTTGACTATAGAAAATGGTTTTATTTTTTATTTTGCTAATATTATTATTTTCTCATGTGTTATTCATTCATTTTTTCTCTTTAATTTTTTTGAACATGAAATTACTTTAATTTTATGGATTAGAGGAAATTCTTTCACTACTGAAAGTTGGGCCTCCACCTTTGCATGTGTTAGCTCTCAATCAATGTGATCTAAGGTCTCTATAAACAAATTGTCAAAATATTGTCAAATATTGAGGTATTTTATCATTTTGCTACAATTCAATCAACCATAGTCAACTCTTTGAGCATTTCCTATATTCTTCATAGAAGCATAGCCGATGTTTGGGGTGTTTTTTATTAATGAGATATCTTGTATGTTCTTGATGCAGGCTATAGATATGCATGGTCATTTCCACGTTCCTAAAGATCATGGTGTTCATTTTGGTGTTTCTCTTGATTCAACGGGTTAGTATTGTCTATTTGCAAAGTTAAAGATGATTTATTTGCAAATAAATTCATGTTTTCAATTCATTTCATGATATCACTGAGTTTTTTCTTCGTAGATGTAGGACTTAAAATCTGTTTTGGTTGTAGCATTTTGTGTTATTGATTATCTTAAAGTATGTGAATTTGCAACTTGGAATTTACAAGAATTTACGATTGGAATATAGGGAAGCTCTTGTTCTCCAACAGCTTGAGAGTTTGCAGTGTTCACGCCCTCAGTTGGAAATCCTTCACCTGATTTGGAACAATTATAGCATACCAAGGGAAGTATGAATTTATCCCTTTACACATGAAGGAATCATGGACTCTGACGGACATTTTTTTGTATAGATTCAACATGGTAAAGGGGTTGAATTGTTATGCGAAATGGAAATTTTAAATAAATTTCCACATGGACTATGTTAGATATGTTTTGGTACATATAGTGCATTGTGAATGGGTTGAAATTGAAGTTGCAATTATTATATAAGATGCGCAATTTAAATCAATATCTTGGGTGATTAGGAAAAGTTCATTCACCTGCATCATATAGTACGTCGGCAAAATGAAAACAAGATTGTTAGGAGGGTAGGTCTAAAAAAATGTAGGTCTAAAAAAGTGTGTGTCAGATGTGATATAGAGAACAAAAATGTATACGAAGTAGGGAAGTGAATTGATTCAAAAAAATACATACTGGGCTAATTAATTGTTGACATTTCTTGTCTCGTTTAAATTTTAATTGTCCTCTAATGTAGATATCAAAAGGAGGAAAGTTGTGTGCTAAGATTTTTGGTTTTATGTAACCTTTGGGTTTAGTAGCCAACATCTCTAAAGTGTAGAATGGTTTTTCATTAATGTATCCTCAAAGATGGGGTGATTTTCGGTTATCATTTTGGTGTGTTTAATATATTATCAAAATTAATGAAACCAAAACTATATTCTTATCAATCAATATACAATTACAATCAAAATAAATTAATAAGAAAAAATAATGAAATAGTTTTTTAATCCTTCCTTCCCATTATATGTTGAAGAGTAAATTTTTTTTTTGTTTTTCTTTTAAAATTGTCTCCTTATTTGGATTTTTTTCAACACTTTTCTAAATTAATTAGCAAGAGGAGTTTCTATTTTGGAATGAGGCTTTTATCATTTAAATTTTATTATTAATAATAATTATTATAAATATGGTAGAGATTTAAATTTGATATAATATTTAAATATATTTTTAGTGTTAGTGAAAAATGAATGATTGAGGATTACTTCAAAAGTAGTTATGTTAATTTTCTATTTTAATTAAAATGATTAATTAAAAAGAAGTCATATGAACATATAAACATGTGTTATTTTTTTTTTGGGCATGTCGTATTGCTAAGCCCTGATATTACTTTTTAAGAAAGCCTATTTACATATTAAGAACCTTGTTGTATGTTTTTTTATACATTAACTTAATTTTTTTAATTATAATTAGTAAAACTAATAATTGTGTCAATATACTCTTAAGAGGATAGCATGCAACATATATTGTAATTTCTAAGAGAAATAATAGTGTCACCTCTAAAAATGTGAAGAACTAAATAGAGGTGTGCTATTTTTACATCTTAGTATTACTTGAGTGCTTAATGTACAGAAGATAGAAACACAATATCTTGTATAACTTTATATGCATTATAACCCTTTTTTCAAAACCTTAAAAACAAAAAATTGAATAAAACTGATTTGTTGTTTATAAGGCATCATTTAAAACATAAATTATTTACATAGTAAAGTAACTAACAACTACTCTCTTATTTTTGTTTTTTAACTAAATCTTAAGATAAAGATTCGTTTAAATTTTTTGGTTATCCAACTAAATTTAGGAAAGTTCATAAAATTATTGAAAGATATGCTTAATTATTTTTAGGTATATTAAATATAAATCCATACCACTTAAGATTATATTTATTTGTATACATGTAAAAAATATTAATTTTCTTAACTACTTTATCATATCAATTATGTCATGATTTGCTTTTCTAATTAAAATTATAACTTCTTAAAAATATAAAAAATATCAACAACAAATTATAAAAACTCAGCTCTAAAGGCTTCTATAAATTTTATCTATATAATTGGTAAAGAAGGAATTATTTACAAAAATAAAATAGATTTTTATTTTAGTTTTTACATTTTAATTTCTATATAACATGTGCTTGACGTCAAATTGTGTTTTTTGTTCTCTTTCATTTACCTCTATTGTATATAAATTTCATCGATGAGAATTTTTTACATTACAAAAGGTAGTAACATCATACATATTTAAGCTACACATCTCTTTACATCTTATTATGTATCTTAGTGATTTTATAATTAAGATAATAGTAAACATTTGGATTTTCATCTTGATATGAAAGGTTGAAATTCTAGATATTAATCATAACATGATATATAAATTAGTATGTATATAATTTCTATGAAAAAATTATTAAATGGTTACAAAAGCATCAAATATATTTTTAATTTATTTAGAAAATCATTCAATGTTCTACTAATTTATTAGTATTAGGGATATTAATTAAATTCATTTATGTAATTCATGATTGTACACAATTATGAAAACCACATACTTCTAAGCATACAATTTCTTATAACTAGTACCCATTTAAAATATGTAGAATTATTCAAAATTTCAAATGACTTATTAAAGTAGTCTTAAACGAGTTGACCACAATGGATATAAATTTTATTGTAAAATGAATTACTTTCGAATTCAAATAATTTATTAAAATCATTATAATAACATACATTTGTTGCCTTAATAGACACTTTCTACAAGCCAAATATGAAACATATTTGTAATTCTTTCTATGCTTAGTAGGAAATTGATACAAGATATATTTTAGTTCAGTAGTAGTGTTAATTGTTAATTTTTTTTTCCGTGATTTGAATTTTAATTGTCCTTTAAATATTGATATTGAAAGGAAGAATGTTGTCTCGTAAGGTTTTTTGGTTTTATGTAACATTTGTGTTTCAAACCAACATCTCTAACTCTAAAATGGCTTTTCATTAATGTCTAATCATTGATGAGGGAAATGGAACTTACCATTTTGGAGTATTTTATATATTATCAAAATAAATGCAACCAAATAGTTAAAATGTTTTTATCAATCACAATGAAACTTTTTTTTCCTTCTTTCAAATTAATTAATGTCTTTTATTATTATTATTATTATTATAATTATAAGCATCCTCTCCCTTAATTAGCTTTTTTGTATTGTTTTTCTAAATTAATTATCAATATGAGTTGAATGAAGCTTCAAAAAATTAAATTTGATTATTAATAATAATTATATAGATGGTAAGGATTTAAATTTGACATAATATTTTAATATATTTTTAGTGGTAGTGACAAATTCAAGATTGTGCTTTACTTCAAAATAGTTATGTCATTTTTCTATTTTAGTTAAATTTATTAATTAAAAAAAACGACATATTAACATATAAACATGTGTTATGTTTTTTTCAAGCATGTGATATTGGTAAGCCATGATATTATACTGTATGAAATCCTATTTACTTTATAAGAAAATGTTTTTTTTGTCATCTTATATATTAATTTTTATTTTTTAATTATAATTATTAGAAATAATAATTGTGCTAATATATTCTTAACAATATAACATGGAGGAGATGTTCTCCTATCAAAGAGAAAATAATAGTGTTAAATGTAAACATACGAATAACTACAAGAAGGTTTTCCATTTGCACATCCTAGTGTTCCTTAAGTGCTTAATGTAGAGAAGATAGAAGTAGTTTATCTTGTATAATTTTTAATTCTTCATAACCTCTTGTGGATAACCTCAAAACAAAATGGATTGAACCATAGGTATTTGTTGTTTATTAGACATCATTTAAAACCTAAGTTATTTCCATACTAAATTAACCAATAACTACTCAATTCAATCATATGTTTGTTTTCTAAGAACATTAAAATAAGGAATTTATTGAAATATTTGGTTAGCCAAGTAAATTTAGGAATGTTTGATAATTCTATAAAATTATAGAAACATACCATTAATTATTTTTTGGTATACTAAATTTAAATGCATATGACTTAGGTTTATATTTGTCTGTGAACATGTAAAAAATATTAATTTGTTTAAATGCATTATCATTCTCAATTTACTTATGATTTTCTTCTAATTAAAATTATAATTTATTAAAAATATAAAAAAATTTAATGATAGTAATATTTTTTTTTTGTAAGTTTATTAGTACCTTTCATTTTCTCTCTTTTTTTCTCTTTTTTTCCCATTCTCATGAACATGTCCAATACATCACGGAAGAGAATTAAACATCTGATGAGTACTATAACATCCAGCCTCATCACCTTTTAACCAAGACCCCTCAAATAGTAATACTTCAAATTTAATAAATTTCTAAAAAAATCAAATATTGTTTTCATTTTTATTTTTCCTTCATAATTTTTCATTTCCAATTATCATTTAATAAATAAAATAACAATCAAAAAAGGTGTTCAAGTTAAACATCCAAAATCCATTAGTCACCAAATTATAAAATCACTCCAGCATTAAGGAAATCTAAATACTTATACAAATTTTATTTATATATTTCATTATATTGAACATGCGTTTGACATCAAATTGTGTTTCGTTTCTCTTTTATTTACTTCTATAGTATAGAAATTTCATTGATGTTAATTTTTTACATTACAAGAATTAATTACAAATGTCTTTACATTTTATTATGTACTTTAGTGATTTTACAAAAATTAATTACAAATGTCTTTACATTTTATTATGTATTTTAGTGATTTTATAATTAAGTTAATAGTAAAAATTTGGATTTTCATGGTGATATGATAGGTTAAAATTCTATAAATTAGTCATAATATGATATATAAATTAGCATGTATATAATTTCTAAGTAGAAAAAAATAGGAAGTGGTTATAAAAGAATCAAATAGATTTTCAACTTATTGAGAAAATAATTTGTGAGTATTAGAGAAGTTAAATAAAATCTTTTATGTAGCTAAAGAGTGTAGAATAAACACAATTATGAAAACCCCATTTTTTGAGCATAAAATTTCTTATAACTAGTAGGCTTTTCAAATCTGTAGAATCATTCAAAATTTCAAGTGACTTACTAAAGTAATGTTTAAAGAGTTGAACACAATGAATATCGTTTTTTTACTTAAAAATAAATTACTTTCTAATTCAAATAATGTATTAAAACCATTGTAATACCATACATTGATTTCCCTTTACACTTTCTACAAACCAATATGAAACATATTTTTAATTCTTTCCATGAGCAACGGGAAGTTGATATGATATATTTTAGTTCATTTTTATTATCAAAGTGACTTACATCATAGTAAGATTGTACTTATTTATTTGTCCATGAAACTAGAAAGCAAAATAAATATTTTGTAAAATTTTGTTTCTTATATGTTGTATATTCCATGTTCGTGGCTTGATGGAGACTACATAATGTTTTTACTTCTTGAATCTTGTAAATTTAATATTTATGGCTTGGTGGTAAGCTGTACATAATGTTTAAATATTATACCATGGTTTTTTTTATTTATTACATATGGAATTGTTATAACACTTTACTTTTCAATACCATGGAGAGATAATTTTATTCTAGCTTATAATTGAAAAATATTCAAAAAGAAATGATAAAATGAATTCAATCCAAAGTAAAATAATATTTTAAACTATAAATATTACCCTTTTAATCAATCTTATATTATGAATGGTATATATTTTTAATAATAGTTATAATGTAGATTTTTTTCTTCACTATCTAAATAATTAACATTCATTAACTTAAATAAAATGAGATTCACGTACATCCAAAAATAATAATTAAAAAAAAACCATAAATTGAATAATATATGTATCCATAAACTCTCCATATAAAATTATGATTAAATCAAAATTACATATTAGTGAGTATCATGAAAAAAATTAGTAGGTAACGAAATTGCTCAAAACGAGGTTCCCCTCCTTGTTAGTAGAGGAGAAACGAAGAATAGAAGAACGAATGTAATAGACCTATCCTCTAGGTATGTATCATATGTATAATCTTATCTTGGAGCATAAATGGTTGATATAGGTATACTCGATGTGATTTAACTGTGATAAATGCTTCAAACACGGGTCCTTTTATGTCTCTGTGTGTGGGTTTTACATGCATACATAGTCCTTCGCACTGGTGGCATATTTTTGGATATGGTATGTAATGTGATGGCCATGCACTGAGGGTTTTCCAAGTTTAAAGTTATCCCACACATATTATTATCTGTGTGCATGGGAGTTGTAATTTTATGGTGTCATGTCGTTTTGGGATGTGTGGGATAATCACGATGGTGACATTGTCTTATATGTCATGAGTCATACTATAGGGCTGTTTATTTATTCTTGGCTTGGGACTCTCCGGGCATTTCGAGACTGGGTGAAGTTTTGGGGTAGGTAGTTTTGTTTTTAGTGTTATCTGTTAGGGTTCATGGTTACATATTGTTAGGATTATCGTATTCCCGAATTAATAAAAATATTTATACTCGTCATTTTTGTTGTTTACATATTGTTTCTAATTTGTGATAAACACCTGAATTCACTGCATAGGAGGAAAAATTCTTGGGTGGAGGGAAATATTTAGTAGAAATATATCAGAGGATGATATTGAGGCTAATGTTAAACAGGGACCACAAAATGTTCTCTTTCCATGGAATAAAAGGATTAATTCATTAAGTATATCATTCCCATGCAAGGATGTGAGTATTCAATTTTTTCATAGGTGGTGGAGTATTTTGGGTTTTTGGTGTTTTTGTTGTTGCTAGAAAACACTTTGCTATATTTCTCATTATCTCTGGTAACGACTACACCATATAATTTTATGATCACGGGTTATGGGTATCAATTTCGATCTATGGCAGTGCCGAGGTGGTTGATAGTGTTACAGTGATTTTCTGGCTTTTTTTTACCAGATTTTTTTCAAATCGTTAGAACACTATGGGTGTCATAAATTCTCTGTGGCTGGTGAGTTGATTCTTTGGTTCGTATTTTTGGTGAAAATTGTCTTCTTAATTTCCCATTTCAGATTACAATTGATTATTATACCTATGCAATATTCCTTGAGTAGAATTTATTTTTGTACTCTAGTGTATTACTCCAGGCTTACTTGGGGTAGATCCATTTTCATTTGTTCCTAGGTGGGGTATGTACACTGGTCGCAGGTAAGTGGATACTCCTATGGTTTTCAATATAGTTTCTAAATTTATGATTGTCGAGGTGGACTACAATAAACATTTAAGGGAGGGTTATTATATCATTTTTGAAGCATCCTTTTTCTACTTGTCGAGATTTTATATTTCCCAATTTGGTTTTCCCATTAGAGGGGTGGGGCGTCTCTACAGGGAACATCTAGGGTGTTTTGTGGAGGTGGTATGTTCAATTTTTATAGGAGGATAGGGTGGGTGAAGGTTCTTGTCTGATCATGCTATGGCTTGTAGAAATGACACACTTGATGCTGGCATAATCTTAGGTTGTGCATTGACTACAGATAGTTGAACAACATGATGAGCATGCACAATTATCCATTGTAGTGGATTGATAACTTGTTTAATGAGTTAAATGGTTCAACGGTGTTGTTGAATATTAATTTGAGATTAGGATATCATCAAGTACGCATCAAATAAGTGGAAATCTAAAAAAAACACATTCCAAATGAGGTATGGGAATTATGTTTTTTTTTCATTCCTTTTGCTTTCAGTAATGTTCCACTTACATTCATTTGTTTGATGAATAGTGTGTTGCATCCTTATCTATACAAGTTTCTGATAATGGTCATTGATTATATATTGTTATATTCTAAGAATGAGGACGGGCATGTAGAAAAACTGGCAATATTATTGATATTTTTGAGAGAGCATTAGTTGTATGCCAAGCTTGGTAAGTACAATTTATTTCATATACAAGTTCATTACTTGGGACATGTTGTTTCCAAGGAAGCGAGAGAAGTGGATTCGGAAAATATCAAAGCTATCATGGAATGGGAAGATCCTAGGAATGTGGATGAGGCAAGAAATTTGTTACAAAAGTTTCATTGGCAACATCTCATTGAATTTTTATCCTATTACATCTTTGCAGAGGAAAGGAAATATGTTTGAATGGATAGAGGAATATGCATCAAGTTTTGAATAGCTAAAGCAGTTTCTTACAAACACTTGAATTCAAAGGACTGCATATCTAGATAAAGAGTTCTTGGTATGTAAAAATTCTTGGAAGATATGACTTTTTTAAGTCCTAATGCAATAGAGATACGTGGTAAGATACGAGTGAAGGAAACTGAATGAGCACGAGAATAGTAGTTTCACTCGGGATCTTGAGTTGGCAACGAATATTCATGCATTGAAGATGTGGAGGCATTTTCATCTCGGGAAGAGGTTTTTCTTATGAGTGATCATAGTGGGCTAAGATACTTGTTTTACCAGTCTATTCTAAATCCTAGGTAAGATATTTGGTTTGCCACACTCAATGAGTTTGACTTCGAGATCAAATTCATTAAGGGTAAGGAAAATAGGGTTTCAGATGATCCTAATAGAAGAGTGTAGGTAAATCAGATTGTAGCTATGAGTTCGTATGGGATATATTTGTATGAGCGGATATTGTGAGCATGGAAGTAGGATGATAAGTACCAAAAACTTAAGCACATGTTACAACAACAAAGTATAGGTGATGATGCAGGGGCATTAGACACAAGCCAGCAATGTAGGAGGTTTTGTCCACATGTTGTGGCTAGGAGGGTTCGAATTCGTCAAATTGTGACAGCTAGGTGTCAGCACCTCAGCTGATTGTATTATTAGATCAGTTAGAATTGTAGAAGTCGAATGGTTAATCCATCTGTCATGTTTAGTTTTCTAATAATTGTAATTAGGCTCTCGAAGTACCATAACGGTCCTCACAGAGGAACCGAAATGAAATGCGTTGATGTATATAAATGTAACCCCTCGGATGTATTAGAGGGGGAGAAAAGAGTGAAGGAGATTTCTGCAATAAAACTCTGTCTGTGTTAGCAATTGTTTCCAGTTAATGATTTCAATGCTTATTTGCCATCGAATTGTCTCGAATTCTTATTAATGAAGAAATTTTTCGACTGAGAAACGATTGTGCACTGGTTTGGGATGAAATCGTTGAGAATGGTGGTTGTATGAATTACGCATATCTCTATTTGGTCTTCCCTTAATTATTCGAGCAAACCCTATGAATATAAACCCACTCGTAGGCATGGTCTGTGCAGAGAATTTTGGTTAATAATGGTGAAATTCTCATATAAAGAGATAACTTCGTTTTACTGTTAATTGAAGACTGGAACCCTGAGGTAGCAACCTGAGTTAAACCACGAGGGAGGTCATACAGCCGGCGTGAACCATAGTTAACCACTGTAGCGAAACCACAAGTGGAATTCCAAGAGCGTATTGCCCATTCCGCACCACCTTTCGACCATAAGTGGTATTCCTGGAGAGGCAAGAGATTCCATAGACCATTGGACACGTGGCAAAGGAGCTATCCCAAAACCACCGTTTAAGCTGCGCTTTCACGCGTTAATTTCAGTACGAGGACGCCGAGCGGAATCACTCCGAGTCGTGGATCTGGACAGAGGAAATCGGATGGTGACCGCTTGTGGAAGATGTGCATAGGTTAGTAAAGGAGCCCACTGTTTATTGTAAGTCATTTATATAAAGCGTGTGGAATATTATTATAAAGTGCAAGGTCCAAGGTTTGGAGGTAATGCATATGCTGGGAATATAAATTAAAGTTTAATTAATGTGTTATAATGTTTAATTATCAAATTCTACGAATTTGATAATTAATAAAAAAAGAAAAGTAGGCCACGTGGAGAAGGAACAAGGGTTTAGGCAAAGGAAACTGACTTTCAGCTGTGGAGTTGTGTCAATTGTGGTATTAGAGCGGGAAGTTTGAGTTGTCGCTGACATGGCAATCCGATTTGGTAGAGGTGCTGGCAGAAGGAGACCTGTAGCCAACGCAGAGGTGTTGGGGATGTTGCAGAGGGTTGAGGCCAGAATAGATGCCATGGAACGAAGACAGCCCACAGATCCTGAAGACATCAGCGAACCTGAGATAGAAGATGCAGAAGAAAATGTTGAGATTCCTCCTGACATGAGGCTACTCAGAACTGTTCTGGGGTCTGTAGTTAAGCCCAGAATTGAAGTGTCGAGTTATGCAGGGGGACTGAATCCAGAGGAGCTGGTGGACTGGATAAATGAATTGAACAAGTGCTTCAATTATGAAGAATTAAGTGAAGATAAAAAGGTCAAGTTTGCAGTAACAAAGCTGAAGGGACATGCTGCACTTTGGTGGGACGGAGTGCAGGCAAAAAGGAGAAGAGTTGGCAAGCAACCTATCAAGAGCTGGACCAGAATGATGGCTAAATTAAAAGGTAAATTCCTGCCCAGTGATTACCAGCTGACATTGTATAGGAAAATGCAAAACCTGAGACAGAGGTTGCTGACAGTAAAAGAATACACAGAGGAGTTCTACAGATTGAGCATAAGAGCTGGGCAATTTCAAGACACACCAGAGAAGACTGCCAGATATGTGAATGGTCTCAAGCTGGAGATCCAAGATGAGATTAGTCTCCTGTCTCCTAAGACAGTGGAAGAGGCCTATCAGATGGCCTTGAAAGCAGAAGAGAAACTCCTAAGGAAACAGTCTGCCAAGAAGAGAGGTACTTTCCGTGGGAAGGGAAGTCAGGGTGGTAGAGGGAAGCCTGCTACACCCAAGGATGGAGCTGACAGCAGCTCACCTCAAAATGCATCTGCAGAAGATGATGCAAGGGGCAGAAGGGGTTCTTACAGAGGAAAAGGAAGAGGAGGTAGAGACAGAGGCAGAGGTAGAGAATTTAGGTGTTATAGATGTCAGCAAGTGGGACACAAGCACTATGAATGTCTGGAGAATGTGGGTGCTGGTCCAAGGAACGCTGTTGTTTCCCAGGCTGGAGAGGAGGCAGAACCTGAAGAAGAAGTTCTTCCAGAGAGGGGAGAATCCTTGGTGGTGAATAAAGTCCTGTTGAAGCAAGCCAAAGAGGTCACTGAGCCTGCCCAAAGGAAGACTTTATTTAGGAGCATATGCAAAGTCCAAGGGAAATGCTGCCAACTAGTCATTGATAGTGGCAGTACAGATAATCTGGTTTCCAGTGAGGTAATAGAAAAGCTGAAGTTGAAGACAAGGGAGCATCCAACTCCCTACAGGGTTTCCTGGCTGCATAAGGGGCACCAGCTGGTTGTGAAAGAACAGTGTGAGATAGAGCTGCAAATGGGAAAGTACAAGGACAAAGTTTTGTGTGATGTAATGCCCATGGATGTGTGTCATATACTGCTGGGTAGACCTTGGTAGTTTGACAGAGCACTAGTACATGATGGAAAGAAGAACACTTACAATTTCTTCAAGGATGGGGTACAGCATACATTGATACCCATGGAAGAAGGAGAGCCATCCAGCAGAGTGATTGATCCAAAGACCTTGTTGCTAAGCGGGAAGGAATATATGCAGCAGATAGAAGAGGAAGAGGTAAGCTTTGCTTTAGTTTGCAAACCTAAAGTAGTTCTTACTTCCACAAAGATTTCTGATTTACCAGTAGAGATACAAGAGATGTTAGACAATTACTGTGACATTGTTGTGGATGATTTGCCTGATGAGATGCCACCTGTGAGAAAGATCAGCCATCAGATAGATTTTATCCCTGGTTCAAATCTGCCAAATAAGGCAGCCTACAGAATGACTCCCAAGGAAAATGAAGAAATCAGGAGACAAGTACAGGAATTGGTGGACAAGGGGCTGATTAGAGAAAGTCTGAGTCCATGTACTGTACCAGCAGTATTAAGCCCAAAGAAAGATGGAGGCTGGAGGATGTGTACTGATTCTAGAGCAATTAATAATATCACAATCAGGTACAGATTCCCTTTACCTAGAATTTAGGACTTAATGGATTGTGTGAGTGGTGCCAAATATTTTTCAAAGATAGATTTAAAGAGTGGATATCATCAGATTAGAATAAGAGAGGGTGATGAGTGGAAAACTGCTTTTAAAACAAATGAAGGATTATATGAATGGATGGTAATGCCTTTTGGGTTGTCAAATGCACCTAGTACTTTTATGAGACTTATGAATGAAGTATTGAAGGAGTTCATTGGTAAATTTGTGATAGTATACCTGGATGATATATTAGTTTTCAGCAGAACTAAAGAAGAACATGTAAGGCATCTAAATCATGTCTTGAAGAAGCTGCATCAAGAGAAACTGCTGATAAATTTGAAGAAATGTTCATTCATGAAGGAAGAGTTGGTGTATTTGGGTTTTTTTGTTTCTGCAGAAGGATTGAAGATGGACCCAGAAAAGGTTAAGTCAATTGTGGAGTGGCCTTCACCCAGGAATGTTTTTGAGTTAAGAAGTTTCCATGGACTTGCTAGTTTCTACAGAAAGTTTATAAGAAAATTTAGTAAGATTAATGCACCCATAATTGAGACAATAAATAAGACCAAACAACCATTCAAGTGGACTGCTGAAGCAGAAAGAAGTTTTAAGTTGTTGAAGCAAAAGATAACCGAGAAGCCTGTTTTGATCCTGCCCGATTTTTCCAAACCATTCCAAGTAAAATGTGATGCCAGTGGGGAAGCCATTGGAGCTGTGTTGAGTCAGGATGATAGGCCTGTGGCATATTTCAGTGAAAAGTTGAATGACACCAGAAGAAAGTATTCCTCTTATGAGAAGGAATTCTATGCAATCGTTCAGGCACTGAAGAAGTGGAGACATTACTTAATGTCCAGGGAATTTGTATTATATTCTGACAATCATGCTTTGCAGTATATTGTGCAGCAACCCAAGTTGAAACATAAGCATGCTAAATGGGTTGAGTATCTCCAAAGTTTTAATTTTGTTTTGAAACATATAAGTGGCCAAACCAATAAAGTAGTTGATGCTTTGAGTAGGAGGCACTTGCTTGTTCAAGAGACTAATTTTGAAGTTGCAGGATTTGATTTTCTCAAAGAATTGTATAAAACAGACCCAGATTTTAAGGAATCATTTGAGGCATGTAGTAACCCTGTTTTAATAGATAGAAGCCAGTGGCTGGATTATTTCCTGCAGGAGGACTTGTTATTCAGAAAGAACCAACTGTGTGTACCAAAATGTTCCATGAGAGAAAATTTGATCAAAGAAAAGCATAGTGGTGGACTTGTTGGACACTTTGGTACTGATAAGACGTATGAGTAGCTGAGTCACTTTTATTTCTGGCCCAGGATGAGAATAGAAGTAGAGAAGTTTGTGACGAATTGCAAGATCTGTCAGTATGCTAAAGGAAGGAGCCAGAATGTGGGATTGTACACTCCCTTACCTATTCCAAGCAGGCCTTGGGACATGGTGAGTATGGATTTTGTTCTAGGATTTCCCAAGACTCGGAGAGGGAATGATGCAGTCTTTGTTGTGGTGGACAGATTCTCCAAAATGGCACACTTTATTCCATGCTATAAAACTAGTGATGCCACCCATGTTGCTAACTTGTTTTTCAAGGAAGTTGTTAGATTGCATGGGTTGCCCAAGAGTATTGTATCAGACAAAGACACCAGATTTGTGGGGCACTTTTGGAGGACACTGTGGAAGAAACTTGGTACCAAACTGAGTTTCAGCTCAGCCTATCATCCCCAGACTGATGGACAGACTGAGGTAGTGAATAGAAGTCTAGGAAATTTATTGAGAAGTCTTGCAGGGGAGCATCCCAAGCAGTGGGATCATATTCTGCCCCAGGCAGAATATGCATACAATGACTCACCAAACAGGAGCACAGGGCAGAGTCCATTCAATATTGTTTATGGAATGCACCCCAAAGGAATATCAGAATTAAGGAACCTGGGAAGAGCGGAGCTAAGAAGTGCAGATGGTGAAGAATTTTCTTCAGAGATCCAGGCCATACACGAACAAGTGAAACAGCAACTACAAGGCAGCAGCATCAGATACAAGAAAAGAGCGGACTTGAGCAGAAAGGAAGTTCCTTTTGAAGTAGGAGATCTAGTTTTGGCACACTTAAGAAAAGAGAGATTCCCAAAGAAGCAGTAGAACAAATTGAAGTTCAAAAAGATTAGGCCATGCAAGATACTTAGGAAGTTTTCTGCAAATGCTTATAAGATTGAATTGCCACCTGATGTTGGAATATCTCCCATTTTTAATGTTGCAAATTTGTACAAGTATGAGGATGATGGTGCAAAAGAAAGATCAGCAGACAAGGAACATATTGTTTGGAAGGAGCAGCTACCTCCAACACAGCCATTGCAACCAGAGAAGATATTGGACAAGAGGGTATCCAGAAGGACCAGAGGACAAGAGTACTTTCAGTACTTGATCAAATGGAAAGATAAACCAGAAGAAGATGCCACTTGGATGACTGAAGGAATGTTGCAGAAGACAGGCAGGTCAGTGGAGGAGCTCATGGACAGGATCCCATGAAGAAGATTGCCCTCGGGAGTCTGATGCAGGGGCATTAGACACAAGCCAGCAATGTAGAAGGTTTTGTCCACATGTTGTGGCTAGGAGGGTTTGAATTCGTCAAATTGTGACAGCTAGGTGTCAACACCTCAGCTGATTGTATTATTAGATCAGTTAGAATTGTAGAAGTTGAATGGTTAATCCATCTGTCATGTTTAGTTTTCTAATAATTGTAATTAGGCTCTCGAATTACCATAACGGTCCTCACAGAGGAACCGAAAGGACATGCGTTGATGTATATAAATGTAACCCCTCGGATGTATTAGAGGGGGAGAAAAGAGTGAAGGAGATTTCTGCAATAAAACTCTGTGTGTGTTAGCAATTGTTTCCAGTTAATGATTTCAATGCTTATTTTCCATCGAATTGTCTCGAATTCTTATTAATGAAGAAATTGTTCGACTGGGAAACGATTGTGCACTGGTTTGGGGTGAAATCGTTGAGAATGGTGGTTGTATGAATTACGCATATCTCTATTTGGTCTTCCCTTAATTATTCGAGCAAACCCTATGAATTTAAACCCACTCGTAGGCATGGTCTGTGCAGAGAATTTTGGTTAATAATGGTGAAATTCTCGTATAAAGAGATAACTTCGTTTTACTGTTAATTGAAGACTGGAACCCTGAGGTAGCAACCTGAGTTAAACCACGAGGGAGGTCGTACAGCCGGTGTGAACCATAGTTAACCACTGTAGCGAAGCCACAAGTGGAATTCCAAGAGCGGATTGCCCATTCCGCACCACCTTTCGACCATATGTGGTATTCCTGGAGAGGCGAGCGATTCCATAGACCGTTGGACACGTGGCAAAGGAGCTATCCCAAAACCACCGTTTAAGCTGCGCTTTTGCGCGTTAATGTCAGTACGAGGACGCCGAGCGGAATCACTCCGAGTCGTGGATCTGGACAGAGGAAATCGGACGGTGACCGCTTGTGGAAGATGTGTGTAGGTTAGTAAAGGAGCCCATGATTTATTGTAAGTCATTTATATAAAGCGCATGGAATATTATTATAAAGTGCAAGGTCCAAGGTTCGGAGGTAATGCATATGCCGGGAATATAAATTAAAGTTTAATGAATGTGTTATAACGTTTAATTATCAAATTCTACGAATTTGATAATTAATAAAAAAAGAAAAGTAGGCCACGTGGAGAAGGAACGAGGGTTTAGGAAAAGGAAACTGACTTTCAGCTGTGGAGCTGCATCAGGTGATCAGGATATATATTACCATCTCATGGACAATGGATTCGTGATATTTAGGGATGGGATCTATGTGTTGGATAAAAATGAACTTTAAGAATCATATGTTGAGGTAATTCCATTATAAATTGTATTCATGTCACATCGGCTATAAAAATACTTTGACAATTGTGAAGAAGTTTAACTACTAGCTAAAATTGGAAAAGGAAGTGGATAAGTTTGTGGCTAGATGTTTGGATTCCCAACAGGTAAAAGAAGAGTGCAATAATCTACGTTGTTTATTATAGCCGATTATGATTCAATAATAAAAATGGAAGGTCATTTCCATTATGGTTGTGGTTGATAGGTTGACTAATGTCTCTCACTTCATTCTAGTGAAGTCTACTAATTCAACTAGTGAGGTAGCTTAAGTCTTCTTTAGGGAGGTAGTGAGACCGTATGGCTTTCCTAAGAAGATCATGTCACACAGATATGCCGAGTTCACTCCTAGATTTTGGAAGGAGTTGTTTATATGGTTGGGTATAGAGTTAGATTTTAGTACATCCTATCATCCATAGATAGAAAGAAAAAAAGGGTTAACATGATTCTTGATGCTGTGTTGAGGATGTATGTCATGCATCAACAACAAAAGTGGGAAGAGTATATTCCATTGGTTGAGTTTTCATGTAATAATGGATATGATGATTCCTTGAGGATGAGTCCATTTGAGGCTCTTTATGGGCATATTTTTAATTTGGCCACAACCTGGAGTGATCATGTCAATAGCGTTTCAAGCGGACCAAACCTATTGGTAGAGATGAAACACGAAATGCAGGTTATCAAGAAGAATATAAAAATGAAAAAATAAAGGAAAAAGAGCTATACATGTTAGCACAGGGCATTTAAGAAATTCTAGGTTGGGGAGCATGTGTACATATGCATCAAGCCCAAGAAGAGCTCCTTGTTGATTAGGTCATGTCTCAAGTGGGAACCTTGGTATTCCATCCATTCTGAGATCCTTAAAATGATTGAAATAGTGGCCTATATACTTCCACTGCCACCAAGAGTGAAAGGCCATGATGTGTTCCACATTCCATTACATAAGATATCTGTGAAGAATTCCGATCATGCGATCGATTATTCTATATTGAAGGTGGAAAGATAAGGGTAATTCCAGTTATAACCTTAATGCATACTACAATGGAGAAAACTCCTGTTGTATAAAAAATCAATCAAGCAAGATGAAGTGGAGTGGAAGCACTTTGGGCTTGATGAAGCTATATGGGAAATTGTTGATCAAATGTGGGCTTTGTATCCTTCATTTTCTTTGGTTGAGGAAAAGGATCTTTAGTGTGTGTGTGTGTGTATATATATATATATATATATATATGGTTGTAAATAGTGCAATGAGTCATGTTATAAAGGTTCAATAAGTAGTATGATTGTCATGTTTGTTTTGGATTTTCAGTACATTGTTATTATGAATTCTACAATAAGCTAAGTTATAAATCTCCATAGGGAGTATGTTTTAGTTTTTAGTAGTATGTCTTGTCATATGTGTCATAAAACACCAAGGATGTTGGTCCCCTAAGGCAGGGGGGGGGGGGTTCCTAACAACCCCAAGTTAAAATTTTATGTAATAAAAGATAATAAAGGAAAAAAATGACCAAGGCCATGGGACACATATTCCAAGATGAAAGTTGGGAAAAACATCCTAGTGGGTATCACTTTGGGTTTATTTATGGCTAAGGAAATTGGAAAAGGAATTCGCAAAGAAAAAGATGCCATAATTTGTATTTATTTATGAAAAATAAAGGAAAATAGGAGAAAGGGAGATGAAGGGTCACAAATTTTCATGGGAGGGAAATTGAAAGAAATGAGGAAACTAGAGTCATGAATAATAAAAATGTTTATCAGGACCAGTTTTTTGTGAGTTTTTTTTTTAGTTTTATTTAAAGAGGAGAAAAGAACCAAGAAAAGAAAGAAAGCAAAAAAAGAAGCAAAGGAAGGATAAGGAAATCAAAGAAAGGAATACAATAAGAAAGGAAAGTTGGATAAAGCAACATCGACAAAAATATTTTACAAGTAATAAGTTGCATGTGTGATTTCCTAGGTGAGGTGTGAATGCATGTTATATGTGTTTGTTTATTTTGTTTCTTTGTTATTATTGGTGTGGGGTTTTCCTTTTTTGACAATGGTTTTAGCATTTCCTTGCCATCTCTTGTATAGCCATGGTATGATGGGATTATTTTCTTGGTTGAGGTTTGGGTAGTATAAAGGTTAACCAAGTGAGGTGGTCTCAGGAAAATTACCAAGGGTTGGGGCTGGAGATAGTATTATCTGGGAATTGCACAACAACTGGGTTGAGAGAGGAAAACTCCTCAAGGTAATGGTGAAGAAATTCTAATGAATCCAAGCATTTTTTGGCTTTGTGATGTCTTGACCAGTTTTTGTGAGGTCACGATAGCCTAAGAGTTGAGGTGGTTTAATCTCCAAAAATCACTCTTTCATTATCTCTTGAGATCCCACATTCTTTCTTAGAATATGGTACGTGAGTGATTGGCTAGAAGAAAGATTTGGTTCATCCGAATCTATTGTCGAGTGGTATGTGGCAGTCCTTGGCTTACTTGGTTTTTGCATAGGTTAATAAGAATGATTTTCCTGTTATTATTTGCTAGTAGTTGTACTGGTTATTATGTGGATTATGTGGCTGCTCTATCATGGTTAATAATCTGGTTATAAGCATGGATTTGTATTGTGCTCTAGTTATGACTTGTTGACGGTTTGATAAGTATATGAATGGTTGATGAATGCATGGACTAAAAATTGTTGTTTTATCTAATATGAGAGGGAATTAGGTGTTCTTGGTGATTATCATATGGAACACAAACTCTTAAGATCATATATGCATTCATGATATGTAAATCACATGCTCACCGTATGTTTGACGACATGAATATCATGGTAAGGCTTGGTCATGCCAAGTTATTGTTCAAGTTTTGTATGAATAACATTTTCATTATGTCATTTATCATGCTGACAAGTTACAGGGTATTGTGGGGAGTGTTTTGGAGGCTCGCCTAGAAAGTTGGCTCAGTGCTCGGGTCTCCACCCTTTGAACTAATGATTTTGGGCTATAACCATACGAAATGAGGCTTATGCATGTGGATGTAGTTCTATAACCACATTTGTTCCTTGCATGCATGTGGTTGTGGGCCTAGGTTAGTGAAAAGAAATCCAACCCATTTTTTGGTCCCATGGAATGGTTCTTTCGCCTTTAATTTTCATGTAAGCCTTGAGGGGTGTCTATGAGTTATCAGTTTTTGAATCTGCTTCCATAACTAAACCTTGGAGGTTGGGTTATGTCATAGTAAATTTTTGTCTCATGTTTCCCTTAGGAGTCCGGTGAAAGTCGGTAAATGTGGGAAGGGGTGGTTATAACATGTCTCAAAGAACACATTGCGGACACAAACCCCAATTGCATTTCCCAATTTTCCATTTTTGAACACTTGTTTAAATCTCAACATCTAATATTCTTTGCCCAAACCAAAATCCTTTACACAACACTTCATTACTCTTTGAGCCTCATTAGAACAACTATAAATGGGAATATGGTTATAGACTTAGCCAATGTAGTGATCAACTCCATCATCTTGATCAACATCCTGGACATTCCTAATATTTGTTTCCTTTCTTCTTTTTTCTCTGTACCTCTGAGGCGATCTCTCGTCTCTCTCATTCTTTTTTGTTCTCCCAATTTTTTTTTAGTTTGTTCATTTCCCCTAAGCTCCTCCTTTGTTATTCCTCATATTCACCCATAGGTCTTATATCCTATTTGTTTATTATTACTCTACATTAATTTATACCCTTTAAATTAGTTTTTTTTTATAAATTAATAACAATTTTCTAATTTTATTTCATTATTATTATAATATTTTCTCTCAATAATTAATTTATTTAAATCATATTTTTTAAAATTAAAACCATTCACAAATATGTTACTATTAATTTATTTAATTCTATAAACATTCATTTCATTATTATAATATTTTATTTCATTTGTGGTTGAGTATCCATTATCAATTTTATAGAGAATTATCAACTTAACAAGAGGACTGGGGGAGCTTGCAGAACGATTTGCATTGACGATTTTCAACTGCGGGAGGACGCGGATCGAACCAAAAGTGCATTGAGCCATGGATGACAGTAGCAAACACCTGTCCCATCTGTCGTAAAGAATTTCAGTACTACTGATGGTTGACATTTTTTTTAATTTTCCCTTTAAATATTGAAATTTTAACAGGAAAAGGTATCTTGGAATGTGGATGTTACACTTTTTAATTTTATTATGAACATGGTTATAAAATTGTAATTTGATTATTAATATTTATTATATAAATGGTATTGATTTAAAGTGATTGCATATTGGATTTTATTAAAAGAGTAAGATTTAAAAAAAAATTAGTTTAGAGTTTTGGCTGTTCTATTTGCATATTTAAATTATATTTCAGTTTTTTTTCTTTAAGTTTCAGCAAAGTGATTTTTTTAAATTTTTTGATGTTTTTAATAAAAAAATTAGTATTATTTTCAAGACTCGTGTATTTTGGTTGACTGCATTTTCAATCTACATTTTTCCTCTCAAGAAAATAAATTCATGTACTTGTAAATTTAAATCTCCTTGAAATTGCATAAATTTAAAGTTGAGCAAAATTTAAAATGGTTTAATTATTAATCATTATTAATAGTTAATAATTATAATTATTAATTTATTTTATTTTACTTTTATTTTTATGTAATTTGATTTGATGAAAATACTTGTACATGATACAATTTTATAACAGTTTTTTTCTGTATTATAGAAATAAATCAAAACATAAAACATTTAAATTTATATTTTAGCATTTTAACTTAGCATTCACCACCTTCAATTGTCCTATTGACATACCCCCATCAAGGAATTTCATTATTAATAATTATTGTATAGATGGTAGAGATTTAAACTTGACATAATAGTTAAATAAATTTTTAGTGGTAGTGACAAATCAAAGATTGAGGTTTGATTTAAAATTATTTATGTCATTTTTCTATATTAAATTGATTAATTAAGAAATGACATAAGAACATATAAATATGTGTTATGCTTTTTTTGGCATGTGGTATTGATAAGCTCTCATATTATATTGTAATAAAACCCATTTACATGTTAAGAACCTTGTTTGATGTTTTTTTTCTATACATTAATTTTTTTTTCAATTATAATTAGTAAAAATAATAATTGTGCCAATATACTCTTAATAAATATATCATGGAGGACATATTATAGTGTCAAGAGAAAATAATAGTGGTACATGTAAAAATATGAAGAACTACATGGAGGTGTGTTATTTGCACATCTTAGTATTTCTTGAGTGCTTAATGTGGCAAAGATATAAGTTCATTATCTTGTATATGTGAGAATAATCTAGAATAATGTAGAAATAGGAGTGGTTATGGTTTGTTGAACGAGAATTTTATAATTAGCGTTTAGTTCCACCAGTTCAAAATTGTTGCCTCAAACTTAGGAAGATTAGGTGAGTGCTTACGCTATAAATATGTAATGTTGTCGTTGAGCTAATAACTTTTTTTGTGTGAGCTCTGTTTCACGATTGTGTGTGTTGCATTTGTTTTATTTAATTGCATAAATTTTCATGCTTTGTAATGTTTTTTGTATAACCTTAAAAGAAACTAAATTGAATAAAAGTTGTTTGTTGTTTATAAGCAATCATTTAAAACATAAAGTATTTACATAGTATAGTAACCAACAACTACTCTCTTATTTTTACTTTTTAACTAAATCATAAGATAAGGAATTGATTAAAATTTTTGGTTAGCCAACTAAATTTAGAAAAGTTCATAAAAATATAGAAACATATCCTAAAATTGTTTTTCAGTATATTAAATTTAAATCCATATCACTTAGGTTTATAATTTTTTGTGGACAGGTAAACAATATTAATTTGTTTAACTACTTTATCATTATTAATTCCGTGATGATTTTATTTTTTCTAATTAAAATCATAATTTCTTAAAAATATAAAAAATATCAACAACAATAACTTCAACTTTAAAACTTTTCAATTTTTTTATTGTTTTCATTTTTTATTTTTTCTTGGTTGAAAAAAACTGAAAAGTGTTAAAGTTGAAGTTAGTTTAACTCTTTTCAATTTTTTTCAACAATTTTTTTCATTTTCATTGCTTCCTCATGAATTTTTTTTATTTCAGACCATATTTTTAATAAATAATATAATGATCTTAAAAAAATGTTCAAATGACTTTCAAAATTAAAAATCCAAAAATCTATTACTAACCAAATTATAAAATTACTCTAACACCTTATTTAAAAAATTATAAAAGTTCTAAAGGCTTATATAAATTTTATCTATATAGTTTGTAAGGAATGGATTATTTAAAAAATGGAATTTCTATTTTCTATTTTATATTGAACATATGTTTCACAACAAATTGTGTTTTGATTTTCTTTCATTTACCTCTATTGTACATAAATTTCATCGATGGGAATTTTGTTCATTACAAAATGTATAAACATCAAGCATATTCAATGGAGATATGTATTTACATCTTCTTATGTATCTTTGTGATTTTATAATTAAGCTAATGGTAATTTTATAATTAAGATATTAGTAAAAATTTTGATTTTCATCTTGATATGATAGGCTGAAATTCTAGAGGTTACTCATAATATGATATAAAAACTAGTATGTATATAATTTCTAAGTAGAAAATTTTAAGAAGTGTTCATAAAAGCATTAATGATATTTTGAAATTTGTCATAAACACATCAAAGATATTTTGAAATTATTTAGAAAACCATTAAATATTTTACTAATTTATTAGTTTTAGATATATTAATTAAATTCTTTCATATAATTCGTGATTGTAGAATAGACACAATTATGAAAACCACATATTTCTAAGCATATAATTTCTTATAACTAGTAGACATTTAAAGTATATAGAATTGTTGAAAATTTTAAGTGACTTATTAAAATAATTTTTAAAAATTGACCAGAATGAATATAATTTTTTATTAAAACTATAATGTGGCTCAACACTTTCTATAGGCCAATATGAATATATTTGTAATTTTGACCATAATTAGTAAAAAATTGATAGAATATATATTTTAGTTCAATGATAGTATTATTAATTGTTGGCATTTTTTCCTTTGATTTAAATTTTAATTGCCCTATAAATATTGATATTGAAGGATAGAACTTGCCTGGTAAGTTTTTTGGTTTTATGTAACATTTGTGTTTAGTGTTTAGGATCAACATCTGTAGACTGTAGAACAGTGTTGAATTAATGTCCCATCATTGATGTTGTAAATGGTAGTTATGATTTTGGAGTATTTTTTATATTATCAAAATTAAATTTAAATAGTTAAAATACTTTTATTAAATATATGATTACAATGAAGATTTTTTTCAATCTTCCCATCAATTAATGAAGGATAGTTTTTTATTTATTATAAAGTAAGTGTTTCTTTTTATGTAACATTTGTGTTTAGTGTTTAGGACCAACATCTCTAGAATGTAGAATAGTGTTGCATTAATGTCTCATCAATGATGATGTAAATGGTAGTTATCATTTTGGAGTATTTTCTATATTATCAAAATTAAATTTAAATACTTAAAATATTTTTATCAATAAATATATGATTACAATGAATATTTTTTTCAATCTTCTCATTAATTAATGAAGGGTAGGCTTTTATTTATTTATTATAAAGTAAGTGTTGCTTTTTTTAATTTGGTTTTTTTATTGTTTTTCTAAATTTTATTTGAGTTTTTTCTTCATTGTTTTTCTAAACTAATTAGCAATATGAATTGAATGAAGATCCAAAAATTTAAATTTGACTATTAATAATTATTATATACATGGAGAAATTTTAATTTGACATAATATTTTAATATGTTTTTATGGTATTGACAAATTAAAGATTGTGGTTTATTTCAAAAGCATTTATATCATTTTGCTATTTTAGTTAAATCAATATATTAAAAAAACAATATATGAACATATAAATTGTGTGTTATTTTTTTTCATGTGGTATTAGTAAGCCATGATATTGTATTGTAAGGAATCCTATTTACATGTTAAGAACCTTGTTGCCACAATTTCTGTTTTTTTGACTTTTTATACATTAATTTTTATTTTTAAATTATAATTAGTAGAAATAATAATTTTGTTAATTTATTGTTAACAATATATCATGGAGAAAATGTTTTAGCATTAATAGAAATTAATAGTGTTACATGTAAAGATATGAAGAACTACATGGAGGTGTCATTTGTACATCGTAGTGTTCCTTGAGTGCTTGATGTGGAGAAGTAGAAGTAGATTGTTTTGTATAATTTCTCATTCTTCTTAACTTCTTGTAGATAATCTCAAAAGAAAAAAAATTGAACCAAAATTATTTGTTGTTTGTAAGACATCATTTAAAACACAAATTATTCCATAGTAAAGTAACCAACAACTACTCTCTTCAGTCCTATGTTTATTTTTCAAATGAACCTTAAAATAAGGAATTTATTGAAATATTTATTTATATGAGTAAATTTAGGAATGTGATGAAAATTATAGAAACATACCATTAATTATTTTTCGGAATATTAAATTTAATTACATATGGCTTAGGTTTATATTTGTCTGTGGACATGTAAACAATATTAATTAGTTTATCTGTAGATCATTCTCAATTTAGTCATGATTTTTTTTTTCTAATTGAAATTATAATTTATTAAATATATAAAAAAATTCAAGGATAATAATAATTCAAATTTTATAATTTTCCAATTTTATTCAACTATTGTTTTAATTTCTATTTTTCATTTCCAAAGATCGTATATATATATATATATATATATATATATATATATATATATATATATATATATATATATATATATATATATATATATATATATATATATATATATATATATATATATATATATATATATATATATATATATATATATATATATATATATATATATATATATAGATATAGATGATAGACAGACAGGATATATATATATAGATATATATATATATATATATATATATATATATATATATATATATATATATATATATATATATATATATATATATATATATATATATATATATATATATATATAAAACATGTGTTTGATAATCAAATTGTGTTTTGATTCTCTTTCTATTTATCTCTATTATACAGAAAAAAAAAATATATATATATAGAATGGAAAATGTAGAAGCCATGTAGAATGTATAGTGTTATAGAATCATTTAAAATTTCAAGTGACCTATTAAAAAAATGTTAAAAGAGTTGAAAAAATTGGATATAGTTTTTTATTGTAAAATAAATTACTTTCAAATTCAAATAATTTATTCAAACCATTGTAATAGCATACATCGATTTCCCTAATAAACACTTCTACAAGCCAATATGAAACATAGTTGTAATTCTTTCCATGCTCAGCAAGAAATTGATACACGATATATCTTAGTTCATTTTGATTATAAAAGTAACTTGTGTCATAGTAAGATTGTAGTTATTTTATTTCTCAATGAAAGTAGTGAAGTGAACAAAGTTCCTTCTCAAGTTAAATACTCCAGAAGACTTGGAATATCTGAATATCCATTGAGGATAAAAATATTATAACAAATAGTATGAATAAGAATTGATTGATTGTTACAAATGAGGCCTGCTTATATACCTAGGCAAGTGCCTCTTCACGAAAGTTCATGTCTCATCAGACATGCCCTTTCAACCTAATTACTAATTAAATAATTAATCATTATTTATATTTTTTTATTCATTACATTTCCTTCCTCCTCAAAAAGCTTTGTCCTCAAAGCTTGTTGATGAAAAGGCTTGATCTATTTTTCTGCTACGCATGTCTTCTAGTCTCGGGGAAGTCATCATTGTTGATACAAATTGATATGATCCTCTAAGTGACAAACAAAATTGTCACACTTAGAATGGATCAGACCATCCTAAATCAATCTTTTGTCGAATTTTACGGAGACTTGAAACTTGTGATGAATTGTCACTTGAGCAGTTTGCACTTACATTAGTATTCTTCAAAACATCAACTTATTGTTTCTGTTCTGAATACATAGCTTGGTCGAGTCATCTGCTATCATGATTTGGATGTTGATAGGGAACGTTTTTGGTTTCATTTTCCCTTATTAGGTGTGTGCAATTTTTTTTACTTTCTTCTGGTGGCAATGTTGTTACATACCCTTCACATGGGATGTTCATCGTCTGAACTACAACAACTATGTTTGTATTTTCTACAACTTTCTTGTCTGTTTCTTGAGTTGTGAAATTTATTCGATCAATGTTCGTTTTTTCTTCAACTTGAACTTCTACATTTTGTTGAGATTTTTCTTTTAATTAAATTTGGAGAAAATCTCATGAATGTGACAATAATAGGATTTGTTGCCAAATTGACTCCATCTATTTTTGATGTGGAGTTAATCCATCCTATATTTGTTGTGAGTGAATTTATGATTATTTTTCTACTCCCAACTCTAAAATGTAAGCCTGTAGAGGCAAATGTGCATGAGGAATGTGAGGTGAGTGGAAGAGCAAATGATAAACTCTACTGTTGTAATTCTCCAGTTGATGAATGAGATTTCCAATGCCCTGTTTGGTGGAAGTAGCCTAGATTGGTTGGGTGAACCATGTTAAAATCTTCTGTGTCTTCATGTTTGTTTTTCTGCTGTGTGTGGTTATTTAGTTTCTGTTGTTTTTAATACTCTAACAATTGGTATCAGAGCAAGGTCAAGCTGCTTGTTCCAATGATTCAAGCTCTGTGGAATATTGTTGAGGTTTTAGGCTTGTGTCTCCATACGGTTTTGTGGCTGTAATTATAGAACAAATCGGTTTGACATCCAAGAGAGTCCGTTGTGGAAAAGAAGCAGCGCCGTGAGATTTAATCTCTGCTGTAAGCTGTGAACAGGCCGTGATATCGGTAGCGGTGAATCAACCGTGATAAGTCATAGAAAGCGTTGAATCGACCGTGCTGGAGCTATCGTTGATCTGCGTGGCTGTGTGGAGGTCGAGCAGGATGAACTGCGCCTGAATTTTTGAAAGCACACAAACCCGTGAGCTGTTTCTGGACTATTTAAGAAGGACTGTTAGCTCTTGTCATCAATTTATAAATCATGAAATTTGTATTGACAGCCGAGTGTTGTGAACGGGAGTCAAAGATCTGTTACGAAGAGCCGAGTTTACCTGGCATTGAAAGCCGAGTGTTGACTATTGAACTGGCACAGCGTCGTGAGTTAAGTGGAGAAAGGTGCTGCAGTAAAATGCCAACATTGAACATGCCAGCGTTGAAATCAGTTTGTTGAGAATGCCACGTTGAACATTTTTACAAATTGATTTGAAGTTTTTTTTTCTATTTGTTTTGTTTTATTATATTCAAATCGATTTATATGCATATCGTCACTTCATTGTTGTTTAAAATTTTTGTAAATCTATTTGCATGGTAAATCAATAGTTTTTTCATCAATTTAAAAGAGCGTTTATAAAAGTGTACTATCAATTATATTAAAAAAGGGTCGATCTTTATTCATTTAAGAGGAGGTGGCCCATTATAAATAGATTTCTTTTATGAAGTCATAAGTTGGCACTTCATGTTGTAAAAGTTTTTTAATTCGATTTGTAATTTAAATTCCATTTGCATATGGTATTAAGGGAAAGGAATTTTATAGGTGAAGGGAATTTTTTTAACTTAAGGGCATTTTTTAAATAAAAAACTTCATTTATTAAGAGTTGCAATTGGATATTTTGTGACACGAGCTACTAAACATGGCAAAAACACAAAGTGCTCAGTTTGAGATCAAGAAATTCAAAGGCAAAAACAACTTCGAGATCTGGAAAGTGAAGATGTATGATCTACTCGTGCAACAAGGCGTGGCGAAGGCGCTGTTGGGAAAAGCCAAACAGCCTTACACCATGATGGATAACGAATGGAATGACTTGGATGAAAGAGCATTGAGCGGCATTCGACTGTGTTTGGCGGATGATGTTTTTTTTAACATCGTGTCAGAGAAAACTACTTCTAGTTTGTGGACAAAGCTTGAAAAGTTGTACATGACAAAATCCTTAACCAATAGGATTCTTCTGAAGCGACAGTTGTACAGCTTGCGCATGAAGGAAGGTGCGACGATAACTGATCATCTGAATACCTTTAACACCCTCCTGGTGCAATTAGAAAGTATAGAGGTAAAATTTGAATCAGAAGATAAACCTGTAACTTTATTATGCTCATTGCCCGAGTCATGGGATCATTTTATTACTTCTATAAGTCTTAGTTCTTCAGAAACCCTTAAATTTGATGATGTTGTTGGAGCTTTGCTGTTTAAAGAAACTAGAAAAAGGTCAAATTCAGAAACCTCTACATCAAAAGAAATGATGGTCAGAGGTCGTTCAAAAGAAAGACGCTTCAGTAAGCACAACAACTCGCGTTCAAAATCGAAAGGGAAGAAGAGTAAGGTAAAGTGCTGGTTTTGTGGCAAATCAAGACATTTGAAGAAGGATTGTTGGAAGAGACAACAAACATCCAAAGGAGACTCTTTGACAGAGAAGAAAGAAGCAAACACGATAGATACAGGTTCGGCATCCGTTTCAGGTATGAGTGATGAAGTGTTATCAGTTAGTTTGTCTAATCATGATCAACATTGGTTGTTAGATTCTGGTGCGTAAAATCACATGTGCATTCATAGGGAGTGGTTTAAAACTTATAAATAAATCAATGATGGATTTTTTTACATGGGAAATGATGTCTCGTGTAATATTGTGGGAATTGGAAGCATCCAGATTAAAATGTTTGATGGGAAAAATAAAATTTTAACTGATGTAAGACACATGCCTAAACTAAGAAAAAACCTCATTTCACTAGGAGTGATAGACACAAATGGATATAAAACCTTTATTCAAGGTGGAGTAATGAAAGTTTATAAAGGAATTTTACTAGTAATGAAACCAAGGAAGGTTGGAAATATTTTTCAGTTAGAAGGAAGAACAGATTCAGATCATGCTTCTACAGTATTTTAAAACGACGGTAATTCTATTTGTTTATGGCATCAAAGGTTGGGCCATATGAGCAAAAGAGGATTAAAAATTTTATCTGATCGTAAGTTACTTCCTAGTTTAAAATCTTCTAAGTTAGATTTGTGAAAACTGTTATGCTCCTATACCAATAGGTGTCATATATCATGATTGACTTGATGGGCTATGCAATATGTTCATACCTTTCCTTGTTACAAAGTTTTTCCATATTGTCAAAAAAATCAAAAAAAAAAAAAATTTAAATGTAAAGAGGTTATGCCCTAAAAGAAAAATCAAAGGGTGAAAAGAATAAAGTGGCCAAAAAAGTGAAAGAAAATGAACCCCACCAAAAGAAAGGCCATGGAAAGTGTGCAAGTCTAAATGCCACTACCTTTTGCTCTTGTGTAATAGACAAATTGTGTGCAACTTGTAACTTAGGCCACAATTGATGAACAGCCAAACAGCCTAAACTTGGCTTGTTCATGTTTGAATTTTTTTTTTTAGAGATAGAGAATAAAATCTGACCAAACTGTTTAATCTTGGCATATAAGTAGATAGGTAGAGTAAATATAAGGAGCTCAATAGCTTAATCTGAAGCCCTTGGATGTAATAAGGTTAGACTTAGATAGATTTATACATGTAAAAGAAAACAAAAGTGTGATAAGGGTTTGCCAGTCTAAGTGCACCCTAATAAAGGAGAAAAAATGTTAGGGTAAAGTAGGTAGGGTAGGTAGATGATGTTGCAGGATTACATGTGATGGATAATGACTCTAAAAAGTGTTAATCCTTACTTTCATCACAAATGCAAGGTAGACATTACACTGGAGAAATTTCAAGCAAAAACAAAGTCAAATGATTAACTTCCCTTCTCATTTTTCCCTAAAAAATTCACTAATTTCCCCCAAGTATTAAGGCATTTGAAGATTAGAGGGGCTCAGAGCATTTCTCTGACTTTTGGAGGGACCAAACCCTCGGCCCAATAATTGGAAAAAAACTAAGTACTTGAAACCATTCATGAATCATTTATTTTCTCCCATAAGCCTTTTCCTAAGTAAAATCCTATTTTACTTAGGGAAATTATGCAATATCCCATAAAAACCCTTTTTCCATTTTCAAACCTAAGTTAAAAACATAATCTTAATGTTTTACACTTAGCGCTTTTCATTCATTTTAAACATATTAACATTTTAACCTATATTATTTATTTTCCCTATAAAATCTACCCATTCCCGTATTTACTATAAACTATACATAAACCCCCAAAGTTATGTATCCCGCCCTTGGTTAAAATATAACCATAACACGGCATCAACGTTAAAAAAGAATTAATTAGCCCCCGCGGTTAATTAACAATCTTCCCGACCAATCATGTTCCCCCCGATGTGATTAAAAAAATTGTTAATCATGTTGGGCCCGCCCTCATTAAATTCCCCTCATCTCGCCTCCCCGATAACCGTCAGATTTACCCCTTCACATCCAACAGTTGTCATCCATATCGCGTCACCCTCCACGACCGAACGACAACGTGCGATCACCATGTGGTTTTTGAACAGTACCCTGCCACGCGTCACAAGATCTATGTGATTGCTGGTTCCCGGCCCAATACCACCCATCTCCAAAAGTGGTGCGATGTCATATTGCTTACTGCCTTCTACATGCGACAAAATATCCCTCCATGTGTGTGACACCCGTCCGAATGACAAAATCCCCGCCAACCTTGACTTTGTGAATAAAACAAACCAACGCACGTATTCTTATCATTTCATGCTGTGACCAGTATTCCCATGCAAAATGTTGAAATCAATTGTTGAAGATTTCCAACCGTCGCTTTGCCCAACAACTTTCAGTTGAACCAGTCAGTTATTGCCTACACCTATTTCCTTACCATTCACTTCCCGGAACAGGTATTTACCCAATTTCCGTCGAACCTTGAAAGTCTTGGTTTTCCTTTAATTCCACATAAAAGACTAAAAAAACAGTACAATTTGGTCTTTGTTTTACTCCATAAGTTCCCAGACTTGCAATTGTGCCCATTTTCCCACTTAAAAATCCTAATTCCTTTCTGAATCCACAAGAACCAGAAATGGAAACCCCTGTGGCTTTGAATGTTGCACCTCTGAATGCTCCCCACAGATATTTGGATTATCTGCCACTAGCGGATAGGGATTTCCAGATAAAAGACCTCACCTATAGCGAAAATCCCCTAAGAATATTTTGTCAATGCAGAAGTAATTACCTGAATGGCTCTGATATTTTTGGACTATGGGAATCCAATCTTCCTATGTACTTTTTACCCTCAGTCCATGTTTTCCCTGAAATAATTTATCACTTCCATGCCAATTATGATCCTAATCAACGAGCAGTCATGTCCCCAAGTCAAACCATTCTTTTTTCAATAACTGCTCAATCCATCAATGACATGTTACAATTTCATCCTAGTCAAGACCTAACTTCTCTTTCCATGGGATATTTACTTGAAAAGTCCTCAAAATTATCCCAAGAGGAGCTGAATCACCTTTGCCAAACTTTCATGCTACAAGAGCATCAACCCAAAGGCCCCCCTCCTTATGGACATACCTTTTTCACAGATATGGGCCGACTCATAGTGAATATGATATTTTCAGTTATGGGATTCAACACTAGCGAATATGTTGATAATTTAACCCTAGTGTTGTTGTTGATTTTTACCCCTAGACAATCCCCTGTCGTCAAGTATGATTTTGCCTCTTACATTGTTGATAAGATTCATGACCAGTTCATGAGACTGGAAAATGAAAGAGTTTTCAAATACTCCACTTTTATATACCATCTTATGCTCTATTATCAGTTAAATAATTTCCCCTTCCCTGTCATCAAACTTGACACAAAAGGAAATCCAAGGTCTGTAATCTTCTGGTCTGCAATCTTCCACAATTCATTTGAGTCCCCTTATTCTTACAATGAATTCATTGACCTATTTTTTCACCCAACAACGACCTTGTTAACAGGATTTTCCCCTCCGAGGATCAATAGTGACATGAAGAAAATCCTCCAACTTTCCAAGCAATATAGGGTAGGTGATTGGTACCTATACAAAAACCATACTGAAATTAGGATATATGGGTGTGAGCTCTGTCCTTTCAAGCTACCAAAGTATGTTCCAATGAGGCTATTTGCCTTATAATACTTCAGACAGATGATAAATTCAGACCTAGTTCATTTTTATAATGCCAAGAAGAAAGCTTAGCTCAGAATCAAAAGTCAATTAGGCCCTTTTGTCTGTAATACTAGGGATGCAGGGAAAGAAGCAGAAAGAATTTTAGAAGATTATCTCAAGTTGCAAAAAAAAATTTGGTGGGTACCTTATGACCCTAATAGCTTTATATGTGAAAGGAGAATGAAAAACAGATTGTCACGATACCTTCACCATAGAATTCCAGAGATTGAACAATTTGCAAACATGGATGAATGGACGGAAGGGACCTTAGTAGAACAGAATAGTGAACAGGACAATGTTGAGAATGTTATGAAAGATTTTGAAAAAATACTTGACCTGGATTCTTTTGGGCAGGTACAAAGACCAGGAATTGGTTTTTCCTCTGCTGGAACCTCTTAGCAACATTTGCAGGAAACCAGCCTAACAACTACAACCACATCCAAAGGCAAGGAAAAAGAGATCAATACATAGACCATAGAGCATTCCACAATGTCTGAGCAGCCCGAGACTTCCAGAGAGCAGGCCCAAGTGTAGATTTCTCCCACTCAGGTCAGCATGGAAAAACCTCCAATCTTGCAAACTCCCCTGAATGAGGAAAAAAGTAGAAAGAGAGAAGTAGAAACAGCTACCCCTATCAGTGGACCTTCAGAACAACAGGGTATCAAAAGGCAAAGATTAAATTCTCTCTCAGAAGAATAATTTGTTGAAGAAACCACTAATAATCAAAGGAGAGAAGGGTTAGATAGCCAACAAACATTCACAATCAGTGGGACATCTACCAACTCACAGAGAAAATAATTAGAAGGCAGCAAAGTGCAGAAGTATCATCATTCAGGCCACCAATGAAGGATGCTTGGGACATCAAGAAGACATTTATAAACATAAAGGCCAGAAATGATCCATTAAGACTTCAAGTTTATAATCAATATTTGAAGATGGCCCCCAAGAATCAAGAAAGATTGATGTCAGCTTATGACATCAAGGAAGGAAAAATGGTGATGAGTCATTTCAAGCCTAAAGTGCAGCAGCCTCAAACAGCAGCAGATTATGTTAGAACCAATTTTGAAGTCATGGCAAAGGATATTCATCCTCTGGATCAGATTGAGTTGCATAAACAAACTAGAGAGATGATTTATTCAAATTTGACTGGTAAGTCAATGATGGCCCGAAGTTTACAAAATTCCTTGGATAATACAACCGCTCAACTGCAACTGGAAAAAGCTTCTTCCCAAGCCAAGGATAATAGAATAAAATATTTGGAAGAAATAATTATTGGATTAGGTCATAATCCCAAAGATATTAAGGCTACAGAGGCCTTGATCAAAAATAAAGATGATGATATTGCAGCCCTAAGGAAACAGCTAAAGCTGCCACCTTCAAGACATCCACAAACTACTAAGGTTTTAAAGAAAAAATCTGAGGAAGAATTGATGGATTTTCTCTTAAAACTTTATGAGCAACTGAATGAGACTAAACAAGAACTTGAAAAAGCATTGAAGAACAAGCAGGGAGAGTCAACCTCTCAGCCTCCCAATGTGACACCAGTAGTCTCAACAGTAATCCCTTCTACCCTTGGGACAACACTAGCATCAAAAGCAGCCACAACAGAAGTGGTTACAGGTACAGCAATAACAGGGCAGACAGCAGAAATTGCGCAGGGTAACACTGCCAATTTCAGTACAAAAGAACTAATAAAATAAATGGAAGAATTGAAGCTCCAAGTTACAGAACTTCAAAAAGAAAAGGAACAATTTACTACCTTGGAGCAAAAGTATGACCTCTCAAAGATGAATGTTGCAGAAAAGACAAGAGAAATCAAGAGGTTAGAAAATTTGGTAAAAGCATTAGAAAAGGATCTCACATTGGAGAAACCTTTGAAAGAAATCAAGGAAATTCTTTGGGACAATATCATTCAATCAGTAAATGATGTCTGGCCATCAATCCAAATAATTTATGAGAAAATTGATTTAGTTAAACTGGCTTTAGACGAAGTTCAAAGGGCAAGGGCAGAATTGGGAAAAATGCCTGAAGAAGCCAACGAGCTCATACAATTTTTGAATACCAAGAACAAATATCAGCTTGAAGAGCTAGGTATTCAAGAAAGAACAGGGACAATTTTGGAAGTAAAAAAAGGTTTTTACTAAAAGAACTCTAATGAAAAATTTAGAAAGAAGATGCTATGATATGCAGGAAGATATCAATTCTTTTATAAAAATATTTGATGTTTTGCAGAGTAAAGGGTTGTTAAGTCCTTTAGCTACTCCTTATAAACTAATGAGTCATCAAGACTATGTTACAAATTTGAATCAGTTTGCAGACAATCAGGCAAGTCCAGCAATAAGTTCGTCAGTAGCAAAAGCATTGCCTGAGGGAAAAGTTCTCTATAATAGTCTGGAAAACTTGTTTTATCTTGAATATGAGGTGAAACATTTATTTCCAATACATCCTACCTTTTTCAGATACACAGAAACTGACGAGACCCTGAGAAAGCTTCAAAGAACCAGAATACCAGAAGCACAATGGTGGGAAGACATGCTGGACCTTTTGTAAATAATATCCTTGGATGAATTTTGGTCATTTACTATAGTAAGTAATGGTAAAAGAATAAACAGAGATCAAACCAGGTCAAAGTGTATCAGTGCAGATAAAGAGTATCAGTAAGAACAGAGCAGTTAGCACGGAATTACTAGAGAAGACAGCAGCCAGCCAAATCATAGGGCCTGCCTCCATCACACTCACAAAAAATAGGAACAACGCCGCATCTATTACCTTTTATTCTATCTACGAGACCATCTGTCTCTATTTTCTTGTAATTTGTTAATAAGTCATCCCAAAATATATCTCACTCTGTTGGGAGATATTTTTTGTAATATTTTTGTATAAATACACCCTCAATTGGAGTATTGAGAGGTGGATTCTTAGACTTTGCTGTAGTATTGATTATTTTGGAATAAAGTGTTGTTGGACAAATTTGCATGGCTAGCTGGATAAAGAATTGATGCAAAGGACTTTTCACAGGATTCTTGAGTCAGACACCAGATCAATAAGTCTGCTATACCTTATGTTTTAAAGTTTTATTGTTTACTATACCATCTATGTTTCATATCTGAATGATAAACGAAAAAGAATAATTCAGAAAGTGCTTGAGTGCAATCTGTCTTCAATCGTTATTATTCTTAATGTTTTCCTCTGAACTAGTATGAACAGTGAATCCTTAATTTCTCCTGTTTCCTAGTTTATTCATTTTGATTATTTGGTAAAGAATTATTAATTGCCCTTTATCAGTAATCATTAAAGTTCTCTCTTTCTAATAGTTTGAAGGATTCGTAATTTCCCATCACCCATTCGAGTCCATTCCGTTCATTTTTAGTCTTTATTTGTTCCCTTTTTGGATACCTTGCCCTGTGAAACCCTCCCTTGTTAAGAAACCAAATCCAGTTAAGCCATCTTCTTTGACTCCATTAGCCCAATGGCCTAAACTACTCAGTCCTACCCCTCTGCTATTGAATTCCACCACCCAAACACAATCAAAATCCTCAAAATTTCATAACTAGCCTAATATATTTCAAAAAAAAGCTAATACTCAAAGAGAGAGCTCTCTCTGGGTACAGATTGGCTAGATTCTGTATGTAAAAGTTGGTTTGTGGTTACCTCGGACCCCTTTCCTCTTCCCAACAACTTCAAGGAAAATCTGAGTGATAACACAAACATTGTCTATATGGGAAACAAAGCAAGAAGAAGTTTAAAACTGGGAAACATACTAGTAAGGGAATCTTTGATTATATCCATTCTGATGTTTGGGGTCCATCTCCTACAACCTCATATGGAGGATTGTCATATTTTGTATCTTTTATTGATGATTTCTCTAGAAAAGTGTGGGTCTACATGTTAAAGAAAAAGTCTGATGTATTCACAGTTTTCAAACAATTTAGAGCATTAGTTGAAAACATCATTGGAAGAACCATTAAATGTTTAAGAAGTGAAAATGGTGGTGAGTTTACTTCAAAGGAATTTGATAATTATTGCAAGGACTCTAGGACCGAAAGAAATAAAACTACTGTATATACTCCTCAGCAAAATGGAGTTGTTGAACGCATGAACAGGAATCTCTTAGAGAAAGCAAGAAGTATGCTTAGTAATGCCAATTTGCAGAAGGAATTGTGGACAGAAGTAGTTTCTACAGCTTATTACTTGGTAAATCGATCACCATCAACTGCAATAGGATGAAAATTTTCTCAAGAGGTATGAAAAGGCTATCCTTGTGATTATTCTAAACTGAAAGTTTTTGGTTGTAGTGCATATGCTCTAGTTTTGAAACATTACCGTCCTAAATTACATCCTAAATCAAAAAGATATATCTTTGTTGGATATCGTGATGGGACTAAGGGATACAGGTTGTGGGATCCTACTACTCACAAGATCACCATTAACAAAGATGTTAAATTTAATGAATCTTTACTTGAAAATCAAAATGTAGATGATAAACTGAAACAGGAGGATGTACCTAAACTTCAACACATTCAGTTTGAAACCAATTCAAATACTGATGATAGTCCAGATGAACAAGTTTTAGATTTAGATCATGAACAAGTTTCAGATGTAGATCATGAGGAAGTTCCTACGGATAATAATCAACAAATTGTGGAAGTACCAAAAACATCTTTAAGGAGGTATACGAGAATCAGACGTCTTCCGAAAAGGTATGATGATTATGTTACTTCAATTGCTTTAACCGCTAATGATGATGAATATTTGTGCTATCAAGAAGTTGTAGAAGGTTCTAATAGTTATAAGTGGAAAGAGGCTATGAAGGACGAGATGAAGGCATTAGACAAGAATGCCACATGGGATCTGGTGGAACTTCCCAAAGACAAAAAAACTATGGGATGTAAATGGGTTTACAAATTGAAAAGGGGTGTGGATGATAAAGAAGACAGGTATAAAGTGAGGCTGGTCGCGAAAGGTTTTTCTCAGAAATAGGGCATTGACTTTCATGAGATATTTTCACCAGTTGTAAAAATTGTTTCAATTCGGATTATGTTAGCATTAGTTGCTTTACTTGATTTAGAATTACAACAACTAGATGTTAAAACTTCATTTTTACATGGAGATTTATATGAGGAGATTTATATGGAACAACCTGAAGGGTTTGTTCAAAATCGAAACAAGAAATTTGTCTGCAGGCTCAAGAAATCATTGTATGATCTGAAGCAGTCGCCTCGACAATGGTACAAGAAATTTGATTCTTTCATGATGAGTCAAAATTATATAAGAAGTAAATATGATCATTGTGTTTACTTTAAGAAATTAAGTAATGGCATTTTCATTATCTTAGTGTTATATTTTGATGATATGCTTTTAGCAAGAAAAATCATAACAAATATCAACAGGTTAAAGGCTCGGATGGCTAGGATGTTTGATATGAAAGATCTAGGAGCAGCAAGACAAATTTTGGGCATGGAGATTTTCAAATACAGGAGCAATGATAAGCTATGGCTATCACAACAGAAGTATATTGAGAAAATACTCTTGAGGTTTGGTATGAAAAATGTGAAGCCTATTTCAGTCCCTTTAGCTTCTCATTTTAAGCTTTCTTCAAGGTTATGTCCTAACACTAATGAAGAAAAGGAATATATGTCTCAAATTCCATATGGTAATGTAGTAGGTTGTTTGATGTATGCGATGGTTTGTACTCGACCAGATATTTCACATGCAATTGGGGTTGTCAGCAGGTATATGGAAAATCCAGGAAAAGAACACTGGTCAGTAGTGAAATGGGTGCTTCGGTATCTGAGAGGCACAAGTGATTAATGTATCACTTATAACAGGAGTAATGAATTTGTTTGCGGATATGTTGATTCCAATTTTGCAGGTGATTTGGATAAGAGAAAGTCAACTTCAGGGTATGTCTTTACTCTTACAGGTGGAGCTATTAGCCGGATGTAAAAGCTATAGAACATTGTTTCTTTATCCACTACAGAAGAAGAATACATAGCTGCTTCACATGCTTGCAAAGAAGCGGTTTGGTAGGTTGCAGGACAACATCAAGTTATTTTGTGATAGTCAAAGTGCGATTCATTTGGCTAAAAATCCGGCCTATCATAGTAAATCAAAGCATATACCTATCAAGTACCATTTTGTAAGACAGGTTATCACTGAAAGGGGAGTCTCTCTTGAAAAGGTGCATACAAAGGAAAACTGTGTAGACATGTTCACGAAACCAATTTTGTTAGAGAAACTACGATGGTGTCTGGCTTCTCTTGGCTTGCAAAAAAGATAAAAATAATAATGGAATAGGGTATCAGGCTAATTGTTGTCAATGTGGAGATTGTTGAGATTTTTCTTTTAATTAAATTTGGAGAAAATCTCATGAATGTGACAACAATAGGATTTGTTGCTAAATTGACTCCATCTATTTCTGATGTGAAGTTAATGCATCCTATATTTTTTGTGAGTGAATTTATGATTATGTTTCTACTCCCAGCTATAAAATGTAAGGTCGTAGAGGCAAATGTGCATGAGGAATGTGAGGTGAGTGGAAGAGCAGATGAGAAACTTTGTTGTTGTAATTCTCCACTTGATGAATGAGATTGTCGATGCCCTGTTTGGTGGACGTAGCCCAGATTGGTTGGGTGAACCACGTTAAAATATTCTATGTCTTCATGTTTGTTTTTCTGTTGTGTGTGTTTATTTAGTTTCCACTGTGTTTAATACTCTAACACATTTTAATATTTCGATGCTTCATTTTCGAGAAGTTGTTGCACCTTGTTTTCCAATGCCTTCTTGTCCTTCTTCAACTTCTTAGTTTGCGTTAGTAAATTTTCATTGTGGTCCTTCAGGCGAGAAACTTCTTCATTCTTGTTGGTGGTGATTTTGTCAATTTCCTTTTGCATATTTTGGATCTCCTTTTTACTTTCTTGAAGAATTAATTTTGAGATTTCTTGTATGTCTTCAAGTGCCACTAAATTTGGCTTCAAGTTAACATCCTGTAGCGTTATTTTGTTCTTTTTGTAGGATAATGTTAAAAAATTATTTTTGTATTTAAGATAAATGACCCTAGGGTTTCCATCCATGGTGAACCCAACACAATATCACTATCATTAAAAGGTAAGGATTGAATAGATAATTTCGATATGAATGTATAATACCCAATGTTTAACTGTAAATTGGTTATGTCATATATTTTGTTGCCAAAACAGTCTAATTTTTCGATTATATTTGACTCTGGGATCACTAATTGGTTTGTGAATTTAGGTGCTATATAATTTGTACTTTCAATGGGAGAGATACAAATAGTAATATCTTTTCCTGCAAGAATTCATTTAAATTTAAATAGCACTTTAGTGTTGGTGGGGAAGGTTTCTAAAAATATCCCTTTCTTGAATTATGATTTAGAATCCATTTTGCTTCTTGAATATTAAATACTTTTGGGATGAACTTAGGGTTTTTAAAAGTAGATTTTTGTAATCTTTATAATAAAATAGTACTCCCCTTTTTAATTTATAAATACCTTCTTCACTTTTCTTTTCAAGACACTTTAAATATGCTTTCATTTCAGAAATACCTTCACAATTTCCCTTATTATATTTTATATATGATAATTCGTTTTTCTCTTTTCTTCATAATTTACTTGTAACATCTCCATTTCGACAACTTTTTTTTTCTATTTATAGTGCTAACACTAATTTCATCCCATGGGTAGATTATTGTTTGTCAGATTCTAACGTATATCTGCTATAAACAATTTACGGTTTTGTACTTTTAAATTTTTCGAAAACTTATTCATATAACTATTGGGATTGTAACTCCAATTATAAAATCTCAACAACACTTTAAGGGTAGAAAATAATCCCTGTATTATTTTACATGAAATTGTACAAAAATAGTTAAATTCCCCCTCTTAACTATTAACAAAAAAATCCCTTTACATGCTAATAAATTAGACATTCTCTAAACCTAACTCCCCCTCAACCATATATACCTTGCTCTAACTTTAATTTAAAAATTACAACCCCTCACTACTTTTTCAGCATATGCATATATTTCATCACCAAACTAACTGACCTTGGTCTAGATTCTTTCTAAAGGAACATAATTGTCACATACATTTAATCCTCTATCTGAAACCTTATTAAGAGTTTTCATATGGGTATCTACATCTTATAATTAGTTAGTCTCATCAAAGCCCATTATCCCTCCATGAAAGTTATATAATGGAAATTGAACCTTATGTAAGACCTTTATACCACCCATTCAATATATATTTTCAATATGGAGTTGAATGTGGCTATCTATGTGACATAAACGAATGTATAACCTATAAGGTTTAACATTTTATTGAATTCACTTGGGTTAATTTGTACTACATTTTTACTCCATTGTCAAACTTAATTTCACTGTTGGGAGTTCGAGGAGTGCTAATTTATATGGTTTAATTTGAGAGATTTCTCCATATGAGCATATACAAAATATTTGTATGTGATTTACCTCGATATATCTTGAGATTCAATTTATGGTGCCATGTCACATGGATTGTGCGATGACTGATTAAACCCTTCAATCCGGGGGAAATTCATCCAATACAAGATCTCTTCCACATGGATGGTTAGGATCAAATCCACGTTAGGGTTTGAAGCTCCATAAATTTTTTCGTTTTTTACTTATGCTTCGACCCGTCTTTCCCTTACTGTTAATCTATTTCATTCTCCTCTCCACTTTTTTTTACTGAGTAATGACACTAGTTCCGAAAAATGATGGGGAGAGATTTGTTTTACACCAAGAGAAATACCTCCTCACTACGTCAAGGTAAGACGTCCTGCTTGTTGCATGTTTTATTGAATCTTGTATTCGTTGTTTTTGAATTTCCCATTCTGGTAATTTGGATTTCTACTTATCCATCCATTTCTCTGGCCAGACTATGAAAGATGGGTTTGTTCATCCACGAGGTGGAGTTCTTGTAAGAGGGGTTTATCAAAGTTTCAAAATCCTAGGTATATTTTCGTTTTGGTAACTCCTTTTTATTAAAATTAACCTATCCTATATGTGGCTCCCTTTTACGCGTTTTACACAACTATTTGTTATTTGTAAGATACGATTTTCACTCTCGAGTGTTGGCTGTAATAATTGGTGAGCGTCCGATGGTTTCTTGTAATTAGAGTTAACTGGAACTATCGTTTTACCTTCTTGGGGTTTTTTATTTGGTTCTAATAATTTTCGTTAATGGTTACTATGATTTTGATGTCTGCTAAGTTTTAATGAGGAGGTCCCTACGAACGTATATACTATGGAATTCCTCAGATTTCTTCTAACAACTTTAATTCCGAGATTTTAATGCCTTTTCTACGTTTTAATATACTTATTACTTTTCCGCAAAGTTGTGATTGTCTTCATGTTAATTATCCATAGAATCAACGTTGAGCATTCATGCTCTAACAACGTTTTTGTGAAACGCAGACGGACAACATGGAGGACTCCATTTCGTCCTCAAGTTGTCATCTGTGAGCTATATTAAATTTTATAGATAATTTCATATTACAAATTTCTTTCGTTTAAATCATTGATTTATTTTACCATCACTTGTTTTCTAGTAGCTTTCTTAGTAAGTGGGTTTTCCTTGTTGGTTCCATAAAATGAGTCCTATTAATTGATTTTTAAAAGATTTGTGTCTCGATTTAGAATTCATATTGGGATTTTCTCAGTCATAAATTTCATTCTCTTGTTACAAATAATCTCAGTTTCACTTTTAGGACCCAACTCGATATGCATATCACTCTTTAATTTCGAATTCATTTCAAGTGTATTTCTATGATGGCTTCCTGCTCATCATTCCACCATTCGTACATGATTTGTATTTCTATTTGAATTGAGTTTCAACTTCTGTCCAAATAGTTAAAACATTTTTAACTTTATTACTTTGTATAAGAATGGGGCTATTCGAATATATATTAATAATACTCTGAGACTCTGACATAACAAATTACTTCATTGTTTTTTATTTAGAGTGTACAATAAGTACTTCTCTGCAATAACCAATTCTCTTTTTATTATTGTAGGTGGAAAGTCCTATCTTTGTCCTTAAGGTAATTTATTTAACCCTTTTTGAATATTGAAATTTATTATTATTTGTTATTGTTTTTATAGTCCTGGCCATAACTAATTCATAGTTCTGCCTTGTGCAGGTACAAAGAACATATTTCTAAATTTGTATACGGCTGTTGATATTTTCTTTTCGATCATACATTTTGGACTGTTTCTATCCAGGTTGGTCCAGTAACCCACTTAGGCTTTCTGACATGCAATATCTGCATAAATTCCAAAGAGTCTTTCGATTTTATTATAAAGGGATAGAGTTCCCAAGTTGTTAAAATTTGTTATACACAGGGTTAATTTGAACTATTTAACTCTATGGAATTATATATTTATAACTTTGTGAAATTTGTAATGTATGGAATAGAAAATTTCTTATTTTAATGGAAGCTTGATGGAATTCTTATGTAGTACTTTCGTTACAGTTATTGTTTCACTTACAGTACTAATTTTTGAATTCATCCTAAAAAGATATTTCCATTTCTGTCTAGTATACCTTAATTCATAAACTAGTTTTCCCATTGATGCTACAAAATAGGAATTTCCTTGACTGTACTATTTACACACTATTTATCATGTATATGTATTTCCCTTATGTATTAGTTTCCTAATAGAAGTTACCACTTTGAAAAATAATACTAGAACAATAATATTACACAATACTAATTTTCTGAGAGTCACCTAAACTCAAATCGGAAGCTTTAAAAAGGTTTAGACGTTATGAGAGTTGGTACTCATAAGTTATTGTTTGTACAACCATAGGGAGGATCACTATATTTATTATAGTCTACTATGTTAGACATACAGAGCTAATCTTGAACATATTTAACCAAAAACATTTTTACAATCTTACTTCACCATAATAAGCATAACAACACTAAAATTCTAAGTTAAAATGAGATTAAATTATGCGTACCACTTAAGGTAGACTAGGTTCCACCCAATCTTCGAGCTCTTTCTAAACAACTCCCCCCTGAGCAGAGATTTAATTTCCAACAATAGAAAACCTCTTGTCTATCCTAAATCTTCTTATTTAAGCTTGTTTTACCCTCAGTGTAACACCCCTAGTTTTTATGTTTTTCAGGTTAGACATTTGAACGTAAGTCCAAAGGGGAGTGGATCCCAATGGATAATTATTGTGTGGATTTAATTGATTTTATTTGTTAATGAAAAATAAATAAGATGTTGTGTGTATTATGACCAAATAAGAAATTGAGATCAATTGCCTAATCCATGAGGTTATGGAAAGAGGTTAAGAATTTCCCCAAATTCTTTCAAAAAAACCTTGAGAGAAATTATTTCTAATTTAGATTTTTGAGGAATAGTCTAAATTTCCCAATGATGAGGAAAGTAGTTGGGAAGAGGTAAAAAGATGGAAAAATAGAAAGAAACTTTAAAAGTCCCTAAATAAGGGAAGCCTAGGAAAACAGGAATAAAAGCATCGTGAAATTCTGGACGCAGAATTGGAAACAGGCTTTGGGGAGAGCATAGCTTAAATAAGCTACTACAGAACAGATTGAGGTTGGTCTGTTCTTGGGAGGATCTCAGCTCAGGGGTGAATTCTGGAGATAGACGAATTCTAAGGTTGGGTGGATTGGTCATAAAACCATATTGGTATGCACGTATGATTTATGAACTTTTGTTTTATATGTTTAATGAGTATATTTTATCATTATTATGTGAACTCGAAAAATTTTAGTTGACATGTGGAGCACAGTAAATTCCTAAATTTAACAGAATATAATTAAAGAAGTTAATCCTCCATTATCTGTATAGTTGTAGGAATATATTTACCATTGGGAAATATCATTCAGAATTTCTAAACCGATACTGGTTTAAATCTAAAGATACATTTTAAATCCCAGAGGCCACTATTAAATAATAAATTTAATCTGCTGAACCTCTATTATGTTAGCTACCTGTGAATTATAACTATAGCTGGAAAAATTGATTTAAATTAATAGAGAATGAACGTTTCAGATATAGTTATCATTATTCCGTATTAAATAAAATACTTATATCTCTTATTGTTGAAAGAAAATTTGCAGAATTATAATTAAAGTGTTGTTGGGTAGACTATAATTATAAATCAGATTTTTATTCAGAAAACAAATGAAAATATGAATATAAAGTCTTATTGGAATAAAAACAAAACTGGAAAAATATTTTAAAGTAACTAGCATTATTCCAATCTAAAGAAATAAAAATCATAATACTAGTCATTATTGAAGAAAAAATAGAAAGACGGCAAGAAAGCAAATGAAAGTGTATACCTATGACTGTACCGTTTAACTACATAAATCAGATGATTTATACTCTTAAGAATTAAAAGATTTGAATCCTTATTATTCTCTCCAACTATTCTAAATCATTATATATTATAAGATGTGATTTCATTAAATAAAACTATTTACATGACAATGTAAATTTAGCTAGTTGGAAATTATACTCAGTATATAAGTGATGACATGTAAATAAGTGAGAGAAATTTTTGAGTATATAAGTCTCTATAATCAGAGATAAATGTCTACAATTATACCATAAATATCATTAGCAGAAATTGAATTTCATATAATTACATATGCAAAATAATACCAATGGTTAAAATCTATATATATATATATATATATATTGGTAAAAATAATATATATATATATATACATTTATATCAGTTCAAAATCATATAAAATGAATATGATATTCTGGATACGTGTATATATCAAAAGGTAAACTCAGATAATTTTTGTTATTAAGAAACAGTAATACAAATTATAAATATCATACCAAAATTTTACAGTCCACATGTAGTACATTGTACAATTAAAATTTTATATAGGAAAATGTTCAACAAATAAACATATTAACTCTGTATTAAAATGGCCATGAGGCTCAGAAGGCAACGAATGGCCAAATGTATAACAATAAAATTTAAATTTAAGTACCACGGTAACAAAGTAGTATTACTCAATGATGAGTATATCAACTGACAAGAACCAGAGAAATTCTCTACATCAATGTATAGAAGAGGGATGGGAGATTACCTGCGTCATACATACAATAAAAGTGAAGTTAAAATGAGTAAATTCAAACTAAAATTATTTACGCACACTGATAATAAAAATCGAAGTAAGATTGTAACCATTACCTGAGCAAATCCAAAAACTAGTCAGATTAGCATCCAGTGGTATCACAGAAGTAAAATTGACTTGGTTTAAACACACAGGGTACCATTTAAACCCTCTGCAAAATGAATTTGGGGTAATCGAAGAGTGCCCATAAGAAAAATACCATTAAAAAAATGATAAAACAAGTGGAACGAATACACAGTAGAAATAAGATTTGGAACTAGGGTTTCAATACTCCCAAAGGTTTAGGAAAATGAAATAAAATGTAACAATGCTCATTGAAAATCTTACCTGAGTTTTAAAATAGAAAATAAGATCCATTAACGTGAAGAATTCTTGATGGAAATACGCCCTATACTCTGCCATGGCGGCCTCATAAAACACAGAGAATGTGTTATAAAAACAACTGTGGGAGATTAATAGAGTATGCATGTATTATAAAAATAATAATACTCCACTGTGGGAGATTAATAGCATACACTCCTTAAACAAATTACTTGTAGGGATAATCCATTTGAATAATCGTATGCAAATCAAGCATAGCGAAAAATAGAAATTATGAAACGTTGTGTAAAACCTTCAGAGATGAAGTAAAGATAAATGACTTACCTTATGAACGAGGTCATGACCAAATAAACTGAATTATACACCAACAGAGAAAACCCTTCATCCTTTTTCAGAGCAGAAGCAGAAGAAACTCCAGTATGAGTGCAAGGGTTCGATAAATTGAGGAGAAAATAGAATGTAACTCATGAACAATTAATATTAAATACCAAACTGATGATCAAAACCCTAAAGATCTCAACCCTACAGGTGTCCCAATCTGCTCTGATCATCTTGTTTCAATCGAGAGAATCGATGTAAATTTAATTAACGGACTAATTAAATTCGTTCCATGTACATCTCATTAATATACAGATACCAAACTATCCACCATATGTATACGAATTGTACGCAAGATCCCGAGGTTTTCAAGGGAAACGGAATTTGCGTGTAATAGACATCAAACCAAAAATCGAGAGTAAAAGAAATTAAATATTGAATTGAAGTAGGTTGTACCAACTGGCATAATAGTCGACACATGAAAAGACCTGAAGCCTCATAAACGAGAACTATTAATATCATACAACTCATATTCAATGTGTATGGTAAAGCCGTTTCAAATTCGTTGATATAGTCTATGGTTGACATTGTTAAGGATAATACGAATTATCCACTAACATATGATACATGTTTAAGATATGTAAAGGGAAACATATACGCAAATAAAATCATTATAGGTATCATATATGTAGAGTATTACATATATAAATATGTGTAGAGTATTACACATATAGATATAACTAGAGATCAAATGTAATGTGTCAATGTAGTGATAAAGTTAGATATTTAAATGAGGTTTATATTAGTAAAAGAGAAATATGAAGGGATCAAATTAACTTATAATGAAATGTAAATTTCATTAATTATTACAGTAAGTCCATTTGAAAAATAGAAGTTATAATGATAGAAGAAAAAGAAAATTTTCTTCTATAGATTATGAGGTAAAGGGCTTTGTAAAAAATAAATGAAAGTAACTATTAAAGATATATCGTCGAAAAATGACGAAAGAGAAAAAAAAATTGGGGGTATATTAAAAATGGTATCAAATCTCATGTTTGAAAAACTGGGTTGTTGTTGTTGTGCTCACTATATAAACTCATATTATTATTTTTGAAAAAAAAAATATTACTGATGTTATTTTGTTTTAGTGTAAAAAGGTACTAAATTGAAAAGACAATGGCTGAAGAAGATGAACTCTATGTCGATCTAGGTGGTAGAGATAATACACCAGATCCCAATGCTCCTTTAATGGCTATGTTGCACAGGTTGCAACGGGATATGGCCGAGCTAAGAAGCCAAAATGACAGGCTATCCTTAGCCAGTGAGGAGCAGGAAAAATTGATAAGAGAACTGACTTCGCGGAACAACCAAGAAGGTGAAGGTTCCAAAAGGAGGAGGAAAGACAGGTTCTCAAATGATTCTGAGGAAGATGACACTACTAGACATCAATCTAAACAGAAGAAGGAATTACAGGGTGAATTCCGAAAAATTAAACCTCCCTCCTATGATGGAGAGAAGGAGGAAGATGTTGAGGCATGGATGTTGAATATGATTAAGTATTTTCAGGTCTACGAATATGAAAGCAATATTAAGGTCAAATTAGCTATCTACCAGTTCCAAGGTAAGGCCACCTTGTGGTGAGAGGAGACAAAAATGGTTCATGCCATTGATGAAAAAACAGTGACTTGGGAATATTTCCAAGTCAAGTTTAAAAACCGTTATTTGAACGAACGATATTATGATGATAAAGCAAAGCAGTTTCACGAACTCGGATTGGGACAACTCACCATAGATGAGTTTTTCACCAAGTTTACAAATATGTTAAGTTATGTTCCTTATATTTGTCAAGAGAAAGTAAAGGTACAAAGGTTTTTGAACTGTTTGCCTACTTTGTACAAGGAGAAAATAGAGTTCGATAATCCAAAAAATATGGATGAAGTGGTGAGGAAAGCTAGATTATGCTACCAGCAATTTAAAGGAAAGAGTGAACATGGGAAAAGCTGGATAAACAAGGGTGAATTGAAAGGAAAGAAATAGAAACCAGCTTACTTGAAGAACTTTGGTAGGGATCACCAGCGGAAGAAATTTAACAAACCAAAGGAAAGTGAAACTGCTCAATCCCAAGTTTGTTCAAAGCAAATAGATGGGGATAATAAGAAGGAAGGAATAGTTAAAATGCGAGATCCTTTGAAATGTTGGGGTTGCGGAGAACCTCATATGTTGAGGGACTGTCCACACAAAAATATTCAGATGGTTCTGAGATATAGAGAAGCTACCAAAGTGAATGATATAGCAAGGAACATACCCACTATCAGTGCAGCCTTGGAGAACCGACAAGCAGAACATTAGTCTACTATGGTCAAGATGGAAGGTAAAATCTCTGATTAATCTGTTACTATGTTAATTGATCCGGGTGCTTCTTTGAGTTATATTATTCCACAAGTTGTAGAAAAATGTAAACTCAAAACAGAAAAGTTTCAACAGCCTTGGTTGGTACAATTAGCTACTAGAACTAAACACAAAGTAACTCATAAGCTACCTAAAACAGCTATTAAATTGAATTAATATCAAAGAGAAGTTGATTTAAACATTCTGCCATTAGGTTCTTATGATTTATTGATAGGAATGGATTGGCTAGAAAAGAAAAAGACCATGCTGAATTGTTGGGACAAAACTCTGCACTGCATAGATGATGAAGGAAAACCATTCATACTAAAAGGGAAACCGAACCTATTTCTATAAGGAAAATATCCACCCTTTAGCTAAAAAGAATAGCTAGAAAAGGATATGAAGTATATGCTATACATGTTGAATAATTAGGACAGCAACTTGAAAAAAACTTGCTAGACACTTTACCAATGGTAAGAGAATTTAAGGAAGTTTTCCTAGATGAGATTCCTCATCTTCCCCCCAAAAGAGAGATTGATTTTTCAGTCGAATTGGTGCCAGGAGCAACACCATTTTCTAGATCCCCTTACTGGATGAGCCCTCCTGAACTCATGGAGTTAAAAATGCAATTACAAGAATTGCTGGATAAAGGTTACATTAGACCGAGTGTATCCCCTTGGGGAGCACCGGTGTTGTTGGTGAAAAAGATGGATGGAACCTTCATAATGTGCATTAACTACCGTCAACTGAATAAGTTGACAATCAAAAACAGTTATCCATTGCTCAGAATAGATGACCTTTTTGATCAGGTGAGAGGAGCTTCAGTATTCTCTAAGATTGACTTGAGGACTGGTTATCACCAACTCAGAATTAAGGAGGAAGATATCAGTAAGACAGCTTTTCGAACTAGGTATGGTCACTATGAATTTGTATTCCTACCTTTTGGTTTGACAAATGGCCCTGCCACTTTTAATGAATAGTGTTTTGAACAAGTACTTAGATAAATTCGTACTAGTGTTCATAGACGATATTATAGTCTATTCAAATAGTGAGGAAGAACATAAGGAACACCTTAGAATTGTGTTACTTACTCTTAAGGAGAATCAGTTATATTCCAAGTTTAGCAAATGTGAATTTTATAAGGATAAAATTCAATATCTGGGCCATATCATTTCTGAACAAGGATTGGCTGTTGATCCTAAAAAGATAAAAGCCATAAGAGAGTGGTCTGTGCCTACTGATGTATCAGTAGTAAGGTCATTTATGGGGATTGCAAGGTATTATTGAAGGTTTGTGGAAAGGTTTTCTGCAATATCATATCCCATAACTTCACTACAGAGGAAAGGCACCAAATTTGAGTGGACTGAAACATGCCAACATAGCTTTGAACAACTGAAATTAAAACTTACCACAACACCTATACTGAAGATTGCAAATCTTGATAAAGAGTTTGTCGTGTGTACGGATGCATGTAGAGAGGGGTTGGGAGGAGTTCTACTGTAAGAGAAATCTGTCATTGCATATGAATCTAGAAAACTTAAGAAACATGAACAGAATTACAGTGTATATGATCTGGAATTGGCTGTTGTAATTCATGCCTTGAAGATGTGGTGACACTATCTTCTTGGAAAAAAAATTACATTGATGACAGATCATATCAGTCTCAAGTATTTCTTTTCTCAAACAGATTTGAATGCTCAACAAGCCAGATGGTTGTCTTTTCTGAGTGAATTTGATATGGACATAAAACATATCAAAGGGAAAGAAAACAAAATTGTTGATGCTCTAAGCAGAAATGCTTGTCAAATCATAAACAACATTATAAGTAGTGCTAGTTTTGACTTAGAAGAATTAGTTAAAAAGGTTGCAGATCAAGATCCCAACTATGAGAATCTACAAGTGAAAATGTTGAAAAGGAAATGGTTGAATACACCCAAAACCAGAAAGGGGTGATCTGCTATAGAAACAGATTGTACATCCCCAATGTGGATTCTTTAAAAAAATAAATCCTAGATGAATATCATAAACAGCCATATTCAGGACATCCTGGATATCAGAAAATGCTTACAGCCTTGAAAAAGAAACTTTTTTGGCCAGGAATGAAAAAATACATAGCCAACTACTTAGCCAGATGCATGGAGTGTCAACTAGTCAAAGTTGAACATCAGCATCCAGCTGGTCTTTTAAACCCCTTACCAATTGCAGAATGTAAATGGGACACTGTTTCTATATATTTTATAACTAGGTTACCCAGAACAAAGTACCAGCATGACTCAGTGATGGTAGTGGTAGATACCTTAACAAAAGGCTGCACATTTCATACCTATAAAATCTACCTTTGGGACAGCCCAAGTAGCAAATGTGTTCCTAAAATAAATAGTAAGGCTACACAGGGTCCCAAAGATGATTATTTCAGATAGAGATGCTAAGTTCACAGCAACCTTCTGGAAAGGTCTGTTTGGGGCATGGGCACTAAATTGAATTTTAGCACTACTTATCACCCTTAGACGGATGGTCAAACAGAGAGAAAAAATCAGATTTTGGAGGATATGCTGAGAATGTATGTGATGGATAGGCCATCAAAATGGGAAGACTACTTACATTTAGTCGAATTTTCTTATAACAATAGCTATCAATTCTCCATCAAAATGAGTCCATTTGAAGCACTCTATGGAAGAAAGTGTCGTACTCCTTTAAGTTGGATCCAACCTGAAGATAAGCTAGTACTTGGGCTAGATACTCTACAAGAAATGGAAAGGATTGTCAAACAAATACAGAGAAACATCAAGATAGCACAAGATCGATAGAAAAGCTATGCCGATAAGAAGAGAGTGCACTGAGAGTTCAAAGTGGGTGATCATGTGTATCTGCGTATTAAACCCAAAAAGAGAACACTTTATGCTAGAAGCTGTGAAAAATTGGCTCCTAGATACTATGGGCCTTTTGAGGTGTTAGAAAGGGTGGGACCAGTGGCTTATAAACTGGCCTTACCTCCCCATGTTAAAGTTCATGATGTCTTTCATGTTTCGTTATTAAAAAGATATGTACATGATGCTTCTCATATTGTTGATTAGAATGTGATACAGGTGGAACAAGAAGGGGAGTTCCTTCCAGAGCTGTTTCAAATATTGGAGCGGGACGAAATTGAATTGAGAAATCGAACAGTAGCCAAAGTAAAGGTGAAATGGAAGCACTTTACTGCCAAAGAATATACGTGGAAAAGAGAAGCTGAGATGATGGAAAAATATCCTTTTTTATTTTCAAAATAAACTCTGGTAGTTAGTTGGTAACACCGAGGACGGTGTTTGTTTTCAGAGGGGGAATATGTAACACCCATAGTTTTTATGCTTTTCAAGTTAGACATTTGAACATAATTCCAAAGGGGAGTGGACCCCAATGGATAATTATTGTGTGTATTTAATTGATTTTATTTATTAATGAAAAATAAATAAGATGTTGTGTGCATTATGACCAAATAAGAAATTGAGATCAATTTCCTAATCCATGAGGTTATAGAAAGAGGTTAAGACTTTCCCCAAATTCTTTCAAAAAAACCTTGAAAGAAATTATTTCTAATTTAGATTTTTGAGCAAAATTCTAAATTCCCCAATGATGAGGAAAGTAGTTGGGAAGAGGTAAAAATCTAGAAAAGCAAAAATCAGCTTTAAAAGTCCCTAAATAAGGGAAGCCTAGGCAAATAGGAATAAAAGCATCCTGAAATTATGGACACAGAATTGGAAACAGTCTTTGGGGAGAGCATAGCTTAAATAAGCTACTCCAGAACAGATTGAGGTTGGTCTGTTCTTGGGAGGATCTCAGCTTGAAGGTGAAGTATGGAGATAGACGAATTCTAAGGTTGGGTGGATTGGTCATAAAACCATATTGGTATGCACGTATGATTTATGAACTTTTGTTTTATATGTTTAATGAGTATATTTTATCATTATTATTTGAACTGGAAAAATTTTAGTTGACATGTGGAGCACAGTAAATTCCTACATTTAACAGAATATAATTGAAGAAGTTACTTCTCCATTATCTGTATAGTTGTAGGAATATATTTACCATTGGGAAATATCATTCAAAATTTCTAAACCGATATTGGTTTAAATCTGAAGATACATTTAAAATCCAAGAGTGTTGAACCTCTATTATGTTAGCTACCTATAAATTATAACTATAGCTAGAAAAATTGATTTAAATTAATAGAGAATGAAAGTTTCAGATATAGTTATCGTTATTCTATATTAAATAAAATACTTATATCTCTTATTGCTGAAAGAAAATTTGCAGAATTATAATTAAAGTGCTTTTGGGTAGAGTACAATTATAAATCAGATTTTTATTTAGAAAACTAATGAAAATATGAATATAAAGTCTTATTGGAATTTAAAAAAAAAAAAAAAACTGGAAAAATATTTTAAATTAACCAACATTATTCCAATCTAAAGAAATAAAAATCATAATACTAGTCATTATTGAAGAAAAATAGAAAGACGACAAGAAATCATATGAAAGTGTATACATATGACTGTACTATTTAATTACACAAATCAGATGATTTATACTCTTAAGAATTAAAAGAGTTGAATCCTTATTATTCTCACTAACTATTCTAAATCATTATATATTATAAGATGTGATTTCATTAAATTCAACTATTTACATGACAATGTAAATTTAGCTAGTTGGAAATTATACTCAGTATATAAGTGATGACATGTAAATAAGTGAGAGAAATTTCTGAGTATGTAAGTCTCTATAATCAGAGGTAAATGTCTACAGTTATACCATAAATATCATTAGAAGAAATTGAATTTCATATAATTAGATATGTAAAATAATACCAATGGTTAAAATATATATATATATTGGTAAAAAGAATATATATATACATTTATATCTGTTCAAAATCATATAAAATGAATATGATATTTTGGATACGTGTATAAATCAAAAGGTAAACTCAGATAATTTTTGTTATTAAGAAATAATAATACAGATTATAAATATCATACCAAAATTTTACAGTCCACATGTAGTACATTGTACAGTTAAAATTTTATATAGGAAAATGTTCAACAAATAAACATATTAACTCGGTATTAAAATGGTCGTGAGGCTCAAAAGGCAACGAATGGCCAAATGTATAACAATAACATTTAAATTTAAGTACCACGGTAACAAAGTAGTATTACTCGATGATGAGTATATCAACTGACCTGTTTAGAGAAAACAGAGTCAAATTCCAAGAAGATAAATAGACGAGAACCAGAGAAATTCTCTACATAAATGTATAGAAGAGGGATGGGGGATTACCTGCGTCATACATACAATAAAAGTGAAGTTCAAATGAGGAAATTCAAACTAAAATTATTTACGCACACTGATAATAAAAATCTAAGTAACACTGTAACCATTACCTGAGTAAATCCAAAAACTAGTCAGATTAGCATCCGGTGGTATCACAGAAGTAAAATTGACTTGGTTTAAATGCATGGGGTACCATTTAAACCCTCTGCAAAACGAATTTGGGGTAATCGAAGAGTACCCATAAGAAAAATACCATTAACAAAATGATAAAACAAGTGGAATGAATACACAGTAGAAATAAGATTTCGAACTGGGGTTTCAATACTCCCAAATTTTTAGGAAAATGAAATAAAATGTAACAATGCTCATTGAAAATCTTACCTGATTTTTAAAATAGAAAAGAATATCCATTAACATGGAGAATTCTTGACGAAAATATGCCCTATACTCTACCATGGCGGCCTCATAAAACACAGAGAATGTGTTATAAAAACAACTGTGGGAGATTAATAGAGTACGCATGTATTATAAAAATAATAATACTCTACTGTGGGAGACTAATAGTGTACGCTCCTTAAACAAATTAATTGCAGGGATAATCCATTTGAATAATTGTATGCAAATCAAGCATAGCGAAAAATAGAAATTATGAAACGCTGTGTAAAAGCTTCAAAGATGAAGTAAAGATAAATGACTTACCTTATGAATGAGGTCACGGCCAAATAAACTGAATTATACACCAACAGAGAAAACCCTTCATCGTTTTTCAAAGCGGAAGCGGAATAAACTCCAGTATGAGTGCAAGGGTTCGATAAATTGAGGAGAAAATAGAATGTAACTCATGAACAATGAACATTAAATACCAAACCGATGATCAAAACCCTAAAGATATCAACCCTACAGGTGTCCCAATCTGCTTTGATCATATTGTTTCAGCCGAGAGAATCGATGTAAATTTAATTAAAGGACTAATTAAATTGGTTCCATGTACATCTCATTAATATACGGATACCAAACTATCCACCATATCTATACGAATTGTACGCAAGATCTCGAGGTTTTCAAGGGAAACGAAATTTGTGTGTAATAGACATCAAACCAAAAATTGAGAGTAAGAGAAATTAAATACTAAATTGAAGTAGGTTGTACCAACTGGCATAATAGTCGACACATGAAAATACCTGAAGCCTCGTAAACGAGAACCATTAATATCATACAACTCATATTCAATGTGTATGGTAAAGTCGTTTCAAATTCATTGATATAGTCTATGGTTGACATCGTTAAGGATAATACAAATTATCCACTAACATATAATACATGTTTGACATATGTAAAGGGAAACATATATGCAAATAAAATCATTGTAGGTATCGTATATGTAGAGTATTACATATATAGATATAACCAGAGATCAAATGTAATGTGTCAATGTAGTGATAAAGTTAGATTTTTAAATGAGGTTTATATTAGTAAAAGAGAAATATGAAGGGATCAAATTAACTTATAATGAAATGTAAATTTCATTAATTATTATAGTAAGTCCATTTAAAAAATAGAATTTATAATGATAGAAGAAAAATAAAATTTTCTTCTATAGATTATGAGGTAAAGGGCTTTGTCAAAAATAAATTAAAGTAACTATTAAAGATATATCTTCGAAAAATGACGAAAGAGGAAAAAAAAAAAAGGAAATTCTTTTTTTTCTTGGGGGTATATTACACTCAGCTTGTTTCCTTAATTGTTTCCAATTAATCAAGATACTGATTTTCCTTTTTGGCTAGGCTTTCCTTTTGTTTTTCCCACAAAAGTACTTTAAAACTAGCTTTTCCTCTTTCTAGTTTTATTCCACCTCTTCCTAGTAACTTTCCTCTTTACTGGGTTAGCTTTTCAGATTTTTATCTACAATCTTAATATTTAATTTATTTCCTCCAAGGATTTTTGGAGAAGTGGGAAATTCTTATAAACATTATCCATCCTCATGGATTTCGTTTCCAGATCTCTAATCATAATATAGTCTTTACACAATTCATTTCTATTTTATTTTATTAAATTAAAATAATAAAATAATTCCACAACAATTGTTTTCCTTTGGGTTCCACTCTCCCCTTTAGGACTTCTTCAAATGTCTAATAAAAGCAGACAAACTAGGAACATTACATTACTAAAAGGCTTCTTTTTCACTATACTTTTCCTTTTTCTTTTCTTTCTTTATATTCTCTTTATATATATAATCCCTTTTTTTAATTGTGATAATTTTTTTTTAAATGCTCTTTTTTATTCTTTTTTCAAATAACCTTAATTCCACTTCCTCTTAAAATTTGTCTCCCTAATGACTTTACTTTTATAAAGTAAAGGTCATGCTTTTTCTTCCCTTTTAGTATCCCCGATCTTGTAACAATAATGTCGTAACTTAAACTTAATTTTTATTTAATAAAAGGTTCAATATATTTAATAGAGTTTATTCACCGTATGACTTGAATGGTCCTCCAATTTTTTCGACTGTAATGGTCCTCGAATTTTTTTTTGTTTGGGAGAATGATTTGTTGCAAATATTTTTTAGTCTTAAGAGTTAATAATTTTTTTTTCATTAATGAATGTTTTAAACTGATGTATTTGGTTTTCCCAATGTGTCGTGTCTGTACGAGTAGTCACATGGCCACACCCAAATCCGATGTGATTTCTTAATTCCAGTAGATTCTAAGTCTGGTTGTGGTCTGCGGTCATTATATTTAGCAGCAAGGTTGTAGTGTTTGGGTGTTGGAGCAGGTATGGTGGAATGGTTCGATGACTGTCATAGTGGAAAGAAGGTTGGATAGATGGTCAGGATAGATGATGTTTTGTCATGGTATGCTGCTCTTGGGTATACGTTAGCGATGGTAGTGGATAGTTCCATGGGGGTAGAGAATTGTGGGTTGAACAACAGTGGAAAACGGATGGCAGACGAAACTGGACGATGATGTAGATAGATCTGATGGCCGAGGGTTATGACGGTGTTGCAACGACATGGGGAAACTAGTAGAATGGCTAGGAAGCACAGAAGGTGGCACAGATAATATGACAAAGGAATGGATACAAAAAGGAGGCACGAACGATTTGAAGACTGGGAATTTTGATTAGGGATGTGGACAACGAATGCAAATTAATTGGCTAGCGGCACCGTGTGGAAGAATGATCGAGTGGGGGATGGCCTGGTGGTTGCCGCTATCGATTTATTTTTTATTTTTTTATGCAATCATCGTGGCGGATTGTTGAAGTGTAGATATATTGGAGAGGTTAATTGAGGCCAATTTTCTTCTTAAGGAGGCCGATTGTGAAGGTCGGGCAATTTATACAGAAGTATAGGACATCTTCAGCAATTTGGCACTTTCACATGAGTTGTTCACTATTTTGTTTGTTTTGGGTTTTCTTTGTGATGAAGTTTTGTTGAATCTGAGTTCAAATTTTAGTTTTTCAATATTATTTAGATTGTTATTATGACCATCTAATTCTTCTTGGAAAGTAAGTTGCAGAAAGAGATTGTAGTGCAAGAAATGAAACTCCAGTTCTAGTGGAAGTCCCAGAAAGTGCTTCCGATTCGTGAGATGGCTAACCTACCCAATATAGGAATCAACCTCAGGATTATCAAGTCAGATTGATCTTTCATTTCCAGCGGAGTTCTTGATCGGGGTTGTGTGAATTTTGCGTGGCAGGCTACATCAAGTTCTTCGACGGGCAAAAACACTATCTCTTTTTATCAGGGTAATTTATTGTGGAGACCCTCAGTGTCACTTTTTTGATATATCTCACTACATATAATGGTGGAGAAATGAAAAATACTAGTTGATACGGGGTGCTCACATGGTGTCCATCTTGCAAGGATTGTTATTTTCTACATTAAAATATCAGATTGATCTGATGCCCATTTGATGCAGTTTTCTAGGTGCGTTCTTATTTTGGTGGTGCTTTTTAAGCCTGATTTTTTATGCCTATAGGCTGAGATCCATTTCTTTGTTGATTTCACTTAAGATTGTGTGTGGTAGCGATTCTGCCCCATTTTTTTCTGTCACTATAATGCTTGTGTCAGTAGGTAGGTGATGGAGACCTTGTGGTTTCTTTTGTGTCTATCCGGGGAATTGGATATAGAAATAAGAATTTTATGTGTAAAAATCGTTGCATCTTATGTATATCGACGAAGAATTTGTGGGTTACGCAAGATTGGATGGTTGATTCCTAGATTCTTGTTCTAAGTTGAACTATTTGTTATTGTTTTTCTTCATGTGGATGTGAGTGCCCACATCTCAATCATCTGTGTCAGAATGCACTGCATTGAGACCAGTTGAAAAGACATTGATCCATTGTGTTATTAACGGACCCCTCTAAGGTATTGTTGGAGAAGAATGTTTTTTATTATGTTGAGGAAATTTTCATCTTTGGGCAGAGAAAGAGAAATTTGTTGCTCTTATTAATATGAAAATTTTATTTTGTTTCTTAGAATCATGTTTAAAATTATTGGGACTTATTGAGCCTAGCTAACTCAATGTAGGTAAAGTTATTTTGTTATAATTCGCAACTCTAAAAAATGATAGGTTAAGCATGGAGTTCCAATATTTAATTGACAAAGATAAAGATGCCCAAGATGTGAACAACGAGAAGAAGAGGTAAAAAAGCAACAATAATTATTATGATGGAGCATGTAGAGTTGTCTGGAGGCTTCCAGCTTCCTGTGTTTAGGATCAGTTTTTTTGAAGGTTGAACACATTTTTAGCATGGTCTCTTGTCACAACGACAACGTGTGGTACAACATATTTGCTGCACTGGTTGATGACAGTGTGATGAGCTGCCTAGACAAGCCTTTGTTCGTATGCTAGAGTGACCTATGGTGAGTTGTAGATGAAGCATGGTGAGTTGCAGCTGATGGAAAATTTTTTTGCAGCATTTGTGGCTAAGGAGGGAGACACGGTAAAGATGAAACTAAAGTTCCAACATATTTTCTTTGATGAAAAAAATTGTCTTCATGAATTCCTTTATTTTTCATGTTGAGCTTGATTAACTTAACATGTAAATGCATTTGCGTAAATATGGTTAAAAGAATTAGATTTTGTATTGTTGTGACATTTAGTTTCACAAACTATTTTCATCAGTGTGAATCTATGTTAGAATTTTCCATTCCAACAATAGACAAATTTATTTGCAAGAATGTTTTACTACCAGATATGATGAAGGCATTGACAGTGAAAATGGCATCAAAGGATAGTGGTTGGATCTACGTCAAAGATTGAAGGAGGATGGAAAATCAAGTTCGTGTGAGTTTTTGTGAGATTCTTGGAATAGACTCTTGATGATGAGTCACATAGTTGAATGGTAAGCAAGTCTAGGATGGTCTTGTAGTGGTCTTTGTATGTACCTAGTAACTCCAAGGGTTGAAGTGTATAATGTTAGCCTTTTAAAGGAATATGTATCCCCGTGAATTTCGTGGTTATCTAAAAACCACTTTGTGATTGTCACTTTGTAATTACAGTTTTGTGGTAAGCCAGAAACCACCTTTGTCACTTTGAAGTGATGGTTTGTTGTGAGCCAGAAACCACATGCAAGCCCTGGTGGTGACAAAGCCTTCATGGCTACAGTGCCCTGGGTGCACATAGGAGCCTTATTTCTCACAGAGGTGCCTTCGTGCTTATAGTGGAGCCTTAGTTCTCACAGAGGATCCTTCGTGCTCATAGCAGAGTAGGTGGTTTCTAGAAATACCTTACTGACAGGAGAAAATCAGCTTCTCACATGTCTTAATTTGTTGAGCACAAAGAGATAAACACTTATTTGGGGGGAGCCGGGTGGGGGGTTTGCAGATACAAGTACATATATGCAATGGTAAAAGTTGACAGATCCATGTATGGGAAGGACATCCTATGAGATTAGCGGTTGGGGCGGTTGGTACCCATGCATTCCGGTGGATGGTTGCTCCTTTATGTGGATGTCGACATATCCTTTTATTGGTTCTGCACATGGGATTTGCCCGTTTGTGGTGGATCTGAGTCATAGACACATCTTTTTTTGACCGCAACTAGAATTTTTGAATCGATATCGAGACAAGTAGTCATTAAGGGGGTGTGTTGGAATATGTAATTCCTACTTGTGTGCAATTGTGACTCTCTCTATAAGGAGTTTGTTCCTATATCATAAGAGGTAATTAAATCTATTTATTCCTAGTTTGGTGTGTGGTTGAGATATTCTCTCAACCACCTTATTGTGCGTCCAAGATAGTTTTCCTATCTTGAGAGTATACTTCATGTATAAATATGTAATCCTTTTGATTAATATAATATAGTGTGACTAGTTAAGAGAAAATAATAGTGTTACATGTAAAAATATGAAGAACTACAAGGAGATTTGTCATTTGGACATCTTTTATAATTTATGATGCTTCATAATCTCCTGTGGATAACCTCAAAAAGAAACAAATTAAACCAAAGGTATTTGCTAGATATCATTTTTGGAATTAAACTGCGTTAATTTAGTCATTCATCTATGACCCTTTCCAAAGGTATTTGTTGTTTATTAGACATTATTTAAAACATAAATTATTTCCATATTAAAGTAACCAACAACTACTCTCTTCAATCCCATGTTTTTTTTAATTGAACTTTAAAATAAGGAATTTATTGAAATATTTGCTTAGCCAAGTAAATTTATGAATGTTCTGGTAATTATATAAAATTGTAGAAACATACCATTAATTATTTTCCTGTATATTAAAGTTAAATACATATGGCTTATATTTATATTTGTTTGTGAACACGTAAAAAATATTGATTTGTTTAAATACATTATCTTTCTCAATTTAACTTATAATTTTTTTAAAATATAAAATTCTCAACTATAGTAATACTTCAAATTTAATACTTTTACAAAAAAAATTCAACTATTGTTTTCATTTTTATTTTTCCTTAGTGATTTTTCATTTCCAATTATAATTTAATAAATAAAATAACAATATTAAAAAGAAGTGTTCAAGTTAAACATCCAAAAATTCATTACTCACCAAATTATAAAATCACTCGAGCATTAAGGAAGCTATAAATACTTCTACAAATTTCATCTATATATTTACTAAAGAATTAATTATTTACAAAAATAAAATATATATATATATATATATATATATATATATATTCTCTAGTGAACGTGTGTTTGACATCATATTGTCTTTTGATTCTCTTTCATTTACCTCTATTGTATAAAAATTTAATTTCATTACAAAAAGTACTAACATCACATATTCTAGTTACAAATGTCTTTACATTTTCTTATATACCTTAGTGATTTTATAATAGATATAATAGTAAAAATTTGGATTTTCATAGTGATATGATAGGCTGAAATTCTAGAAGTTAGTCATAGCATGATATATAAATTAGAATGTATATAATTTCTAAGTAGAAAAATTTAGGAAGTGGTTATAGAAGAATCAAAGAGATTTTGAATTTATTTACAAAATCATTGAATGTTCTAATAATTTATTAGTATTAGAGGTTTTAATTAAAGTCTTTTATGTAATTAATGAGTGTAGAATAAATACAAGTATGGAAACCACATCCTCTAAGCATATTATTTCTTATAACTAGTAGCAATTTAAAATATGTAGAATCATTCAAAATTTCAAGTGACTTAATAGAGTAATGTTAAAAGAGTTGAACACAATGGATATTTTTTTTTATTGTAAAATAAATTATTTTCGAATTCAAATAATGTATTAAAACCATTGTAATCCCATACTTTGATTTCCCTTATAAACACCTTGTACACACCAATATGAAACATATTTGTAATTTTTTCCATGAGCAACAGGGAATTAATACACTGATATACAATATATTTTAGTTCATTTTAATTATCAAAGTGAGTTGCATCATAGTAAGATTTTACTTATTTTATTTGTCCATGAAACTAGAAAGAAAAATAAATATTTTGTAAAATTTTGTTTCTTATATGTTGTAGATTCCATGGTGGTGGCTTGATGGTGGGTACATAATGCTTGTACTTCTTGAATCTTGTAAATTTCATATTTATGGCTTGATGGTGAGTCCTACATAATGCTTGAATAATATACCATGGATATTTTGGTTTATTACATATGGATTTTTTATAAATAAATAAAAAAATTCAATACCATGGAGGGATAATTTTATTCTAGCTTATAATTGAAAAATATTTTAAAAATTGATAAAATGAATTCAATCCCAAGTAAAATAATATTCTAAACTATAAATACTATCCTTTTAATCAATTGTATATTCTGATTGTTATATATTTTTAATAAGAGTTATAATGTAGATTTGTTTCTTAACTTTCTAAATAAGTAACACCATTAACTTCCATATGAAATGATGATTTAATTAAAATTTCATATTAGTGAGTATCATGAAAAAATTTAGTAGATAATGAAGTGGCTCAAAACCAGGTTCTCCTCCTTATTAGCAGAGAATAAATGAAGGACATAAGAACAACTATGAGAGACCTACCATCTAGGTATGTATGATATGTATAATCTTATCTTTCACCATAAATGGTTGATATAGGTATACTAGATGTGATTACACTGTAATAAATGCTTCAAACACAGGTCCTTTTATGTCTTTGTGTGGGTTTTACATGCATACATATTCCCTGGTGCTGGTGGTAGGGTTTTGGATATGGCATTTAATGTGATGGTCATGCACTGAGGGTTTACCAAGTTTAAAGTTCTCCCATGCATATTATCATCCATCTGCATGGGAGTTGTAATTTTATGGTGTCATGTCCTTTGTGACGTGTGGCATAACCACGTTGGTGACATTGTCTTATATATCATGAGTTATACTATAGGGCTATTTATTTACTCTTAGCTTCAGACTCTCCGGGAATTGTAGAATGGAGGAAGTTTTTGGGTCGCTAATGTGTTTTTCAATGTTATCGGTTAGGATTCATGGTTACGGATTGTTAGGATTATCCTATTCCTAAACTGATACAAATATTTCTACTCACCATTTGTGTTGTTTACATTTGTTTCTAATTTATAATGAAAACTTGAAGTCACCACATAATAGGCCAAAAGCTTGGGTGGAGGGAAATATTTATTATAAATATACCAGAGGATGATATTGAGGCTAGTTTTCAACGGGGACCACAAAACGTTCTCTTTCTGTGGCAGAAATGGATTAATTCATTCAATATATTGTGCCCATGCAAGGATGTGAGTGTTTTAATTTCTCATAGGTGGTGGAGTATTTTTGGGTTGTTGGTATTGTTGTTGTTGCTAGAAAAAAATATGCTAGATTTCTCTTTATATACAGTAACAACTACACCATCTGATTTTATGATCACGTGTTGTGGCTATCACTTTCAAGCTATGGGAGTGCCGAGGTGGTTGATCGTGTTATAGTGATTTTCTGGTCTTTTTTTACCCTAGTTTTTTCAAATCATTAGAACAATACAGGTGTTATAAATGCTCGGCGGTTGGTGAGTTGATTCTTTGGTTGGTATTTTTGGTGAAAATTGGCTGCTTAATTTCCCATATCATGTTACAATTGATTTTTATACCTATACAATATTCCCCTAGTAGAATTTTTTTTGTACTCTAGTGTACTACTCTAGGCTTACCTGGGGCAGATCCATTTTGATGTGTTCCTAGGTGGGGTATCTAGACTGGCCGCAGGCTAGTGCCTACTCATGTGGTTTTCAGTATAGTTTCCTAATTTATGATTAGATAGGTGGACCATAGTAGACCTTTAAGGGAGGGTTATTATATCATTTTGGAAGCATCCTTTTTCTACCCCTCAAGATTTTATATTTCCCTATTTGGTTTTCCCATTGGAGGGGTGGGGCGTATATGCAGGGAACATCTAAGTATTTTTTAGGAGGTGGTAGGTGCAATTTTTATAGGCAGACGGGGTGTGTGAAGTGTATTGTTTGATCGGGCTACGGATTTTATAAATTACACACATGATGCTGACGTAATCTCAAGTTGTGCATTGATTACAGATAGTTGAACAACATCAAATCATGAACAACTATCGATTGTAGTGGATTGATGAATGTTTTGATGAGTTAAATGGTTCAATGGCGTTGTCAAATATCGAAATCATATTAGGATATGATCAGGTACACATCATAAAAGTGTAAATAAATAAAAAAAATTCCAAATGAGGTATGGGAATTATGAGTTTTGCATGGTTCCTTTTGGTTTTACGAATGCTCCAACTACATTCATGTTTTTGATGAATAGTGTGTTGCATCTTTATCTAGAAAATTTTTTGATAATGTTCATTGATTATATATTGATATATTCTAAGAAAGAAGAAGGGCATGCAGAACATCTGGCAATATTATTGATATTGTTGAGAGAGCATCAGTTGTATGAAAATCTTAGTAAGTAAAATTTATTCCATATATAATTTCATTACTTGGGACATGTTGTTTCGAAGGAAGCCAGAGAAGTGGATTATAAAAATATTGAAGCAATCATGGAATGGGAAAATCCTAGGAATGTGGATGAGGTATGACGATTAATGGGATTAGAAATTTATTACAGAAGTTCATTAGCAACATCTCATGGATTTTCTATCCTATTACATATTTGGAGAGGAGAGGAAATATGTTTGAATGGATCGAGGAATATGCATCCAGTCTTGAATAGTCGAAGCAATTGCTTACAAACTCTCCAATTCTAAGGACTGCATATTCGGCTAAAGAGTTCTTGGTATGTACAGATGCTTGGAAGATATGACTTATTTGATTCCTAATGCAATAGGGATATATGGTAAGATAAAAGTCAAGGAAATTGAATGAGCACGAGAATAATGTTTTTACTCAGGATCTTTAGTTGGCGGCGAATATTCATGCATTGAAGATGTGGAAGCATTATCATCTTGGCAAGAGTTTTTTTTATTTTTTATGAGTGATCATAGTGGTCAAGGTAGATGGTTTTTCACACTCAGTGAGTTTGACTTCGAGATCATGTACACTAAGGGTAAGGAAAATAGGGTTGCATGTGCTCCTAATAGAATAGTGTAGGTAAATTACATTGAACCTATGAGTTCATACTGAATAGATTTGTAGAAGCAAATCTTGTAAGAATGGAAGTAGGATGATAGGTACCAACAACTTAAGCACATGCTAGAACAAAAAAGTATAGTTAATGAGGATATAAATTATCGTCTCACAGATAATGGTTTAGTGATATTTAGGGACAAGATCTATGTGTCAAACAATAATGAAATCGAACATTATCTTGACGGAATTCCATTTTAATTTGTATTCATGTAACATGGGATATAAAAATACACTAACAATTGTGAAGAAGTTTTACTACTAGCTAAACTTAAGAAAGGGAAGTGGATAAGTTTGTGGCTAGATGTTTATATTTCCAATAGCTAAAAGAATAGTGAAAGCATATAGGTTTTTTATTATATCTGATTACGATTACATAATTAAAAATGAAATTTCATTTCCATTATGGCTGTGGTTGATAGGTTGACCGATTAAGCTCACTTCATTCCAATGAAGTCTAGTAATTCAACTAGTGAGGTAACTTAGGTCCTCATCAGGGAGGTAGCGAGACACCATGTCTTTCCTAAGAATATCATATCACACAGATATGCCAAGTTCACTCCTAGGTTTTGAAAGGATTTGTTTATATGGCTGGGGATATAGTTGGACTTTAGTACATCCTATCATCTATAGACAGATAGACATAAAAGGTTAACGTTATTCATGACGATGTGTTGAGGATGAATGTCATGCATCAATAACAAAAGTTGGAAGAGTATATTCCATTGGTTTAGTTTTCATATAATAATGGATATGAGAATTCCTTGAGGATGAGTCCATTTAAGGCTCTTTATGAGAATATTTGTAATATGCCCATCAGCTGGAGTGATCCAGTGAATAGTGTGTCGAGTGGACCAAACATGTTGGTAGAGATGCAAGAGGAAATGAATGTTATGAAGAAGAATATAAAAATGAAATAACAAAGGAAAAAGAGCTAGACATATTAGCACAGGGAATTTAAGGAATTTCAGGTTGGGGAGCATGTGTACTTACACATCAAGTCCAAGAAGAGCTCCTGTTGATTGGGTCATGTGCCAAGCTAGCACCTTTCTATTCCGGGCATTCTCAGATCCTTGAAAGGATTGAACTATTAGCCTATAGAATTCCACTGTCTCCAAGAGTGAAAGTCCGCAATGTTTTCCATGTTTTATTACTTAAGAGACATGTGAAGGATGTTGATCATGTGATCAATTATTCTATATTGAAGGTGGAATGAGAAGGAGAATTCCAGTCAGAACCTTAGTGCATACTACAGTGGAAAAAACTCATGCTCTATAAAAGAGAAATCGAGCAAGTTGAAGTGGAGTGGAAGCACTTAGGGCCTGATGAAGCTATATGGGAGATTGTTGATCAAATGTGGGCTTTGTATCCACCATTGTTTTCTGTTTGAGGAAAAGGAGCTTTGGTTTATATATATATATATATATGATGGTAAATATTTCAGTAGGTCATGTTATAATGCTTCAATAAGTAGTATGATTGTCATGTTGGTTTTGGCTTTTCATTAGGTTGTTATTGTGAATTCTACATAAAGATAAGTTATAAAGCTCCATAGGCAGTATGTTTTTGTTTGCAATAGTTTGGTTGGTCATATGTGTCATAAAAAAAAAGGTATGGTGGTCCAATAAAAGTGGGGGGTGGGGTTGTAACAACCCCACATAGTTTGGTTGGTCATATGTGTCATAAAAAAAAAGGTATGGTGGTCCAATAAAAGTGGGGGGTGGGGTTGTAACAACCCCACATTAAAAGTTCATTTAATGAAGGATAATAAAGGAAAAATATGACCAAGGTCATGAGACACATATTCCAAGATGAAATTTGGGAAAAACATCCTAGTGGGTGTCAGTTTGGGTTTATTTATGGCTAAGGAAATTGGAAAAGGAATTCACAAAGGCGAAGAGGCCATAATTAGTATTTATTTACAAAAAATAAAGGAAAAGAGGAGAAAGGAAGATGAAAGGTGAAAATTTTTGATCGGAGGGAAATTGAAGGGAAATGGGGAAGCTAGAGGTATGAATAATAAAAATGCTTATGAGGTTCAACTCATACTTTTTTGTGATTTTTTTTAGTTTTATTCAAAGAGGAGAAAAGAACCAAAAAAACAAAGCAATAAAGAAAAGGAAGGGTAAGGAAATAAAAGGAAGGAACAACATAAGAAAGGAAGGTTGGATCAAGCAACATCGATAAGAATAGTTTACAAGTAATAAGTTGCATGTGTGATTTCCTAGCTGAGGTTTGAATGCATGTTATATGAATTTGTTTATTTCATTCATTTGTTATCATTGGCATTAGGTTTTCCTTGTTTGAAAATGGTTTTAGCATTACCTTGCCATCTCTTGTATAGGCGCGGCGTGATGGGATTATCTTCTTGGTTGAGATTTGGCTAGTCCAAAGGTTTTGAAACCAAGTGAGGTGGTCCCAGAAAAATTACCAAGGGTTGGAGCTAGAGGTAGTATTATTTGGGAAGCCTTCAACAAATAGGTGGAGAGAGGAAAAATCCTCAAGGTAATGGTGAAAAGATTCTAATGAATCCCAGATTTTTTTGGTTTTGTGTTGTCTCGACTAGTTTTTGTGAGATCATGATAGCCTAAGAGTGGAGGTTGTTTAATCTCCCAAAATCCCTATTTCATTATCTATTGATATCCCACATTCTTGCTTGGAGTATGGCACATGGGCGACTGGCTAGAAGAAAGGTTTGGTTCATCCCAATCTATGGTCGAGTGGTACGTGGGAGTCCTTGGCTTAGTTGGTTTTTGCATAAGTTAATAAGAATGATTTTCTTGTTATGATTTACGAGTAGTTGTATTGGTTATTATGTGGATTATATGGTTTCTCTATCATGGTTAATAATCTAGTTATAAGCATGGAGTTGTAATTTGCTCTATTTATGACTTGTTGAGGGTTTGTTAAGTATATGAATGGTTGATGAATGCATGGACTAAAAAGTATTGTTTTAGCTAATATGAGAGGGAATTAGGCCTTCTTATTGATTATCAGATGGACCACAAACCGTTAAGATCATATATGAATTCATGAGATGTAACTCACATCCTCACCATATGTTTAACGACATGACTATCATGGTCAGGCTTGGTCATCTGAAGTTATTGTTAAAGTTTTTTATGAATAACATTACCATTATGTCATTTATCATTCTGACAAGTTATAGGCTATTATGGGTAGTGGTTTGGAGGATTTCCTAGAAAGTTGGCTCAAATTTATGGTATGTACCCTATGAACTAATGATATTGGGCTATAACCGTAGGGAAGAAGACGTATCCACGTGGATGTAGTTCTATAACCGCATTGTTTCCTTGTCATGCATGCAGTTGTGGGCCCATGTTATTTAAATTAAATCCAACCCATTGTTTGGTCACATGGGTTGGTTCTTTGGTATTTCATTTTTATGTAAGCCTTAAGGGGTTTCTATGAGTTATCAATTTTCGGCTCCACTTCCATAACTAAATATTTGAGGTTGAGTCATGTCATACTAAATTTTTGTCTCATGTTTCCCCTAGGAGCCCAGTGAAATTCATTAAATATGGTAGGTGGGTGGTTACAACTTTTCTTAAAGAACACATTGCAGACAAAAACCACAATTGCATTTCCAAATTTTCCATTTTTGAACATTTGTTTAAATCTCAACATCTAATATTTTTCGCCCAAACCAAAATCCTTAACACAACACTTCATTACTCTTTGGCCCCATTAAAACAACTTTATATGGTAAGATGGTTATATAATCAGCCAATATAGTGATCAGATCCTTCATTTTGATCAACATGGTAGACATTCCTAATATTTGTTTCCTTTCTTCATTTTTCTCTCTATCTCTAGGGTCATCTCTCCTTCTCTCTCTCATTCTTTTTGTTCTCTAATTTTTTCTTTGGTATGTTCCTTTCCCCTAGCCACCTACTTTGTTATTCCTCTTATTCACCCATAGGTCATCTAGCCTATTTTTTTATTATTACTCTCCATTAACTTATCCCCGTTAAATTAGTTTGTTATAATTTAACAATATTTTTCTAATTTTATTTCATTATTATTATAATACTTTCTCTCAATGATTAATATATTCAAATCATATTTTTAAAACCTAAACCCGTTTATAAATATGTTACCATTATTTTATTTAATTTTATAAACATTGATTTCATTATTATTTGTTAGTTTTTTTATACACAATTTTTACAAATTACTTAAGATCCATGTTAAACTTAATTCTACCAAGTGTTGAAGTGTAGAGGTAAAATAGATCTAAGTACTCTTACATTTCATAATTAATTTCTTCAAGCCTTTAAGTATGGTTCATCACAACAAAAACCATGAACAAAACCATGGGTTATGCAATCTTGGATCACAAAAACCGCTAACTATATTAAAAAACCATGAGCAAAACCATCAATTATGAAAACCTTCGAACACAACAACTAATAACCTAGTAAAAAAAACACCTTTCAACATAATAAAAATTATATAGTTTTAAATATAACTCATTTATTTATATTTTATTTTTGAGCAATACATCAAATCAATAGTTAGTCTAACTCATTTATTTATATTTTATTTTTTAACAATATATCAAATCAATAGTTAATCTAAATCATTTATTTATATTTTATTTTATAACAATATATCAAATCAATAGTTAATCTAAATCATTTATTTATATTTTATTTTTTAACAATATATCAAATCAATAGTTGTATTTAAGCTCATCTTTATCAAACTTCAAACTAGTACACATACTCAAAATAAAGTTTAACTGCCCATAGTTAAATTTAAATTTGAAATTTAAGCAAATTTAAATTTAACAATAGACAATATATGCTCGACCACATTTAATGATGAATAACCCAAAAAATATGTTTTGCCATTAATACACCACCATCTTAACCACACTGACAGAAGATTACAATTATCTGAATGTTGTACACTTATATTTTATTATTAAATGAAGCTAGAGGAATGAAGTCATCGTGATGCACCCCTCCGCTGACACAAGCAAAAAATTAGTGTGCATGCATTTTCACTTTCATTGAAAAGCCAAACGCACTCCTGTTTTTGGGTCATCGATCATCATTTTAATTATCACCGGTGATTGCAGTTTGTTTATGCACAGAAAGCAACCATTCGTTGAATCCATGGGAGTCTAGAAATGGAAGGAAAACGACCAGAACAACTAGGGGGCGAAGAAAGAGATCAATATAGAGAATTATCAGCTGAAATAGAAGAGATGACAAGAGGACCAGGGGAGCTTGCGGAACGATTCAGATGGTTACAGGAAGTTGCCCTCCCGCATCTACCTCTTATATATGTGGCACGAGAACAGCCCAGGAACACGTAATTGCTCGAATGCTTGTACATCCCATTTCTATTTCAGGCGAACATATTAGTGACAACACTACCATTACCTCATCGTGTCCAATCTGCACTGACGATTTTCAATTGCAAGAGGATGCGGGTCGACTACATTGCGGTCACATATTCCACAAAAGTGCATTGAACCATGGATGACAGTAGCGAACACCTGTCCCATCTGTCGCGAAGAATTTCAGTACTACTGATGAGTGACAATTTTTTTTATTTTCCCTTTAAATATTGAAATTTTAACAGGAAAACATATATTGGAATGAGGATTTTACACTTGTGCATTGAACCATGGATGACAGTAGCGAACACCTGTCCCATCTGTCGCGAAGAATTACAGTACTACTGATGAATTTTTTTTATTTGCCCTTTAAATATTGAAATTTTAACAGGAAAACGTATATTGGAATGAGGATTTTACACTTTTTAATTTTATTATGAATATGCTTATAAAATTGTAATTTGATTATTAATAATTATTATAAAAATGGTCTTGATTTAATGTGATTGTATATTGGATTTTACGAAAAGAATAAGATAAAAATAAATAGTTTAGCATTTTTTTTTGTCTTATTTGCATATTTAAATTGTATTTTTAGGGTTTTTTCTAAGCTTCAGCAAGGTTATTTTTTCTAATTTTTGAGTGTTTTTTATTGAAAATTTAAATCTTATTTTCAAATCTCTTACATTTTGTTTAATTGGATTTTCAATCTGCTTCTCTAAGCTCAAGAAAATAGATTCATGTATTTTTAAATTTCAGTGCAGTTGAGATTGCATAGATTGAAAGTTAAACAAAACATAAGTTGGTTTAATTATTAACCATTACTAATAGTTAATAATTATAATTATTAATTTATTTATTCATTTTATGTAATTTCATCTGATCAAAATACTTGTATAACATAACATGATATAATTATATAATCTCTTTTCCATACTAGATTATCCAAATAAATCAAAACATAAAACATTTAAATTTATATTATAAGATTCTAAACTTAGCTTCTTCTTGAAAACTCAAAATTTTAGAGATAAAGAAGATAAAGAATAACCAATTTTTAATAATAAAAAAACTCAATACAACAGCAAATATTTTTAAAAAAGCTCTTCCAATGATAAATATGTGATACTTGTGAATAAATTGTTAGCAATACTTTTCAAAATACACACTATTTATATTTATACTACTCAATTTATATTTATACTACTTAGGCTCTCCACTTTCCACTACTGCCTTTTCATTTTGAGGCTCTTGACAGTCTATAAACGAATTAAAATGTACATTTCACTTGAATAATGAAACCAAACAAGGATAAATGAGAACATCATTAAAGTCTATGCAATTAATATTGATCCCAAAATTCTTCATTATGTGTTTGAAACAATAGGAATATATAATTATATGTAAGGTAGCTTTAAATATTCTCGCATTAGAGTGTTGCAGAAACATCTAGTGATGACAGACAATGTGTAATATAGCAGTGATTTGTATGTGTTTAGGAATCTGTTTCAAGGTTTGGTATCCACTCTAGCTTGATGGAAACAACTGCAACTAGTACTTTGAAGGTTGGATACAACAATCTAGATCTCAAGAAACCTGAAAGTGATATGAAATTGGTTGATAAGTAAAAAATTCACCAAACCAACCTCTTTCTCTTTTCTTTGACAAAGATCTCTTTGCTTTGACACCGATGGTGGTACTTCTTTGACAACAGATGAAATACTTGAATTTTTTGGTGTTGGCAGAGTCAAAGGGACAATATAAAATGCATGATTTTCTTGGAGTCTATCATTTCAAAAAATATCTTTTCTGTTGGAAGCTCCCACTAAGTTTTAGTTAACATTTATTGTTCAAGGTAATAATAATAAATTGGCAAAATATTAAAGAATTTAGGAGTATATTGTGGGTCATTCCTTTAGCACAACATTATTAACGATGTAGTTGGCTAAGTGCCAGAGTGTCTTTACTTTTGTCTGCATTAAATTCCTTTTTCATTCCTAATATTTCATGTGCAATGGATTAATACCATGGTCTTGTATGCATTTCTCTTTTGCAATTGAGTATTGTTGAAGGAAAGATTCAATACTTGTTTGATGCATATGGGTGTCAATAATTGTACCCTTATGTAGGCATCATGTATTTCTTTGAAAGACAAGGTGTTATCCTTGACATTATAACTGTGACCAAGGTGTTATCCTTGAAATTGTAATTGATATTCTTTTGTATGTGAAATTTCCATAAATAGAGTAGATAATGCTTTCATATTTGGCATTTTTCTATTATAATTCTCGATTGACTACACTCTTATTCTATAAAATAAAATTCCAGACAGCTCTAAGCTTATACCGTATACATCATCCCAGTTAGAATATATATTTCAAAGAACACGTTGTTAAAGATTAATCTTAGTTAAGATTTAGTTTCTATAATTAGTTAGAAGTCAGTTGGTAGTTTCTTGATTGTAAGTGATTATCAAAAACACACACACTTTACAAATATATATACCTCCATAATAAAACATATTCGTGTGGAAACAGAATCAGAACAAGCATAATAATGTTACTTAGGATTTTGAGTTTGAAAGGATTATTCATGCATTGAAGAAGTGGAGGAATTGTCATCTTGAATGGAGTTTTTTTTATGAGTCATTACAGTGTGCTAAGATACTTGTTTGACCAACCTATTCTAAATCCCACACAAGCTAGGTGGTTTCCTACATAGTGAGTTTGACATTGAGATCACATACAGTAACAGTAAGGAAAATACGGTTGGATATGCTCCTAATAGAAGAGCGTAGTAAATCACATTGTAGAAATGTGTTCATATGGGATAGATTTGTAGGAGTTGATCTTGCAATAAAGGAAGTAGGACGATAGGTACTAACAACTTAAGCATATGTTAAAACAAAAAAGTACATGTGATCAAGATATAGATCGTGACTAATGGTTTGGTGATTTTTAGGGAGAGGATCTATGTGTTATACAACAATGAAATCAAGAAGCTTGTCTTGAAGGAATTCAATTTTAAGTCGTTTTCATGTCACCTGGGATATAAGAAGACTTTGAAAATTGTGAATAATGTTTAGTACTAGCTAAACTTGAAAAAGGAAGTGGCTAAGTTTGTGGGTAGATGTTTGGATTTTTAAGAGGTAAAACTAGAGTGCAAGCATCTAAGTGGTTTATTATAGATGATTACGTTCCATTTTATTATAGAATCTTACGTTCCATAATGAAAATGGGAGGTACTTTCCATGGAATTTATTACAGGATTGTCCATGACATCCAAACAACATGTTTCCATTATGGTCAAGTAGTTGATAGGTTGACCAATATAGCTAACTTCATTCCATTGAAGTCTACGAAATGAGCTACTGAGGTAGATTAGGTATTCGTAAGGGAGGTAGTGAGACCACATAGCGTTCCTAATAAGATCATATCAGAAATATATTCCAATTTCTCTCCTAGGTTTTGGAAGTTATTTATATGTTTGGGGATAGGGTTGGATCTTAGTATATCCTATCATCCATAGATAGATGCATAGACAGAAAGGGTTAACATGATTCATATAACAACAGATATGAGGAGTCCTTGAAGATGAGTCCATTTCAGGATCTTTATGCAAAGATTTGTAATACTCCCATAACCTGGAGTGATTTAGTGAATAGGGTGTCGAGTGGAACAAACATGTTGGTAGGGATAGAATAGGAAATGCAGGTTATCAAGAAGAATCTAGAAATGAAATAAGAAAGGAAAAATAGCTATACAGATTAGCACAGGTCATTTAAGGAATTTCACATTGGGGAGCATGTGTACTTGCTCATCAAGCCTAAGAAGAGCTCCATGAGAATTGGGTCATGTGCCAAGTTGGAACCTTGGTATTCTGAGAATTTTCAAATCCTTAAGAGGAATGAACCAGTAGCTTATAGACTTGCGCTTCCACCAAGTGTGAATGTCCACGATGTTTTCCATGTTTCATTACTGAAGAGGTATGTGAAGGATGTTGATCATCTGATTGACCATTCTATATTGAAGGTGAAACAAAAAGGAGAATTATACTTAGAACCTAAGAGAAAACTACAAAGAAAACAATTCATGCTCCACAATAGAGAAATCGAGCAATTTGAACTACAGTGGAAGCACTTTGGGCCCGATGAAGCTATATGGGAGATGGATGATCAAATGCAAGCTTTGTATCCTTCTTTATTTTCTGCTTGAGTCATGCTATAAAGCTTCAATATGTAGTATGATTGTCATGTTGGTTTTGGATTTTCAATAGGTTGTTATTGTAAATACTACATCAAGCTAAGTTATAAAGATCCATAGAGAGTATGTTTTTATTTTTAGTAGTGTGGTTTTCCATTTCATATATAGCCATGGTGTGATGGGATTGTTTTCTTGGTTGAGGTTTGGATGGTCGGAAGGTTTTGAAACTGGGTGAGGTGGCCTTAGGAAAATTCCCAAGGGATGGGGGTGGAGATAGTTTTGTTTGGGAATCCCTAAAAAACTAGGGGGAGAGAGGAAAATTCCTGAAGGTAATGGTGAATAAATTCTAAGGAATCCAAGCATGTTTTGGATTTGTGATCCCTTGATCAGTTTTGGTGAGATCGTGGTAGCCTCAGAGTGGAGGTGGTGTAATCTCCAAAATCTCTCGTTCATTCTCTCTTGACGTCCCACATTCTTTCTTGGAATATGGCACCAGGGTGATTAGCTAAAAGAAATATTTTGTGCATCCCAATCTATTGTTGGGTGGTACGTGAAAGTCCTTGGCTTAGTTTGTTTTTGGCATAAGTTAATAAGAGTTATTTTCCTATTATGATTTATGAGAACTTGTATGTAATTAATGTGGATTCTATGGTTCCTATATCATGGTTAATAATTTGGTTATATTTTGGTTATAAGCATTGATTTATAATGTGTTCTACCTATGACTTGTTCAGTATTTGATAAGTATATGAATGGTTAATGAAATCATGGAATAACATGTGTTTTTGTAGCTAATATGAGAGGGAATTAGGCCTTCTTGATGATTCTCACATGGACCACAAACTCTTAATATCATAAATGCATTCATGACATGTAACTAAAATGCTCACCATATGTCTCATGAAATGACTGTCATGGTTAGGATTGGTCACATCAAGTTATTGTTCAATTTTTCTATGAATAACATTGACATTGTGTCATTTATCATTTCAACAAGTTACAGGATGTTATGGGGAGTGGTTTGGAGGCTAGACTATAATTTTAGTTCAGATATGGGATTGACACCCTTTGAACTAATGATTTTGGGCGATAACCATAGGGAAGGAGGCTTATGCATGTGGTTGGAGGTCTATAACCGCATTGTTGCCTTGTCATGCATGCGTTTATGCACCCAAGTTAGTGAAAAGAAAGCAATCCTATTGTTTGGTCATGTGGGCTGGTTCTTTGGCCTTTGGTTGTTTCGTAAGCCTTAAGGAATGTGTGTGAGTTATTAGTTGTCGGCTCCACTTCGATAACTAAAGCTTGGAGGTCGGGTCATGTCATATTAACTTTTCGTCTCATGTTTACCCAAGGAGCCCTATAAAATTTGGTAAATGTGAGAGGGGGTGGTTACAACTTGTCTCAAAGAACACATTGCAGACACAAAGAAAAACTTCATTTCAAAATTTTCCATTTTTGAACACTTGTTTAAATCTCAACATCTAATATTCTTCGCCCAAACCAGAATCCTTAACATAACAGTGGTTTCTCTTTGGGACTCATTAGAACAAATTTAAATGGGAAGATAGTTATAGGCTTAGCAAATATAGTGATCACCTCCATCATATTTATCAACATCATGGACATTCATAATATTCATTTCCTTTATAGATTTATCTAATATAGTGATCACCTCCACCATATTTATGAACATCATGGACATTCCTAATATTTGTTTCCTTTCTTCATTTTTCTCTCTACCTCTCAGGTCATCTCTCCTTCTCTCTCGTTCATTTGTTATCTCATTTTATCTCATTTTTTCTTTGGTCTCTTCCTTTCCCCTAGCCCCCTCCTTCGTTCTTCCTCTTATTCCACCATAGGTCTTAGCCTATTTGTTTATTATTTCTCTCCATTAATTTATCCTCTTAAATATGTTAACTGTTTTTTTATTTTAATTTTATAAACATTGATTTCAATATTATTATTATTTGTTAATATTTTATTCATTTGTGGTTTAGTATCATCAACTTCTTTTAAATTTTTTGTTTTTAAATTTTTCCAATATGATTATGATTCTTCAATTTTTATTCTTTTATTTTTTGATTATTTTAAAATTTAGCTTACAATTTAAAGATATCATTTATTATTTCTTTTTATTTAAACAAATTTTTCAAAATAATAATATATAATAGTCAATATTTTTCATTTAAATTTATTTTTATCTTTATATCTTTTATATTATTTGACCATTGGTGAAGTGTGAGCTCAAAGCATAAAATGTTTCCAATATTGAAACAATATTTATTTTGAAATTCTCTCTCCCATAATTATACACTATTTTTACAAACTAGTCAAAATCCATGTTAAATCTAGATCTACCAAGTGTTGAAGTGTAGAGGTAAGATGGATCTCAATATTCTTATTTGATAACTAATTTCCTCAAGCATTTAAGTAGGGTTCATCACAACAAAAACTATAGATAAAACTATGGGTTGTCTTATCAAAAAACCATGGATTGTCGGATCAACAAAAACTATGAGAAAAACCATGAGTTTTCATACCTTGGATCACAAAAACCACTACCTGTATTCAGAAACTACTAGTTCAAGCGCAAACACTAATAACCTAGTAAAATAACCACTTTTCACCATAATAAAAAAAATCTCTAACATAATAAATTTATATAATTTATATATTATGAAATCTATCTCATTTCTTTATATTTTATCTTTTAACAATATTTCATATCCATAAAATCCATAGTTTCATTTGAACTCATCTCTATTAATCTTCCAAATAGTACACATACTCAAAATAAGGTTAAAAACTTCACTGTCTCAGCGTTTGATTAGATAAATGTTCCTCCACCGCCATCTTAACCACTACATTGAGATAAACACACCAACACTATTATATGAAGGTTGTACATTTTTTTTTATCATTAAATTGACCCACCAATACAATTATGTGTAGGTTGTACATTTATTTTTTATTATTAAATTGAATCTAGCATAATGAAGTCATCGTGATGCACCGTTCCGGTGACAGACGCATACAATTTGCATGTATGCATTTTCCACTATTAATTAAACTCGATTGACTTGATTGAAAAGGGCAGAACGGCAGAGGCAAAGGCACTCCTGTTTTTGTGTCATCGATCAACATTTCAATTATCATCGGCAATCGTAGTTTCTTTAGGCATAAAAAGAAACCATTCGTTGAATCTTTTGGGAGTCTAGAAATGGAAGGACAACGACCAGAACAACGAGGGGTGAAGAAAGAGATCAATATAGAGAATTATCAGATGAAATAGGAGAGATTATAAGAGAACTGGGCGAGCTTGAGGAACGCCAACGAGACATAGATGCGGCACGAGAATGGTGCAGGTCCCTGGAACAGTTAAGGTTACCAATGTTACCAATACAGGAACATGTAGTTTCTCGAACTCTGGTATATCCCATTACTATTTCAGGTATAACAATACCATTACTTCTCCGTGCCCAATATGCCTTGAGGATGTTCCCCTGCAAGAGGACGTGCGTCGATTCCACCAAAAGTGCATTGAACCATGGAACTATCTCATCTGCCGCAAAGAATTTCACATGCGGGAGGACACGCGTCCATTCCATTGCGGTCACATATTCCACCAAAAGTGCATTCACTAGTACATTTGAGGTTAATTCCGACGCTTTTGACCAAATGTCAGAAATTTCCCCAAATTTTTTAATTTCGCCCGAAACCGTCGCTATACTAACGTTTAGAGAAAAGTGTCGCAATATCGACACTTAGACAAAGTGTCACAATTGCGACGTTTCGAGGAAGACGTCGCAATTGCGACACTATGCCCCAAAGCGTCGCTCTTGCGACCGCTGCCTCCAAACTTCGCAATTGCGACACTTTGTCTAAGTGTCGGTATTGCGACATTTGGAGGCATCCGTCGCAAGAGCGACACTTTTTCTGCTGTCGGTATAACGACACTTATATCCGCGCTACATAAAAATACGAAACTTATATCCGCGCTACATAAAAATGATTTTATTAAAAACTACATGCATTAACGTCTGATATCACGCACTCATTCGCCCTCCGCTCTTGCAGAACAACATTCGCGCCGTACCCGCCCTCGCCCAAGCGTGCACACATTTTCTCTCGCCCTCGCCTCTTGGGTGCACGCATTCACGCCGTACCCGCCCTCGCCCCGCAGAACAACATTTTCCCTCGTAATTCGCCCCCTCGCCCCGTGTCAAAGATTCGCCCTCGCATTCACCCCCTCGCCCTCTGCGGCACGCACCCGCCTAGCATTCTCCCCGCATTCACCCTCGCCCAGTGCACGCATTCCCCCCCGGCTCGCCTCTCGCCCTTGCAAAATGGTAAGTTCTTTACCGTGTGCCCTTTCTCTCCTATAGTAGGGTTGACTCTATTTGGGTTTTTGGTCAATTCCACGGATTGTGTTATCGTAGGTTCTCTATAGATGCTTCCAAATGTTCTTTCGATGAGTTTCAAAGAGGATGTGTAAGATGTGTTTGTGCTTGCATGAATTTGACTCCACCTCGCCATGAAGTTTAAGCTATGGATTTTAGTTCGACAAACTCATCCATCTCAACACCCAGTAACGAATTGCCCTTGGTCTGATCTATATTGAAGGTGAAGTGCAAAGTGGTAGAGAATGGGAGATCGAAATTCATCAACTTTATCACAAGGGTAGTACTCTAGATTTGGGGATTTTCTGATATTTGGGGATTTTCTGATGACATACCAAAGGTCACATCCATACAACCATATCAAGGTCAATGTTGAGATCATTGTCATATAGATATAGGTCACTGATATATAGGGTTAATATCATCATCACTATCCATGGAAACTGAATGGTTACAAAATCTGTGATTGTGGTTGGCTCATTTATAATTATTACCCATTTACAGTAGAGCACATAAACACTAAATATGGCCCGAGCAGAACCTTTACAACAGGCAATGGAATTGTAGCTGCTTCATCAATAACCAATAGCTCCACTTGAGAAAAAATTTCATAATCTTGGGGTTGGATATACTGCAGAGCAAACAATTGTAGTTATCATTCGTGCTCCAATATATTAATATACTTTTTACATTGAACTGAAGAAAGGGAAACAAGCAAATGCTAGCCATCATACAATGCTTTAACATAAGAGTTTTGAGTGACATACTTGAAAAAAGAACTCATCGACTGATATTTATAATCATTTGAGTTATTCAAGTTAAACACAATGTTAAGAATCAAGATTCAATACCCTCTATTATCTTCATCACCCAATACAAGATTTAAATTTTTCTCAAAGAAACACTTATTAATTTGGCAGCCATTATTTCTCCCTGCCTTAAAAACCCTACATTTAAATGAAAACAAGCATTGCATTTCAACTACAAAAATCTATTAATGTTCAAATGTACATGTGTGCATCACTTGTGTAGGGTATTCCTTTTCCACTTTCGCATTATCCAAGAATGTGTGCAGTATAGTTCATATTTTTTGTGATTTAGATTTTCTTGAAAAAGGAAAGGTAAATTATTTCCCATGGAAAAAGAAGGTTTTCCCTTTTTACTACTGGAAATGGTACAACAAAGTTCCATTTCTACCCGAAACTCCTATGAAACAAGAACCAAATAAAGGCCATATCCTCAATGGAAATCATTTGGCTTTGAAAATGGCCATTGCACCGTGTTGTTTCTTATATTACATCACGATAGTTTCTTAGGTCATTTCTTGTTTCTTGAGATGAAAAACAACCAAAGAAATTTTGAAGATCCTTTCAAGAAATAAATGACCATTTCTCAATCATATCTCGACTATATTTTATTTTATTCAGTGGTTGCTTACTTTGAGAGAAATTTGACACTTTTATAAGGAATATAACATAAAAACAGAAAATGGGAAGGAATTGATGAGGTAGATGTCCTTTAGTTGTTGTCAATTAAGAATTGATAATACATGATGCATGTTCTGTACCACAAGCTAGATTCCTTCCTGGAGTTAGGACACAGAGTATTAAATGAAAGTTGTAGTTTCTAACTTCTTGTATTGGTTCATCAATCTTGAAATTCAGACATTGCATGTCTTCATTGCTTCATGTTTGAATAATTTGCATCATATCATACAATAGAAAATTAGGAATTATGATTATTATTACTTTATGGATTTGTTAAGTTACTTTTAAGTTTGCATGGTTTAGTGTGAAATTATTCTAGTGTGCCCCTAGGCCCAGGTGAAGGAATGCCAAGGACTGAGAACCCTAGTTTTTAAATGGTATTGTTTCTTATACCCAAAAACCCCTCAACATCAATTCTTATTAGTTCTTAACAATAGTGTTGTAAACAATTTGAGAATTGATATAGCAAAATCTCGCACTTCTCAAGATAAAGTCCTAAAGCTAATGTGTGATACCATGTGTAATTCAATAGCCCCATTGTCACCTCACCAACCTCTTTTCACTTCGGGCTAGCTCTCCTCCAACTCAAGGGGGTTCTCCCTAGTAGATGTTAGGGATCTAATGGCCCAACCAAACCAAGTCAAGAGCCCCCTAACTCTCTATGTTTACTACTATCAATCAAAATATTGAACAATAGGGTCGGACATGCATCCTGAAGATAAAATTGCCAGGGTATTTTTGGGTAATTTCAAAGGGAAAGTCCCCAAACACATATAATCAAGGAATTATAACATGATTTCAAACATTAAATATCAACAAAATCGTTTAAAGGATATTGAAAGGAAAAAGGTGATGGAAGATAGAAATTGCCTTACTTAAATGCTCTAAGGATTTTTCAATAGTTGCTCCAAAAGCTTCACTTCAAGGCCCTTCAAGATCATCTCCAACAGTGCTATACCATCAGCTTCAAAAATGTTGCTCCAAAAATGTCCTCATGGTCTTCACAACAAGTTTACTAGAAGTTGCTCCAACAATATATTCAATAGGGTCTTCATTGTCAACTTGTCTCTTGTTTGGGTGCCTTAATGTGCAATGACATGTTTCCAGGACTGAATTCAATGCAAGGCATATTTGAAACTCTAACTCTGTCTTCCGGTGTCTTATTAGAAATTATTTCAGTTTTCATTTTGTGTTTTCAAGTTAGATATTTTTTTCAAGTTTTTACATTTATAATTTTATTGCAATGTGGCAAACTGATCAGGGCAGTACAGGAACAACCCCGAGACGGGATGATCGCGGAAAGAGGCCAGCGGAAGAACATGTAAAGTGCCAGCATTTCTCTATCTTCAAGTATTTTAGTTATTTACATAATTGAAATAATATTAATTTTGTTCAAATATGCAGACACCTAGCCATGGTATGCCTGATGATTCCCTCTTTGAGGAAGAGCTTTCTTCATCCCTATCTCCAGTGTTGTTTTTGCAAAAAAGGGCACGAGATGCAAGGTCGGAATTTAATGCTTTGATAGATGCGCCTCAAACACCTGAAACAGAAGAGAGGATACAACATCTTATGAGGCAGCTAAATAGATATCAGGTAATAATAAAAAGTCAAAAGGATATTTTTTTTGTTCTGCATGAGATGAATTGTGATAGTTTGATTTTTAATTTTTACATTGACTAAACTAGCAAAAAGTTCTTTTGTATGTAGCGTTTTCTGGCATTTGCTGAACCCGGTGTTGGTGGTAGTGGGACACAAGGGCAAGAGATTGCCCAACAACCCTCTCGTACACATTCTACTCCTTTAGGTGCTAGCCAAGAAACACACCCTGCCCAAGCAGACACCCAGCCAACCGCTGAACGTGTTGGCAATGATGAGGCTGATATGGCCAACTACATTATTGCGTTTCCTGGAGCTACACGTGTCAGCTCCACATGGACCATTAATGGCACGTTGTTGGTGAACGATGAAGGTGTCCCTATAAAGCATGTACAACTCCCAGGTAAATTTTAATATTTTAACTATTTCATGTACTCTATCTAAAACATATTTATCATGATTTTTATTTTTAAATTAATGATAATATCTTTTTTTCTGTGTAGGAAACAATGAGTTCTACAAGTTTTTGGAGAGCCATGCGTTGGTAATTTTTGGCCCAACCATACGCACAAGGTGGAATTCCCAGAATTCCAACCTGAAAAAAGAACTTCTAGATTATCTAGAAGCCCTTTTTGGGGTCGGCACATTTGACAGAACAGCGGTGGCTCAGGTAGCCGGAAAATATTTGAAATATACCAGGGACACCTATAGGACGCAATTGCACTTTAACCCTAGATATGAGCGTCCTCTCGCAGTTTCAGAGAGTGAGTGGAGAGCACTCATCCATGACGGAAAAGAGAAAAGGGCAAAGAAAGAAGGAAAAATGCCAACTGGACCCGCAAGGTAAATTACAACTTTAATTCAATAGCTTTTATTTTCTCTATGTCTAAAATAAAAGTGTGCTACGTCATATCTGACTTCAATATTTTGATGCTAGGTTGCCTGACACCTCAAAGGCAACCAAAGCTAGGATTGAAAAAAAGGGCCATCACAAGCTAGGCCGGGGCAGCTACTTGAAATTAGCCGCAAGAATTGTAATTAAGTAGCTAAACATCTTATAATTAATTGTATCGCCTTCCAATGTTTTTGTAATCCTATAAAATATGATTAAAAATACACAATCATATGTAATTTAGGGTGATGACTTCGGAACATAAACTACAGAGGAAGATAAAAATATCACTTTCCATTTCGGCTATCAAGCCGTAGTTGAACGTCGCAGAAGCTTGGGGTAGGTCCCAAGATCCAGAATGCCTGATAAGGTAAAAAATTAACCTTTCAATATGTTTGTTTTCGTCCATAAATTTAATGTCTAACAACTTTTTTTAAATCAGGGGAGCAGCACTACCGACGAGGCAAATAACCCAGTTTTAGAGCCAGATGTAGATGATCCTCGTGCAACCTAATCATTGTAGTGGGGACCAGGCCGACAATGCTACTATCAGTGAGGGCCGTGACGGTAATTAATTTCCACTTACAATTTTTTCTAATTATACCTTCATGGTTGTCCTTATAACGTTTTTTTTTAAATGACAGAGAATGTTTCCCTTGAGGATCTTACCACCAGAGAGGAAGACAGGGAAGCAGTCCCAACGGCGACAACTGGTGCACCAGGTAAATAATCTCATTGCAATTTTTTTTATCAATATTACTGAACTAGTTCAATGATATTTAAAAACTGACAATTAAAATTTAATATTATCTGTTTTTGTAGGCGATGCCCCGTCACTAGATGAGACCAGACATCGTAATTACGCAACTAGGTCAGTGGCGAAAACCAGTGCACCAGGTAAATAATCTCATTGCAATTTTTTTTATTAATATTACCGAACTAGTTCAATGATATTTAAAAAATGACAATTAAAATTTAATATTATCTTTTTTTGTAGGCGATGCCCCGTCACTGGATGAGACCAGACATCGTGACTACGCAACTAGGTCAGTGGCGACAACTAGTGCACCAGGTAAATAATCTCATTGCAATTTTTTTTATTAATATTACCGAACTAGTTCATTGATATTTAAAAACTGACAATTAAAATTTAATATTATCTGTTTTTGTAGGCGATGCCCCATCACTGGATGAGACCAGACATCATGACTACGCAACTAGGTTAGTAGTGCAGGTTGAAAGGCATGAAACAGGAGCAGAGCATGATGATATTGATGATGTAATTAGGAGCTTTAGAAATAGGAAGAAGAAAAAGAAAATTTGATAATGTAAAATATTGTATTATTATAAGACAAACGTTACCATACTTGGAACGTTTTTTGCGTTATATAAAAAACTCATTTATCATACTATTTTTATTTCAAGCATTAATTGCAATGTTTCCTTGTGTACTTTTTGTTGAATTGTTTTTTTTTTAGTTATTGAATATTTTTTTTTATGCTCATGAAAGTAAAAAATGAAATATAGATTGGGTATTGGGGAATTGAGAGTGATGTGAGGGGGGGGGGGGGCGTAAGAGCTTCCACCTTCACGTGGTTGGCCCTGTTTAGAAGAGAATAATTTATTGGAGCGATTTAATCTTGGAGCAAACCTCCCTCAATCCAGCGTAGCAACAAAAAAGTTATTGTTGACTTATTTGCTACTCTTTCAGATCGTGGGAGGTTTGTTCCAAGTTCATGCGACTCCAATAAATTGTTATTGAAACGAAGAGGAGCTTATTCAGGTATGTTTTGACATTTTCAACATATGTTCTAACATTATCATAAGAATGCATCTTAGAGTAAAAAATACTACATCAATTACTTGTATTTATCGTATAGATAATGATGGATTTTGATTGACTTGGCAGTGCAGGTACAAATCCTCTTGCATCATGAGCAATACAACTTGTCAACCAGGGTCATGTCCAGGATATTTTTGCTTGTGCGCTTGACCATGTTCGTAATGTCACATTTTGTAAGTTCCTTTACAGTTCATAATTCAATATTAAGCTTGTTCATGATTATTATCTAGGTTTTTTTTTATGTGTTTTTTCATCTATTTGATTGTAAGAAACTCTGCATGTTTCCTGTTGTTCACTATGATTTCTCCCATTACCACTCCCAGGATGAATCTGAATTTATTGTTACATAGGTTACTTTATTGTTACTATGATTTATCCATTTACGATTTCATAGGTTACATCATGTAAAGTTGTCAATCTCAAGTTGGTGATGAGCTTTAGTTCTCCAGATTTGGGGCTTTTCTGATATTTTCTCCCTCATGTCATTCCTGCATCACCTCGTTGTTTGAGCATGCCAATTGTCTACCACTTGTACCAATTGGCACATGTCAATCCCTGAGTGGTGCCACATTTCACCTATTTTCATGAGAGTTTAGGGTTTCTCTAACATAGCTTCAGAAATCCGATTCAGTGCCTGCTTGAATATTGTCACATAATACTCATGGTTTGGATTGATGAGCATGTTCTGAATGGTTGGTTGATTCATAAGAACCACCCATATAGTCATCTTGAGATATTTCAGAATTTTTCTCGGGTTTCCTTTTTCACCGTTTCTAGTGGGTGGGATGGTGTGGGGTGATCCATTAATACTGGTACTTTTGTAGTAGGGAATTTTTTTTTGGGGATATAAAGGAGCATTTGATGTAGATATCCCATTGGATGCATTCATAGATGGGCATGAGAGATCAAGAATTTAAATTAAAAATATGCAACCTCTAGCATGGCAACCTGAAGGTTGCGAGAGACACTGGTTAAAGATTGTTTTGTGCTGGCCTTAATATAGTCGTGATTTCTTTCTATTATATTAATGCAGATATATAGTCCGGTCTCATTAAAATGAGGATTGTGGTTGTATTTCTCTTTGTTTGTTTCTCTCTTAATGCTCCAGAAGTTGCCAAAAGTTGTGATAGTTGTTTAGTTTTCCTGTTACAACTTAAAAGTGGTTTTTAGAAATGGGAGTCATGTTTTTAAGGTTCATACTAATATGAAGAGCTTGTAATTCTATATTCAGGATAAGAGAAGATGGCCTCTTCTTTGGGCAGTATGACAACAATTGCCACATCTACCTCATTGGGTAACAATGGAAAGGGGAAGAAGCTGGGTGCAATGTTTGATAATTATGGTAGACAATTGTCTTCTCTTTCAGTTTTTTCACCCATTTCCTTTAATCGCTCAAGCAGAAGAGGGACTCTAAGATTACGCGATAGAGAGAAGGTATTTAATATAAGAGCTATGGAAAAGGAGTTGTACTTCAACAAGGATGGCTCAGTGACAAAAAAATTGCAGGTCAGAGAAAATATTATGTTTAAAGGAAGGTCGCCATCCTTGTCCACTTATATTCGATTTTAATGTGTTATTTTAATTTTTCATGGAGGGTTGTTTTGGAATATGGTCTGGCATTCAATTGCACACTTACTGAAAGCATTGTCAATTTTTCTTACAAGCGGTGTGAACAAACTTGTTGATCTTGTTGGAGTCACCCTTGGGGCAAAGGGAAAAATGTTGTCTTGGAGAGCAAGCATGGTACTCCGAAAATAGTTAATGATGGTGTGACAGTAGCTAAGGAGGTAATTTGTAGATGTGTGCTCTGGTTTTCTTTTTAACGTTGTATTAGTTCCCCCTCTTAAATGTCTTAGATTTGGTAGGCATAATTTGAAAATCAAAGGTGAAAGGAAACATATTTGTTACCCAGTGGTCTACTTGGCCTATGGACTAGCCACATTAGAGTAATGCATAAAGCTTTTCACAACAATAAAAGGAAAGGGTTATGGCCGAGTCAAATTTTATTGTTATTGACAGTGTAATGAAATGTATCTCAATGCTATGGTTTTGGCCTTTTTATTGGTTGAATTAGAGGACCCAGTTGAAAATATTTGGGCCAAGTTGGTAAGGCAAGCTGCGGCAAAGACAAATGATTTAGCTGGGGATGGAACCACAACATCTGTTGTTCTTGCACATGTTGGAATATTGAAAAATTCTAGAACAATGAATGGAGAATAAATCTCCCTTCCTCTAACACAGAGAAAATAAAAATTTCTTTGACACGAGACAGAGTTTCAATACTTTGAAAACAAACTTCTATTCTCTTCAATAACTCAAAAAAAAAACTATTACACTTCTTCCTCACTAAGAGGGATTACAAAATTATGACTGCTACAAAACGCAATGCATAAAACCAACTCATTTTCTGTTAAAAACAAACATACTCTGTCTCTAAAACACTCTGCTGTGTTTTTCACTTTCGCACTGTTGTGCATACACACTTAAAAAGTTACACTCAGTCTTTTACTTTTTACACATTACTGTGTAATAAAAAATTTAGGTACTGTCTATAAAAAAAAATACCAAGCTTTTTTGTCCTTTTTATTTTTATATGTCGTAACATATAAAACATTTTATAATAAGCCCTCTTTTTAAAAAAATAAAATTAAAACTAAATTCTATTGCCCACTTTTCATTTCGCATATGAAATATATATAACATATGTTTAAAACATATGTATATATTAAAGCATACATAAAATTAAACTATAAAAACATTAAAGAACCCTTTCCATCGGGCTTCAAAAGTTTGAATAGATTGAATTTCAAACCAAATTCGCGTTCCAAAATGGGATGCTGATGTCTGCCTAATTTTTAACGCGAATTCTCAATCCAATGTGCCCTATAAAAAATTCAGGTCCGGTTTTCAGGTTTTCAGATTCCCTTCAATTTCATGCGATCCAATATTAATTCTCCACGTGTCCTCCTTTTGAATTTACAAAACTGTTGGGTAAATTTCTTTTTGTTTAATTTCTGGTTGGTGAATTGCATTAATGCTGGTTGTTGTGTTTAAATACAATCCTGTACAGAAATATGGCTGCGGCCATCTACAAAAAAAACTTGCAGGAATTTTAAATGCTAAATTAAATTTCTGGATGGCGTGCAAGCAACCTCCAAAAAAAAATGTTGCTGTTGCATCCGTCCTTCTGCTACAGCAGTTGAGGTTAAAATTCAACAACACAGGGTTTAATAAGTGAGGGTGTAAAGGTAACTTTTTATCGATAGTACTGGATTAAGATCATCTATTCATTTTTGTAGGGTCTTATGGTAATTGGTTTTTTAGTTTTGGGTTGGGCTTATTGAGTCTAAGATAGGTTTTGAGTGAAAAAATTGCTATCAGGTATTAAAAAATTTTGGTTCTTTTGTCAAAATTTATGAGCTTGTTAGGAAATACAAAACTGATAATGGTTTTATCTTAAATTTGTGGAAAATAATTTGAAATGAAACCTTTTTTCTTAGGTTGTTGCAGCAGGTGCAAACCCCGTTCAAATTACTAGGGGCATTGACAAGACAATAAAGGCCCTTGTTTCGGAACTCAAAATTTTGTCAAAGGAGGTAAACGCTTTCCTTTTGAGTAGGCTAGTTTTCCTTTTTGCTAATGGTTTGGTGTATCTAATTGAATTAGTTGCCTAAGGTATTTTTGGTTGCAAAATCCTTTTCATTTTTCATACAGTATTGGCCTTGTGGAATACATTTGATTGTGTGGTCTTGTTAGATCTACAACATTTGTAGTTTTTTAGTCTTATGGCCGAGGTGCACTTTTATTATGGAAATAGTTGATGCAATATTGTCATTTAATCCTTACTGCAGGGTAACATGTTGAGAAGTTTCTTGTGAAACATTTGGTATTCAAAATGACACTTGATCTTATACAGCATCATGCACTTTTCTTCAAAATTCATATTCAAAGTGTGCCAGAAAATTCTTTCAAAATTTCAAATATTTATGTTGTTTTAAACCATTATCTTTTTCATGTATTGGATGCTGAAAATGTGAAAAAGACTTTGGTATGAAACCAACTGGTGAATAATTTCGAGCAAAACAACCACTTCCAAGACATGATTTAGAAGTAGAACATATGTACTTATGAAGCATAGAAAGATATCCTTGATGCATTGTCAATGTTTGGCTAGGGTTATTTTTGGAGAAAATAACTCCTTATTTCTAGAATAGTGATCTTCAATACAAGTAAATGCCAGAGAAGAGAGATCATCGTGTGACATAAACCTATTAACAAAAGTGAACAGGGAATGATTATTAATTATGGCATACTAAGTTGTCAATGATTTTGACTATTTGTCTTTAACATGTAAAAATGTTAAATTCCAAACTTACATCATCATGGTTTGGCATCATGAGCTTGACTAATTGTCCACCATGCTCATAATTTCATTGCTGTATTCATATCTATAAACAACGTTTCAAATAATAATAATAAAGTTCTATAAGAAAAATCCAGACCTCCATGCTGCTGCTCCTTGTGAGACAAAGTCAAAATTGCATTACACAATCTAACACATAAGAATCTCCTATATCCCGGTGGTATGTATCCAAACTCTTATAATAGTGTCTTCAAGACTTATGTTGACATTACCAATGAGATATTTAAGCAATGAAAGATGGAGCCTTCTTCATTGTTGCATATGTAACAGTCTTTTATTAATATAAATATTGATGGTTTTGTCTTTCTGAAGATGAAATGTAAAAAGAATTTATTGTGGTCAATTGAAAAGTTTTTTTTTTAAAGATTTTCATTATGGAAGGGCGACATAGATATATGCCCTTCTAATTGAAATTTGGACCTGCCCTTCAAATTTGATCACTGTGTGGGACCTTAAAAAACAATAAAACTATTCTGCCACGCGTTATATAAAACATATAACAAAACCTTTGTCAAAACTTCAAATGAACCCTTTAGCCGTGGGTATTTCATCACGAATTGATCATTTTACCATGTACCTTCTTCTAGAGGAATATTCTTCCACTTGATTAGGTACTTCATAATGGTTATATGTCAAAGAGATACAGAATGTTTATCTATAATTTTTTGTGGTTCAAGAATCAACTTTCATTCTTCATCTAATTTTGGAAGTTCTATTTACATTGGCATATTTTTTCCCAAAAACTTTTTTAGGCAAGATACATGAAAAACCTTATGAATGCAAGAATAAGGAAAATATAACTTCTCTACCACTTGTGCAATCCTATGAATAATTATTTAGGGCCATAACATTTTTGCAGTGTGGAAAAAGTCGGCAAAAAGTCCCGACTTTTTGAAAAAGTCCCGAATTTTTCCCGGAGCCGACTTTATTGGCTGAATTTTTGCCGACTTTTTCATCCCTGAAAAAGTCGCGATTTTATCCTCTAAGTCCCAACCTTTTGCCGAAATTTTCGAAAAAATCTTGAGTGAGGTAGTTTCTTTAATAATTTTATTTTTTTTTTTGAAAAAATCAGGATTTTTTCCAAAAATGAATATTTTTGTATTTTTTTAGTTTTGCCAACTTTTTGCCGACTTTTTCAAAAAACTCCCGACTTTATCGAGTATTTAAACTTTTGGACCCTTGCTGATTTATTCCCGACTTCAACTTTTTCCACATTGCATTTTTGAGCTAATTCTTTATTCTTATTTTTCTTGAATGAAGATTGCTGATAATGCTATAATCTAAAAAATACCCAATTACCCTCCTCAAATTATCTTTCACTTCAATGTTGTTCCCCTTGTTGTTTTATCATGTTTCATGTCATTTGAAGGTTTTCCATAATAATTTTCAAAGTTTCTTTAGTATCTTCCATATGTGATTCTGTTTCCTATACTTTGGACTTATCTTGCAAAAAGTATGAGATACTAGGAGTTGGATATCCATAAAGGGCCTTAAATGGGGAAATTTTAGTAGATGTGTGGTAGGTAGTATGATAGTATCATATTACCATTATTCCTTGAGGAACCCACTTCATCCATTAAGATTGCTTTTCTAAATAGTAACATTGTAGATAACCTTAAAAACATTTGTTAACTATTTTTGTTTGACCATTTGATTGTGTTTGATATGTAGAACTCATGGCAGCTAGTGTTTCTCCACTCATATTAAATAATTATTTCCAAAATTTTCTTGTTACTATTACTTTAGGAAAACCATCAAGACTATGAATTTCTTTCACCGACACTTCTGCCACTTGGCTTGTTGTTTATGTACTTTGAGCTCTACAAAAAAAATCTACAAAATTTGTCTATATAAATGACCACAAAAATGTAATACTTACCTTTATATTTCAGTAACCTTGTAATAAATTCTATTGATATATCTTCTAGTCTTTGAATATGTATGTGGAATGGTTGAAGTAACCCTAGATATTTTACTATCTCTCTTTTATTTATTATGCAAACTTGACCTTCTCTTACAAAATTTTGAATATCTTTCTTCATTCCTTCCAAAAATATATTTTTTGATCCTTTGAGATGTTTTAAGGAACCCCGCGTCCTACCATCAGAGAGACATGGGACTCCCTTAATATTTGTTTATTCAAATATGCTTGTGTGCATAAAAATATTCTACATTTGCACCAAAGTATATCTCTCTTTCACTCCCAATGCTCCATAGAGTTCATCCCATCCTTTATAAATTTTAGTTTTTGTTTAGTACTATTGTCATTTTTCCATTATGGCAAGTTTCTTCTAGCCACCTAGGAATAGAAAATGTAATTGGATATAAATTTGAGGCCTCTTCTATTTTAGAAAGAGCATCATGTACTAAATTTTCCTTACCCTTTTTTGCAGATTATCTCAAAATTAAAACTTTGCATTTTTTCTCCTCATTTTTGTTAATCTTCCAATGAAATCCATAGCTTCAAAAAATACTTTATGCTATCATGGTATATCTTGACTTTAAAGTACCTCCCATTGATATACTATCCCCATTTTTTATTGCATGTAATATTTCTTCCATTTATTTTTCATACGTAGATTTCACCAAATATTTTCTTTGAATTCCTTTCTTTAAAAAGCCAATGATATCCCTTATTGTGTTAATGTTACGTAAATTCCTTGTCCTAGTGCCTCACACTCTACTATGAATGTTTTACCAAAAGTAGGTGAAACCGATGTTGGTGTAGAAGACATGGCATCCATTAAAAGAGAGAATGCCAAAGTAGCCTCATCATTCCATATAAATGATATTTTCTTCAAGAGATATGTGAGTGGACTTAAAATGCATGCATAATTCTTAACAAATGATCAATAATATCATGGAAGTCTAAAAAATCTTCTAAGAACCTTGATTTTCTTAGGAATAGGTCATTTTGTAATAGCTTACATCTTTTGAGGCTCCAACTTCACTCCTTCCTTTAAAACAATATGAACCAAATACTCGAATTCTTATTTCCCAAAAGCACATTTGGATATTTTTACATAAAAATGATTGTTCTCAATAATTTATATAACTTTTTCACATGTTTAGTGTGGTATTCCCATGATTTATTATAAATATGTGTATTATCAAAGAAAACCAACACAAATTTTATAAGATGGGATCAAACAAAATTGTTCTTAAGTCGAACCCACTGGAATTCAAACGGCGATAAACCATAATTCAAACCAAATTCGCGTTCCAAAATAGCCTGCTAACGTCGGCCAATTTTGTGATGCGAAAACCAAATAAATTCCACCCTAATATTTTTCGGGTCCGAAGTTGGGCTGGCATACGGTTGGAGAGTTGTGACGCGAATTTCTTATCAAATTCGCCCTAATCTTTTTCGGGTCCGAATTTCCACTGCGCGAGCAGCCCAAACAAAGATCCGCTCCAATCAATTTCTGCCACGTGTCCTAAATAAAAACTTGCCCTGCTCCTAGCTGTGGGTGAATTCGATGGCGTTTAAGGCGATGGGACATGGATGTGGCGATTTCATATCAATCGCATTAAGTTTTAATGTTGTTCAATTAAGTTCCAAGGTTTTCACATCAAATCCGCATTAATTAAGTTTTAACACTGTTCAAGATCGGACCTCCACTCCTGTTAGCGATTTCGCATGCTCCAATATGATCTGGCCTTCGGCTCTCATTAATGATCAGAGATTAATTATGACGGGCGTCCTTTGATTGCATTGCAGTCGGGTCGATAAAATGGCATTTCGCTATGGTTTTTCAGACGAGTCGGTTGCTAGATTACATTGCCTGCTCACTGTGACGAGAAGGAGAAGTGGCCCGCTGAACTGTTGCTTAGACCTTGCTACATATCTGCATTTCTCTCGGTTTGGTCTATGTCTGTCTTCCTCTGTTTCTTGGAATTCTACTTCTCCATCTCCTCTTGTGCCCACTGCGCCTGAGACTGCACCCATGCCTCGCCAGCGTCAAAGGATGCGTTGCCGCAGGGGGAGCACTAGAGGTCAACCCCTGCGTGCTCCCTCCAGCCCCTCAACGGAGTCAACTTCCGGCCAATCCAGTGATTATTACGCAGGTCGCTATCCAAATACTAGGAGTGGGCGGGGTCGGGTTGTAGGATCTGGCCACCGTATGGATTCCCCTGCTCCTCGTTTCCCCACCGCTAGTTCACCTTCTCCCACGACGCGCACTGCGCAATTTTCCTTTAATTGCTCTCTCAACCGCCCATGAATCATGGCTTTAGTCACTGTGGTTTTCCGTGAGGAGGCCCAAACAGAGGAAGAACGCACCCGTCCGGTGGGTCTGAGCTCAGAAAAATCCGGCCAGCATTCGAGCCTTCAGGAGGGGAGTCGTGGCATGCATGTGGAGGTAGCACCTAGCGATCCTGGACCTTCCGAAGGATGGTGCCAAATCATGGAGGAACCACCGGAGGAGTAGTTTGGTTAATTTGGTTTTCTTTCTTCGCAGGCCCACTTAATTGGGCATGTTTTAACTAGATTATATTAATGTGCTAAACCTCTGTAATATTTTTGAATTCTGTAAACGTTCAAGACTGATTTCCCCATATGAGGGCAGTCTTCTTAATTTTTTTATTTTTTGATGACAAATTTGCCGTGAGTCTGGGCAATGTTTTTGACTTCGGTGTAATTTTATTCCCACTATTAATAGATTAAATTTACTTAGAATTCTCACATGATTAGAGTTTTTCTTGATCTATTCAAGGATTTTGGGTACTTTAATTTGTATTTGGAACAATGGACGTCGGTACTCTATCTGTTGCTTTACTATTCTACATACTGTTATTTCACTTTCTTATAGATGCCTCGGGCATATTTGGATGCTTTCTCAGATTGCCAATAATCTCCATGTGGACTGTGACTGGATTCTATATCATGTCCCTGTATGTGACATAGGGTATTTTTCTATCATTGTCTAGGGTGGGACTTCCACTTTTCTGGATGGATATTTGGGTTCCAATATTCAGATGTGAAAATGTAATGACTTCATGGACTGTTTTACTTCATATAATATATTCAAAACAACGTTTTTTCTCTTGTGAAAAAAAAATGATTAATGTTTATCACTCTGCCTTCAAAAATAGCGATGTTGGTCTATGTTGCTGGTTTATTGATATGGTCTGATGGTCTTTTTATATTTTGGACATATCACACTCCTCACATGATTAGCGTTTTTCTCTGTTGCAGGATTTTGGGTACTTAATTTGTATTTGGAACAATGGACGTCGGTACTCTATCTGTTGCTTTACTATTCTACATACTGCTATTTCACTTTCTTATAGATGCCTCGGGCATATTTGGATGCTTTCTCAGATTGTCGATAATCTCCATGTGGACCATTACCGGGTTTTATATCATGTCCCTGTATGTGACATGGGGTATTTTTCTATCATTGTCTGGGGTGGGACTTCCACTTTTCTGGATGGATATTTGGGTTCCAATCTTCAGATATGAAAATGTAATGACTTCATGGACTGTTTTACTTCATATAATATATTCAAAACAACGTTTTTTCTCTTGTGAAAAAAAAATGATTAATGTTTATCACTCTGCCTTCAAAACTAGCGATGTTGGTCTATGTTGCCGGTTTATTGATATGGTCTCATGGTCTTTTTATATTTTGGACATATCACACTCCTCACATGATTAGCGTTTTTCTCTGTTCAAGGATTTTGGGTACTTTAATTTGTATTTGGAACAATGGACGTCGTTACTCTATCTGTTGCTTTACTATTCTACATACTACTATTTCACTTTCTTATAGATGCCTCGGGCATATTTGGATGCTTTCTCAAATTGTCGATAATCTCCATGTGGACCGTTACTGGGTTTTATATCAAGTCCCTGTATGTGACATGGGGTATTTTTCTATCACTGTCTGGGGTGGGACTTCCACTTTTCCGGATGGATATTTGGGTTCCAATCTTCAGATGTGAAAATGTAATGACTTCATGGACTGTTTTACTTCATATAATATATTCAAAACAACGTTTTTTCTCTTGTGAAAAAAAAATGATTAATGTTTATCACTCTGCCTTCAAAACTAGCGATGCTGGTCTATGTTTTTGGTTTATTGATATGGTCTGATGGTCTTTTTATATTTTGGACATATCACACTCCTCACATGATTAGCGTTTTTCTCTGTTCAAGGATTTTGGGTACTTTAATTTGTATTTGAAACAATGGATGTCGGTACTCTATCTGTTGCTTTACTATTCTACATACTGCTATTTCACTTTCTTATAGATGCCTCGGGCATATTTGGATGCTTTCTCAGATTGTCGATAATCTCCATGTGGACCGTTACTGGGTTTTATATCATGTCCCCGTATGTGACATGGGGTATTTTTCTATCATTGTCTGGGGTGGGACTTCCACTTTTCTGGATGGATATTTGGGTTCCAATCTTCAGATGTGAAAATGTAATGACTTCATGGATTGTTTTACTTCATATAATATATTCAAAACAACGTTTTTTCTCTTGTGAAAAAAAAATGATTGTTTATAGTCGAAGCGCTGTGGGGTGGTTTATTATATTAATATTTCACAGTCATTGGAACGCCCACAATTCATAACAAATATTGGAGATTTACTGTCCTATTTTAAAGTTTCATTTTTTTTCTTTAAATTGAACCCGCCGTCGGTATACCGATGCTTGTAAGTGTCGAAATTGCGACAGCTTAAAAATGTCGGAAGAGCGACAGTATAAAAACATCGGATGAGTGACGTTCAAAACGTTGGACCACATTTCGTCAGAATTGCGACAGTTTACAAACGTCGGAAGAGAGACAGTATAAAAACATCGGACGAGCGACGTTCAAAACGTCAGACCACATTTCGTCGGAATTGCGACATTTTACAAATGTCGGAAGAGCGACATTCAAAACGTCGAACCACATTTCGTCAGAACTGCGACAGTTTACAAACATCGGAAGAGCGACGTCCAAAATGTCAGACCACATTTCGTCGGAATTGCGACAGTTTACAAACGTCGAAAGAGCGACATTCAAAACGTCGAACCACATTTCGTCAGAAGTGTGATAGTTTAAAAACGTCGAAAGCGCGATGGTTTGGGAAATGTCGGAAGAGTGACGCTTGTTTGGAAGTGACGAAACAGGTGTTGGTAATGCGACACTTTTTAAGTGCGTCAGAATTTCGACGGTGCGGCAAACTACGGTTTGACCGTCCTTGAACTGTCGCTCTTGCGACAACTTTGTGTCGGAATAGCGACGAATTGGCCATCGGAAATTCTGTTGAAGATTGCAACAAGAAAAAGTGAAGGAGGCATCCTGAAACATCTTTCCTGATCCTAGTTGGAAAGTGATCACCTAAACTAGGTGGGGGGCCACACAAGTGATTTTTGTCGCAAAGTCTATTTTTAGACTATGTCTATTTTTAGACATATGGATCATGGTCTATAAGTTGCAGGATGCTATTTATGGATGATTGGTCAAGTTTGTAAATATAGAGGGACCTCTATTTTTAGACATTGGGCGGAATCTATTTTTAGACTGCCAGTCTAAAAATAGATCAGTCGAATATTATTAGCTCTTAATAATATTTGGACTATAAACATTATCTTATCCTCTTGGAGCACTTTAGTTCGAGCTACGGATGTGGCACATGCAGCTGACAGAAGGAATTATGCTATTCCTAGGGTTTAGTTGAGCTATTGCATGGTTGACTTCAGTTAGAACTCATGTGGCAGAGTTTGGTGGAGTTGATGAGACAGTTGATGGAGTTGTGTTCGGTTTAACTTAGTTGAACTAGTTGTATTTAGTCTAACCGATAAATACACTAGTGATGAGTGGTGTGAATTAATTATTAATTAATTCACTAATTATTAACTCATAAATCAACTAAAGAATACATCAGTTAACTGCAATGCATGGACAGTTCAGTGGAGACCAGTGTTAGAGGTGGGTGAAAGGGTGAGTCTACTATCAGTTGTGACTATAAATGTGCATGAGATTTGCACACACATTGATTGAGATTTCCAATGAGGATTGTGTAGTACAAGCCAAGGATATTCAAACTTGGATCTCATTCATTCTCATCTTGAATTGCGCAATAGAGGCAGGCAAACTTGTGGAGGAGATTTGAACTTGTGACTTGTTCATATCTGAGCTAGTTTGTGTGTAGCATGTGAGATAGTGTTGAGAGCTATGAGGAGCTTTGTGCTATGTATTGTTACATGTTCTCTATCATTATAATATACAGATAGTTGGGGGTTTTTAGCTGTAATATTTCCCCATTACATACTGTGTTATATGTGTGCTTGATTATGTTTTAATGTGCGCATGCGACTGCTTCTATTTCCGCAAATTGATGATCAATTGTAGAAGAGGTTATGTATTATGCATGAAGCTTAAATAGTGTGTAATCGGGATAATCTCGGTGAATAATTCAGCTATTATTCAAATTTCTACATGGTATCGGAGCGAAATTGATCATCGGATCTATTACAGTGATTACAATTTATTTCGGTAGACAGAGTCTGTAAGCGGGCCAGGTAGCCTCTGGATCCATCCTTTCTTTGAAAGGTGATATATCCAGTAAATGCCCCTACAGTCGATCTCTATGCTAGAAATAATTTGTTCTCACAGATCAGAAGCGGTTGAGTTTTGAGCTGGTGGAATTCAAAATTGCAGCAGTGTTTTCTTGGTGTCGAAGTCAAAATGTCTTATCAAGGATTGCGATTGGAGTATGCTCTTGAAGGCAGCTCGAATTATATTGCATGGAGAGATAGGATGGAGGTGGTGTTAGATGATAATGGGCTGAAGGAGTTCATAGATGTTGAAGTTCCAAAGCCTTCTTCTAGCGATGCTGCCTTGGTTGAGGCTTGGCAAAAGAAGATAGCAAGGTGTCGAAGGATTCTGTTGGAGGGCGTGAAGGATCACATAGTATCCAGCCTGCATGGTAAGGCTTCTCCATTTTTGATGTGGAAAGCCTTGACAGATTTATTCCAAAGCAAGAGTGACCAGAGGAAGTTGGCGCTCAAGGATAAACTCGGGAAAATAAAGATGGAGAAGAATGACACTATTCCGGTATACTTGACAAAGTTTGTCCACTGCAGGGATGAGCTTGGGAGTGTAGGAGTTAGTGTGGATGATGAGGACTTGGTGAGCTTGGCTCTCCTTGGTCTTTCGAAGAGTTGGCATTCCTATGAGGATTCTGTCAATGGTCGGGAGAAATTTCCAGGATGGGAGCGACTTTGGTCGGATCTTGTGCAAGAGGAGATAAGGCGGAGTACCAGGGATGGATCTTCATCAAAGGTATCTGATGAAGAGGATTGCGCTTTGGCTGCCAAAGCAAGGAAGGGGAAGGGCAAGAAGAATTCTTCTCAATCCGATGCGGATGGTAAAGAGCGTGACATGTCCAAAGTGAAGTGCTTTCACTGTCACGAACACGGACATTACGCCACGAATTGTCCACAAAAGAAGAAGAACAAGCAAGCTGCTGGTGAGGCTCTTGCCTCACAATTTGAGTTGAACTTCTCATTGATCACATGCATGGTGTCTAGTGCATTGGGATCGGGGTGGTATTTTGATAGTGGCGCTTCCTTTCACATGATGGGAGATGTGAATCTTTTCAGTGACTTGGTGGAGAAATATCTCCAGTTGCATGTTGAGTTGGGCGACAATGGAAGATACAATGCGACCAGCATTGGTACCATAACCTTTCAAAGGGAGTCAGGTAAACTCATTTGTTTACAAGATGTAGTGCATGTTCCAGGTTTAAAGAAGAATTTGATCTCAGTCGCAATGTTAGAGGATAAAGGATATGAATTTGTCTTCAGTGAAGGAAAAGTTTTCCTTCGGCACAAGGCAACAGGACAAGTCAAGAAGGTTTGGATTCGAGCAAAGAATCTCTACAGACTTGAAGTAGATGGGATGTCTATGGAGCTTCCTACTGTTGGGAAGTGCAAGAAAGACATGAAATTGATGCTTGAGAGGGAGCAATTTTTGCATGCAGGTAAAAGTGAACCTCAGGATGTGGAGCAGCCACAAGATGAGGATCATGGAGTTGGAGAAACCACTCATGCAGAGAAGTTTTGTGCCAGATGGGCAGAGGGAGTGCATGCTGCTATACCACCAGGTGAGAGGTGGGGCGACATGCATGATTAATCCCAAGAGGAGATTTATGGGCAAGATTCATTGAGATGGTGTGGATCTCATGAACTGAACCTGGATACGAGGTGCCCACAGAGCAGCAGTAGCATGATCAATTGGAGTGATGCAGGCAGATCAAAGTGACAGTGTCGGATACTGGAGCGCGAATCATATTTGACAGCAAGTGTAGAGTGCATGGGTGCAAGAGTTGAACAGCGCAGTGGTTCCTGATGACATGTGCAATTGGCCAAGAAAAAGTCGAAGACTTTGATGATAGATGCATCAGACTGATTGAGTTGTTTGGAGCCTATTCAGTTTAAGAGGAGTTGTAGAGCAGATGCATGGAGTTGCATGGCGCTTGTGAAGGTTGCAGGGTGAATGCATGGAGTTGCATGTCGCATGCAAAGACAGTCCTTTCTTGTTGAGAGGGAGTGTTGAAGATTGCAACAAGAAAAAGTGAAGGAGGCATCCTAAAACATCTTTCCTGATCCTAGTTGGAAAGTGATCACCTAAACTAGGTGGGGGGCCACACAAGTGATTTTTGTCGCAAAGTCTATTTTTAGACTATGTCTATTTTTAGACATATGGATCATGGTCTATGAGTTGCAGGATGCTATTTATGGATGATTGGTCAAGTTGGTAAAAAATAGATGGACCTCTATTTTTAGACATTGGGCGGAGTCTATTTTTAGACTGCCAGTCTAAAAATAGATCAGTCGAATATTATTAGCTCTTAATAATCTTTGGACTATAAACATTATCTTATCCTCTTGGAGCACTTCAGTTCGAGCTACAGATGTGGCACATGCAGCTGACAGAAGGAATTGCGTTATTCCTAGGGTTTAGTTGAGCTATTGCATGGTTGACTTCAGTTAGAACTCATGTGGCAGAGTTTGGTGGATTTGATGAGACAGTTGGTGGAGTTGTGTTCGGTTTAACTTAGTTGAACTAGTTGTATTTAGTTTAACTGATAAATACACTAGTGATGAGTGGTGTGAATTAATTATTAATTAATTCACTAATTATTAACTCATAAATCAACTAAGTAATACATCAGTTAACTGCAATTCATGGACAGTTCAGTGGAGACCAGTGTTAGAGGTGGGTGAAAGGGTGAGTCTACTATCAGTTGTGACTATAACTGTGCATGAGATTTGCACACACATTGAATGAGATTGCCAATGAGGATTGCGCAGTACAAGCCAAGGAGATTCAAACTTCAATCTCATTCATTCTCATCTTGGATTGCGCAGTAGAGGCAGGCAGACTTGTGGAGGAGATTTGAACTTGTGACTTATTCATATCTGAGCTAGTTTGTGTGTATCATGTGAGATAGTGCTGAGAGCTGTGAGGAGCTTTGTGCTATGTATTGTTACATGTTCTCTATCATTATAATATACAGATAGTTGGGGGTTTTCAACTGTAAGCTTTCCCCGTTACATACTGTGTTGATATGTGTGATTGATTAATCTATGTGCACATGCAACTGCTTTTATTTCCGCAAATTGATGATCAATTGTAGAAGAGGTTATGTATTATGCATGAAGCTTAAATAGTGTGTAATCAGGATAATCTCGGTGAATAATTCAGCTATTATTCAAATTTCTACAAATTCTGCCAAATTTTCTAGTGATTGAACCATGGATGACAGTAGCAAACGAAGTTGTCTATCTAGGATACAAAATAGCTGGCAGTTTTCTGTCAGAATCTGGTTTAGAAAAATTCAAAAAATGAGGTAGTTGCAGTGTTTGAAATCCATTTTTGATAGTGGAAATGGATTCTGCACTATCAAAAACTCTTAGGGCACCCAAAACACTAAAGTTTAACAACTGTAAACAACATTCTGATAAAATCTTATTCGGTTTTTTTCAAAATCTCTACTAGATTCTGGGCCGTTCTGTTATTTTTTAGACTACACGGTAGCAAACACCTGTCCCATCTGTGGCAAAGAATTTCAGTCCTAAAATAGAATTATATATCTTGGAATGGAATGAGATTTGTAAACTTTTATTATTATGAATATGATTATAAAATTGCAATTTAATTGTTAATAATTATTATATAAATGGTAGGAATTTATTTTTTATCAAAATGTTTATAAAATTATAATTTGATTCTTAATAATTATTAAATACATGGTAGCCATTTAAAGTGAGTGCATATTGGATTTTATGAAAAGAATACCATTAAAAAAAAATTACGTAACTATTTTTGCTGTCTTATTTGTATATTTAAATTTTATTTTCAAGGATTTTTTTTTAATTTTGAGCAAGGTGAGATCTGTTATTTTTTGGGGGCTCTAGTAGGCCATGTAAAAATTAGCCATATTTTCAGCTTTTTTGCATTTTGTTGGATTGCATTTTCAATCTACTTCTCTGAGCTTAAGCAAATAGATTCATGTACTTTTAAATTTCAATCTCAGTTTAAATTTATTTTAATTTTAGATTTATTAAGTATTAAGAAAAGTAAGTGTCTAAAAATGCAAATCTTTATTTTTAATGTAAAAGAAATTTAATCCTTGAAATTATATAGATCAGAAGTTAAGGAAAATCTAAACTAGCTAACTCATACAGTTGAAGGAAGTTACAATATATTACTTGCCCTTTAAGTAACTCAAAATACTAATATTTGTCTGCAAAATCCTCATTACGTGTTGGAAATGTTGCAAACGTTGGCTAATTAATATGAATATATATGTATATGTAAGGTAGCTTTAATATTCTCGCATTCCAAGCTTTATCCACTATAGAAACACGCAATGATGTAGGGATTTGTATGTACTTAAGAATCTGCTTCAAAATTTGGTATCTAATCTAGCTTGATGGAAGCTGATGCAATTAGTACTATGTAGCTTGAGACGACAATCTAGACGTCAAGAAAAAAGAAAGTGATATGGGATTGGTTGATGAACTAGTAAAAGATTCACCAAATCTGCCTCTTTCTCTTTGCTTTGACAGAGATGGTAATTCTTGTGTGACAACAGAAGAAATACTTGAATTTTGTGGTGTTGGCAGAGTCAAAGTGGCAATGTATGCGCCTTCTTATCAAATGAATGATTTTTTTTTTGGAGTTTATTATTTCAGGAAGTATATTTTATGTTCGCATCTCGCATGAACTTTTAGTTGACATTTATTGTTCAAATAATAATATCAAATTAAAATTTTAATAATATATTGTGGGTGATTTCTTTAGCACAAGATTATGAAGAATGTAGTTGGCTAAGTGCTTGAGTGTCTTATAAATTTTTTTGGCATCTCTAATATTTTATGTAAAATGGATTATAATAATGGTCATATATATATATATATAAATATTTAATATTTGATGCATATGAGTGTTTATACATGGATCTTTATGTAGGAGTCATGTGTATTCCCTGTGGGCACTATTACCTTAAAGTTGATATTATTGTAAGGTAGAGAAAGCTCCTAAAACATATTACCACAATATATCTTCCTGAAATAGTCATGGAGCTCTTCATCAAGTAGTAGTGGAGCTTGTAGAAGCATTAGCTTCAAAGATTCTTGGAAATGTGAATATTTTATTAATTTTTTTGTTAAATTTGTCCTCCTTAGCTTAATATTAGAACATGTATACTTATGTTATATCCTTTTATTGGGAGAGCATTTCAAATTTTCCAAAGCAAAAATTCCTGCATTTTTTTCCATAATTGACTTTCTTACTTGAATGATATTGTTAGATAAATTCTTTTATGTTCATATTCTATAGCTTCTTTGTTTTAGCTATTGTCTTTTACTTCTTCAAGAAGAAGATGGTTAATTTTAAGCATTTTCCATACCATAATACCATAAAACTAGAGACATAATTTCATTTGGTCTTCTAATTTTTATATAAGAAAAGCTCAAGTTATAATTTTTCGTTCTTTGCGAATTGCAAGTAGTTTTCTTGTAAATTTAGGTACCAAGGTAAATGAATGTAACACCTCTTACTTACACCACAATTTTTTTTTTTTTTTATCATACTTCATTTCTGACATAATTCAATATTACCCATCTGTTAGTTCCTTACATCAAACACTCAAAATTGCTAGTCAGAAATATAATACCTGCTTTCTTTTTCTTTTTTCTTTTTTTTTCAATAAGAGAGCAACCTCACTTTTATATAATGGATGAGTTTATATTATTATGTGTAAACAATACACATCTTATACCAATTACCTAACAATTAAAATCCTTAGAAAATTTTATATAATTATGTATAGAGACACATTCCCATTGTTTTTAACTTCATCTCCCATGTTCCAAATTTTCACACACACACACACACACACATATATATATATATATATATAGTTTTTAACTATAGATTGGGCACGTTAATATTTTTACGATAACCAAATCTCATATATACATATAATTTAAAAGTACTCAAATTAATTAATATAATAAAATCTTGATAATCTAACCTTATCACTTCTATGTTCGTAAGGACATATAGTGAATATGTATTGATTATGGATGCGACTCACTGTATCACGACCTTTATGAATGAATATTTGATTTCAGAACGAAGATTACATTTTTTCTTTTGATTAAATATGATGTATACTTTACAACCCATACTCTTGTACTGTATATGATATTGGTTTCCGCCATCGAGAGTGAAGTACTCCCATTGAATGTTAACTGATCATCCTACACGCAACTGTGTCATCCTACATGCAACTGTGGTACGCGATTGGTCTCAATCCCCAAGACTGTAATCCGATTTAAATCTTAGTCATAATTGTTTGCCAAGTGTAGGGTTCAGATTCTCTTGGGAGAATTAGGGTTTGTCCTCGGTCATAATAAAATTTTTATTTAAGTTAATTCTCCAGTGTTACTGTCTTCTTTACCATTTCATTTTTCCCGCTAGGCTTTTTCGACCAGAGTTCAGTCGTACCTCCTGGAGTCGAAATCGATGGAGTAATCTCCTCATACCTTCACTACGCCTTTCATGGGAATGCTATCGAATAAGCATAATATTTATTTATGGTTATTTTTGTAAAATTATTTACGTTTTCAGTTATTTCTTGTCTAAACCCTCCCAGCTTTGCGCTGGTGGTTGAGTTTGTTCGTTTTCCCCTTAACGAGTTGTATTACCAAAACTTTTGGTTTATAAATTTTATTCTCTCAACATTTCATGTTGAAATTTAGCTTCTCTGTGTTATTCTTTCTGGTCTATGACATCCATAACTGATCTCGCCCTTTCTACAGAGGAGCTTTACCATCACTCTCTTTTCTCATCTCGTAGATTCCCGAGAGGCAGTATTCTAGTTTTCTCGAGATAATGTTTCAATTTTCGGTAACTCTTACCGAGAATTGGAATTCACCAGTTGACTTGCTTTGTATTGATATTTATATAGGGTCGAATCTTCCTAGTTAATATTACAACAACACGACTATGGAAATTTCTATTTCTCCAAAATTTTGATAGATTATAAATTTAACAGGTTGGGTATTTCATGAAGGCCATCATTTATGCTATGGTGTTTTGCACCCAGCGTAACACTGGAAGGTATACCCGCGCCCCAAAAGCAATATGCTCAATGGTTAAAATCTTGTACTATATAAGATTTTGTTTTTAACTTTTCTATTTCGTTGAACCTTGAAATCACATCTCATTGTCTTAGCTATACCAGAATTGATAATTTCATGTCTCTCATACTTGGAAAATTTCTATTTCAGGCTCAATAATTATGGCGAGGTTCGATAGTCTAGGTAAGAGATTTGCCATTTGTTTGAGTGACGAGTTATATACTTACTATAACTCTGTGCAATAATTCCATTTCTCTTGTTTTCTTTTGTTTTTGCAGGTGAGATTATTGTTTTCTAATTCGTTTAACTCATTCTGGGCACCCTTCCCATTCAAGACTATGACCTCATAATTTCTTGTTTTCGTTCTGCAGTTCAGGTTGGTAATTTCGATTTCAGCAGAACCTTGATATTTGATATATCGCTACTGATTGGCATCACTTTATTTGAGATCCAAGCTTATGAATTTTCCTCAGTTTTTATGGTTAATAAACTCGTAGCAGTCTTTTCGGAGAACGACAGCTGTACTGTGTATTTTTATTTTCTTGGATAAATACCTCAAAACGCGAATTTAGAATGGTCGTTCTCCCTATTGTTCTACAATAATTGCATATTGCCATAAATTTATTTTCCAGCTACATTTTTTATCTGTTTTTCATAATTAAGAGAGGTCTAATTATGAAGGATTTTCATACATGTATATATCAGTTAAATTAGCAACATACATGCTCAGTTTATATTTTAATTAGCCTCTCAGAGAATATTTTCTTTATCGCTCTATTTTTTTTTATAATCGAAATATTCTATAGTCTGTCACAGACATGATTTTGGTACCATTGTATGGAAATGGCTTTCCTCCATTATTATATGTATGTTGATGAAGAATTTATCAATTCTTCTATCACTGTTTTCATACCATTCTTGTGTAGGCTATTTTATATTGGGATCACTATATAAGTATAACCTTACTTCATAAATCTCCTAGTGTGAGTTATAATAATATTTTGTTTTTTCATTAGAGTATTAATTTGGATTCTGGATTGTAGAAAAAGTATAAAATAATAGCAAGAATTCAATTTGACATTTCTTTATTACTTCCTCTCATAATAGGTTATACATATTGACTTTTGTCTATTTCCAGCAAGTACTTAATAGATTTTTCTTACATTCTGTTGCATTACAAGTTATTCCATGGTGTATAATTTTCTCTCTAATAGCTCTAATACTGCTTATCATGTACCTAAGTAGAAATTTGTTATTTCTTGAGTCTTGTTAATACTAGCTGTAGAATGTTTTCATTCTATTTTATTGACATATGCTAAAACATTTTTTTTTCTTTTTTTGAAATTTAATTTAATTTATTTTTAGCCCTACTATACCAAAATAACTTCTGTTATATTCACTATACAGGGAATATATTCTCATAATTATGAATAGAATTTGTAGTTAAAATAATCACATACAGATACGGTTCAGTTAATCACTAGATGTACTTTTACATGCATATCTGTTCCTCACTTTTATATTCATTCTTTACCCACAATTATATATATAGTACAGTGAGGTTTTCTTCTCTCTACTAACTTATGTTTAAACAACGGCATGATGCAGAGATGGATACTCTTAATTCTAATGAGAATAAAATATATTTTCAACAAAGTAAATTTACCAAATTTAATATTTCATTGATATTTCTTTCAGGCACCTATAACTTGATATTTCAGAAGCATATTAAAGTTAAAATTTAATTTATCTGTGGGAACTATATATATCTCCAGATTTAGACCTTCAACAGGTTTAGAGATTCTAGTAGATATCTCCAAGTAGATACTATTCCTACGATTTCTCCTAATAGAATCTATTAAATGTAAGGAATTTCATAATTACAGTAAATTATTTAACACTTGATGCTATTTAAATTTAAAGAATTCATAACTTCATCTATAATAGAAATTTAGGATAGTATGCATACCACTTTGTTTCTATGACCAATCCTCCCAACCATAGAATTATTCTATCTCCTGAATTCACCCCCGAGCTAAGATCTTCTCCAAGAACAGACCAACTCCCATCTGTTCTGGAGTAGCTTACTTAAGCTATGCTTTCCCCAAATCATGTTTCTAATTCTACGTCCAGAATTTCAGGATGCTTTTATTTTTTTTTTCCTAGGCTTCCCTTAATGAGGGACTTTAAAGCTGCTTTCTGCTTTCCCAGCTTTTTACTTCTTCCCAACTACTTTCCTCATCATTGGGGAATTTAGATTTTTCCTCTTAAATATAAATTAGAAATAATTTTCTTTCAAGGATTTTTGAAAGATTTTTGGAAAGTATTAGCCTCATCCATAACCTCATGGATCATGCTTATGATCTCCAATATCATCTGGTCATAGTGCACACATAAATATTCCATTTATTTCATTAATAAATATTTAAATAAAATTCACACAATAACTATCCATTGGGTTCCACTCCCCTTTGGATTTTTGTTCAATTGTCTAACTTAAAAGGCATAGAAATTAGGGGTGTTACACATTCCCCCTCTGAAAACAAACATTGTCCTCGGTGTTTCCATAAGCCACTTTGATATGGATATGTTTCCATCATCTCAGCTTCTCTTTCCCATGTAGCCTCTTTAGCAATAAAGTGTTTCCACTGCACTTTTACTCTGGCTACTGTTCTATTTCTCAATTCAATTTCTTCCCACTCCAATATTTGAAGTGGCTTTGGAAGGAACTCCCCTTTTGTTTCCACCTGTATCACATTCCAATCAACAATATGAGAAACATCATGTACATATTTTTTTAATAACGAAACATGAAACAAATCATGAACTTTAACATGGGGGGGGTAAGGCCAGTCTATAAGCCACTGGTCCCACCCTTTCTAGGACCTCAAAAGGCCCACAATATCTAGGAGCCAATTTTTCACAGCTCCCAGCATAAAGAGTGCTCTTTTGGGGTTTAATCCGCAGGTACACATGGTCACCCACTTTGTACTCTCGGTGCACTCTCCTCGTGTCGACATAACTTTTCTGTCTATCTTGGGTTGTCTTTATGTTTCTCTGTATTTGTTTGACAATTCTTTCCATTTCTTGTAGAGCATCTAGCCCAAGTACTAGCTTATCTTCAGGCTGGCTCCAGCTTAAAGGAGTATGGCACTTTCTTCTGTAGAGTGCCTCAAATGGACTCATTTTGATGGAAGATTGGTAGCTTTTATTATAAGAAAATTCGACTAAATGTAAGTAGTCTTCCCATTTAGTTCTCCTATCCATCACATACATTCTGAGCATATCCTCCAGAAATTGATTTATTCTCTCAGTTTGACCATCCGTCTGAGGGTGATAAGCAGTACTAAAATTTAATTTAGTGCCCATGCCCCCAAACAGACCCTTCCAGAAGGCTGCTGTGAACTTAGCATCTCTATCTGAAATAATCATCTTTGGAACCCCATGTAGCCTTACAATTTGTTTTAGGAACACATTTGCTACTTGGGTTGTCCCAAAAGTAGATTTTACAAGTATTAAATGTGCAGCCTTTGTTAAGGTATCTACTACTACCATCACGAAGTCATGCTGGTGCTTTGTTCTGGGTAACCCGTTTATAAAATCCATAGAAAAAGTGTGCCATTTCCATTCTGCAATTGGTAAGGGATTTAGAAGACCAGCTGGATGCTGGATGCTGAGGTTAAACTTTGACTAGCTGACATTCCATGCATCTAGCTAAGTAGTTTGCTACGTCTTTTTTCATTCTTGGCCAAAATAATTTCTTTTTCAAGACTGTAAGCATTTTCTGATATCCAGGATGTCTTGAATATGGTTTTTTATGGTATTCATCTAGGATTTCTTTTTTCAAAGAGTCTACATTGCAAATATACAATCTGTTTCTATAACAGATCAGCCTTTTCTAATTTTGAGTGTACCCAGCCATTTCCTTTTTCAGCATTTGCACTTGTAGGTTCTCATAGTTGGGATCTTGATCTGCTACTTTTTTTACTAATTCTTCTAAGTCAAAACTGGCACTACTCACAATGTTACCTATGATTTGGCAGACATTTCTACTTAGAGCATCAGCAATTTTGTTTTCTTTCCCTTTGATATGTTTTATGTCCATATCAAATTCACTCAGAAAAGACAGCCATCTGGCTTGTCGAGCATTCAATTCTGTTTGAGTGAAAAAATACTTTAGACTGATATGATCTATCATCAATGTAATTTTTTTCCGAGAAGATAGTGTAGCCACATCTTCAATGCATGAATTACAGCAGCTAACTCAAGATCATATACACTATAATTTTGTTCATGTTTCTTAAGCTTTCTAGATCCATATGCAATAACAGAATTCTCTTGCAACAGAAATCCTCCCAATCCCTCTCTACCTGCATCCATACACACGATAAACTCTTTATCAGGCTCTGCAATCTTCAGTATAGGTGCTGTAGTATGTTTTAATTTCAGTTGCTCAAAGCTATTTTGGCATTTTGCAGTCCACTCAAATTTGGTGCCTTTCCTATGTAGGGAGGTTATGGGATATGCTATTATGAAAAATATTTCTACAAACTGTCGATAATATCCCACAATCCCCATAAATGATCTCACCGCTAAAACATCAGTCGACTTCGGCCACTCTCTAATAGCCTTTACTTTCTTAGTATCAACAACTAATCCTTGTTCAGAAATGATATGCCCTAAATATTGAATTTTATTTTTATAAAATTCACATTTTCTAAACTTGGCATACAACTGATTCTCCTTAAGAGTCTGCAACATCATTCTAAGGTGTTCTTTATGTTCTGCCTCACTTTTGAATAGATTAGAATGTCATATATAAATACTAGGACGAATTTGTCTAAGTATTTATTCAAGACGCTATTCATTAAGCACATAAAAGTGGCAGGGGCATTGGTCAAACCAGAAGGTAGGACTAAAAATTCGTAGTGACCATACCTGGTTTGAAAGGTTGTTTTACTGATATCCTCCTCCTTAATTCTGAGTTGGTGATAAGCAGTCCTTAAGTCAATCTTAGAGAATACTGAAGCTCCTCTCACCTGATCAAAAAGGTCATCTATTCTGGGCGATGGATACCTATTTTTGATTGTCAACTTATTCAATTGACGATAGTCAATGCACATTTTGAGGGTTCCATCCTTCTTTTTCACGAACAGCACTGGGGATCCCCAAGGAGATACACTCAGTCTGATGTAATCTTTATCCAGCAATTCTTGTAATTGCATTTTTAACTCCATGAGTTTAGGGGGGATTATCCGGTAAGGGACTCTAGAAACTGGTGTTGTCCCTAGCACCAAATCGATTGAAAAATCGATTTCTCTCTTGGGGGGGAGATGAGGAATCTCATCCGGGAAAACTTCCTTAAATTCTCTTATCACTGGTAAGGTGTTTAACAAGTTTCCTTTAAGTTGTTGTCTTGACTCTTCAACATGTACTACATATACTTGATATCCCTTCCTAGCTGTCCTCTTTAGCTGAAGGGCTGAGATCTGCCTTACCGAAATAGGTTTCAGTTTCCCTTTTAGTATGAATGGTTTTCCTTCATCATCTATGCAGTTCAGAGTTTTGTCCCAACAATTCAGCATGGTATTTTTCTTTTCTAACCAGTCCATTCCTATCAATAAATCATAGGAACCTAAAGGAAGAATATTTAAATCTACCTATGTCTGATATTCATTCAATTTAATTTATGTTTTAGGTAGCTTATGAGTTACCTTGCATTTAGTTCCGGTAGATAACTGTACCAACCAAGGTTGTTGAAACTTTTCTGTTTTGAGTTTACATTTTTCTACAACTTGTGGACTAATATAACTCAAAGAAGCACCCAAATCAATTAAGATAGTAACATATTGATCTAAAATTTCACCTTCCATCTCGACCATAGTAGACTGATGTTCTGCTTGTCGGTTCTCCAAGGCTGCACTGATAGTGGGGATATTCCTTGCTATGTCATTCACTGTGGTAGCTTCTCTATCTCTCAGAACCATCTGAATATTTCAGTGTGGACAGTCCCTCAACAGATGAGGTTCTCTGCAACCCCAACACTTCAAAGGCTCCTACATTTTAACAGTTCTTTATTTATTATTTTCCCTATCTATTTGCTTTGAACCAACTTGGGATTGAGCAGTTTGACTTTCCTTTGGTTTGTTAAATTTCTTTTGCTGATGATTCCTACCAAAATTATTCAAATAAGTTGGTTTCTGTTTCTTTCCTTTGAATTCACCCTTGTTTGCCCATCTCTTCCCTTGTTCATTCTTTCCTTTAAACTACTAGTAGCATAATCTAGCTTTCCTCACCACCTCGTCCATGGTTTTTGGATTATCGAACTCTATTTTCTCCTTATAGACAGTAGGCAAACAGTTCAAAAACCTTTGCACCTTTTCTTTCTCTTCACGAATATAAGGAACATATCTTAACATAATTGTGAACTTGGTGACAAACTCATCTATGGTGAGCTTTCCCAATCTGAGTTCGTGAAACTCTTTTGCTTTGTCATCATAATAACGTTCATTCAAATACCAGTTTTTAAAATTGACTTGGAAATCTTCCCAAGTCACGGTTTTTTCATCAATGGCATGAACCATTTTTTTTCCTCCCACCACAACGTAGCTTTATCTTGTAGTTGGTATATAGCTAATCTAGCCCTCAGATTGCTTTCATACTCATAGACTTGAAAATACTTGATCATATTCAATAGCCATGCCTCAACATTTTCCTCCTTCTCTCCATCATAGGAGGGAGGTTTGATCTTTGAAAATTCACCCTGTAATTCCTTCTTCTGTTTAGACTGGTGTCTAGTGGTGTCATCTTCTTTAGAATCATCTGAGAGCCTGCCTTTCCTCCTCCTTCCAGAACCTTCACCTTCTTGGCTATTCCGTGAAGTCAGTTATCTTATCAGTTTTTCCTACTCCTCACTAGCTAAAGATAGCCTGTCATTTTGGCTTCTTAGCTGGGCCATATCCCATTGCAACCTGTGCAACATAGCCATCAGAGGAGCATTGGGATCTAGCGTATTATCTCTACCATCAAGATCTATAGATTTCCTCTTCTTCAGCCATTGACTTTTCAGTTTTAGTACCTTTTTACACTAAAAAAATTTAACATCAGTATCATTAAAAAAAAAAAAAAAATCATAACAGTGAGCATAGGAAAAAAATAGCCCAGTTTTCCAACTTGGGCTCCGATACCATTTGTAACACCTCTTACTTACACCACAAATTTATTTTTATTTTTATTTTGGTATCATACTTCATTTCTGAGATAATTCAATATTACCCATCTGTTAGTTCCTAACATCAAACACTCAAAATTTCTAGTTAGAACGTTTAAATATTATACCCCCTTATTTTTGTTCTTTTTTTTTTTTAATATAATAGAGCAACCTCACTTTTATATAATGGATGAGTTTATATTATTATGTGTAAACAATACACATCTTATACCAATTACCTAGCAATTAAAATCCTTATAAAATTTTATATAATTATGTATAGGGACACATTCCCATTGTTTTTAACTTCATCTCCCATGTTCCAAATTTTCATTTATATATATATATATATATATATATATATATGGCTATAGTTTTTAACTATAGACTGGGCACGTTAATATTTTTATAATAACCAAATCTCATATATACATATAATTTAAAATTACTCATATAAATTAATATAATAAAACCTCTATAATCTAACCCTATCACTTCTATGTTCGTAAGGACATATAGTGGATATGTATTGATTATGGTTGCGACTGGTCGTATCACGACCTTTATGAACGAATATCTGATTTCAGAACGGAGATTACATTTTTTTCTTTTGATTAAATATGATGTATACTTTACAACCCATACTCTTGAACTGTATATGATATTGGTTTCCACCATCGAGAGTGAAGTACTCCCATTGAATTTTAACTGATCATCCTACACGCAACTATGGTACGCGATTGGTCTCAATTCCCAAGACTGTAATCTGATTTAAATCTCAGTCATAATCGTTTGCCAACTGTAGGGTTTGGATTCTCTTGGGAGAATTAGGGTTTGTCCTCGGTCATAATAAAATTTTTATTTAAGTTAATTCTCCAGTGTTACTGTCTTCTTTACCATTTCATTTTTTCCGCTAGGATTTTTCGACCAGAGTTCGGCTGTGCCTTCTGGAGTCTAAATCGATGGAGTACTCTCCTCATACCTTCACTGTGCCTTTCATGGGAATGTTATCGGGTAAGCATAATATTTATTTATGGTTCTTTCTATAAAATTATTTACGCTATTAGTTGTTTCTTGTCTAAACCCTCCCAGCTTTGCGCTGGTGGTTGAGTCTGTTCGTTTTCCCTTTAACGAGTTGTACTACCAAAACTTTTGGTTTATAAATTTTATTTTCTCAACCTTTCATATTGAAATTTAGCTTCTCTGTGTTATTCTTTTTGGTCTATGACATCCATAACTGATCTCACCCTTTCTACAGAGGAGCTTTGCCATCACTCTCTTTTCTCATCTCGTAGATTCCCAAGAGGCAGTATTCTAGTTTTCTCGAGATAATGTTTCAATTTTCGGTAACTCTTACCGAGAATTGGAATTCACCAGTTGACTTGCTCTGTATTGATATGTATATACGGTCGAATCTTCCTAGCTAATATTACAACAACACGACTATGGCAATTTCTATTTCTCCAAAATTTTGATAGATTATAAATTTAACAGGTTGGGTATTTCATGAAGGCCATTGTTTATGCTATGGTGTTTTGCACCCAGTGTAACACTGGAAGGTATACTCACACCCCAAAATCAATATGCTCAATGGTTAAAATCTTGTACTCTGTAATATTTTTTTTTTAACTTCTCTATTTCGCTGAACCTTGAAATCACATCTCATTGTCTTCGCTATACTAGAATTAATAATTTCGTGTCTCTCATACTTGAAAAAATTCTATTTCAGGCTCAATAATTATGGTGAGGTTCGATAGTCTAGGTAAGAGATTTGCCATTTGTTTGAGTGGCGAGTTATATACTTACTATAACTCTGTGTAATAATTCTATTTATCTTGTTTTTTTTTTTTTTTGCAGGTGAGATTATAGTTTTCTAATTTGTTTAGCTCATTCTGGGCACCCTTCACATTCAAGACTGTGACCTCATAATTTCTTGTTTTCATTCTATCGTTCAAGTTAGTAATTTCGATTTCAGCAGAACCTCGATATTTGATATATTGCTACTGATTGGCATCACTTTATTTGAGATCCACGCTTATGAATTTTCCTCAGTTTTTATTGTTAATAATTTAGGATTACTTGTAGCAGTCTTTTCGAAGAACGACAGTTGTGCTGTGTATTTTTATTTTCTTGGCTAAATAGCTTAGAACACGAATTTAGAATGGTCGTTCTCCCTATTGTTCTACAATAATTGCATATTGCCGTAAATTTATTTTCCATCTACATTTCTTATATATTTTTCAGAATTAAGAGCAGTCTAATTATGAAAGATTCGCATACATGTATATATTAGTTAAATTAGCAACATACATGCTCGTTTATATTTTAATTAGCCTCTCAGAGAATATTTTCTTTATTGCTCGATTTTTTTTTTATAATCGAAATATTCTATAGTCTGTCACATACATGCTTTGGGTACAATTGTATGGAAATGGCTTTCCTCCATTATTATATGTATGTTGATGAAGAATTTATCAATTCTTCTATCAGTGTTTTCATACCATTCCTGTGTAGGCTACTTTATATTGGGATCACTATATAAGTATAACCTTACTTCATAAATTTCCTAGTGTAAGTTATAATAATATTTTGTGTTTTCATCAGAGTATTAATTTGGATTTTGGGTTGTAGAAAAAGTATAAAATAATAGCAAGAATTCAATTTGACATTTCTCTATTACTTCCTCTCATAATAGGTTATACATATTGACTTCCATCTATTTCCGGCAAGTACTTAATAGAATATTCTTACATTCTGTTGCATTACAAGTCATTCCATGGTGTATAATTTTCTAACAGCTCTAATACTACTTATCATGTACCTAATTAGAAATTTGCTATTTCTTGAGTCTTGTTAATATTAGCTTTAGAATGTTTTCATTCTATTTCATTGACATGTGCTAAAACATTTTTTTTCTTTTTTTGAAATTTAATTTAATTTACTGTTAACCCTATTATACCAAAATAACTTTTGTTATATTCACTATACAGGGAATATATTCTCATAATTATGAACATAATTTGTAGTTAAAATAATCACATATAGATACCATTAAGTTAATCACTGGATGTACTTTTACATGAATATATGACCTCACTTTTATATTCATTCTTTACCCACAATTATATATATAGTACAGTGAGGTTTTCTTCTCTCTACTAAATTATGTTTAAACAACAACATGATGCAGAGATGGATATTCTTAATTCTAACGAGAATAAAATATATTTTCAACAGAGTAAATTTACCAAATTTAATATTTCTTTCAGGCACCTATAACTTGATATTTCAGAAGCAGATTAAATTTAAAATTTCATTTATCTATGGGATCTATATATATCTCCAGATTTAGACCGTCATCAGGTTTAGAGATTCTAGTAGATATCTCTCAGTAGATACTATTCCTACAACTATACATATTCTTGAGGATGATTTCTCCTAATAGAATCTATTAAATGTAAGGAATTTCATAATTACAGTATAATTATTTAACACTTGATGCCATTTAAATTTAAAGAATTCATAACTTCATTTATAACAGAAATTTATAGGATAGGTATGCATACCACTTTGTTTCTATGACCAATCCTCCCAACCATATAATTCTACTATCTCCCAATTCACCCCCGAGCTGAGATCTTCTCCAAGAACAGACCAACTCCCATATGTTCTGGAGTAGCTTACTTAAGCTATGCTTTCTCCAAAGCCTGTTTCTAATTCTGCGTCCAGAATTTCAAGATGCTTTTATTCCTATTTGCCTAGGCTTCCCTTAATGAGGGACTTTAAAGCTGCTTTCTGCTTTCCCGGCTTTTTACCTCTTCCGAACTACTTTTCTCATCATTAGAGAGTTTAGATTTTTCCTCTTAAATCTAAATTAGAAATAATTTCTTTCAAGGGTTTTTGAAATATTTTGGGAAAGTGTTAGCCTTATCTATATCCTCATGGATCAGGCTTATGATCTCCAATCTCATCTGGTCATAGTGCACGCATAAATATTCCATTTATTTCATTAATAAATATTTAAATAAAATTCACACAATAATTATACATTGGGGTCCACTCCCTTTCGATTTTTGTTCAATTGTCTAACTTAAAAAGCATAGAAACAATGAATTAGCTACAATGATGACTAGATTGTACACTAGTAACCATGATATGATTTCGGTGAGGAATGCATATCATGGAAATAATACTAACACAATGGGATTAACTAGTCAAAGCAAATGGAAATTTAACATTTTTCATGTTCTTAAATAAAACGTTGTGGAAACTTCTGTGAGAAAGCAAGGAGATTATTCTTCCCCATGAGTGTTTAGGTGTGAGTGGGAAGACAGGTTTCAGTACCCACAAGTCAATAACATGAAGTAAATGCTAAATAAAGAAATGAGAAGTAACATTAATCATGAAATTGTGTGTATGTTGTGGATTAGGAAGTGTTGTAGTCATGAAGGTGAAGCTTTATGTTAAACTTAGTCTCATTGCGTCCTAAAGAAAAATTCAAAATTATAAAAAATTGGGCAAAGTGGAGTGCAGCATGCATTCAAGGCTATCACATATTGAGGGATAATATGCTAAGTATGTTAAGATATTATTGACTTTGGGACCACTGGACATGATGTTGGTTTTATTATTTAAACTATACATGTAGTTTATATTTCTTTGATGTGTTACTTCTAATGCAAAGAGAAGATTAAGGCTTATAAGTGGAGGTTTCTTAATCTACTATAGCTCGTAAATGGGTATTTTCACTGAACGTATGTGAGGTGAAATTTTCCTGTACGGGACATTTGTTGCAGGGTGTTGGTGGAGCAATAGAACTAGAACCTAGATACTTGCCACTAGTATTATGATAATTTGTCTAGAGGGCTAGAGGTGTTTATATATCTAATTAATTTCAGACACAATTGGGTCATATGGGAAGTCATTAGTGCTGCTTTGAAACCCAAGGTGTTATCCATGACATTGCAATTGTGGCTACAATGTTATCCCTGAAATTGTAATTGATCTTTTTCACCCTTTGATAGTTTAGTTTTGTATGTGAAATTTGCATAAATATATTGGATAATCCTTTCATATTTGGAATTTTTCTGTTATAAATATAGAATCACTGCACTCTTATTCTAGGATATAATCTCTTATACAATATACATTATGTCAACCAGATATATATTTCAAAGCAGACATGCTAGTATTTTATAGGAGCGAAGCTACTTCTATAAATAAGTCATTATAACTTACGTATAACACTGCTACTTCTATAAATAAGTCATTATAACTTATGTATAATACTTTGGAATCTTGTTTACTTTTATCTATTTTAGTGTTCACTGCTTGGTTTCTTTTTATATTTATATTTGGAACTTATGTTAATGGGTATTTATAAATTTGACATTTACTTTATTAATTTATTGATTTTTTTATGCTAATCATGGGAAATGAATGATTTATAGGTTTTTAAGCATTTGATATTAGTTTCTTAGTTGCATCTTCTATAATATTTGACATATGTTAGCTAGAATCTATAACCAGGAATTTTCTTTTGTTGAATTCTTCTCTTTGTTCCACTATTCATGGAAAATGAATTATCTATAGATTATTAAAAAGAGAAAATTGAAGGAAATAGAAACAACTTTAAACATTCTTGGGCCAATCATAAACTACTCGTGCTTCACAAAAATTACATGTATCTTTTTTACCACTTTGAGCAAGTTCTTCAATTTGGAGCATGGGGAAATTTTCTTCTCCTCCTAGCATTCATCTTTTAAGAATCAAATAGTTAGAACTGTAATTATTTTTCAACTTTCTTTCCTACTTCTTGTCCTTCTACTAAGTCCATGGAAAATGGCATCACATACCAACATTTGGTTGATACAAAGAAACTAGAAAAGAAAAGGAAGAACATGGTTGATCTTAGTCGGTTATTTGGAGGGGAGATTCTGAAATTTGAGGAAGACCACAACAACTCCCCAACATTTTTGCATATTCAATACATTTGTTTCTATATTCTTATTCTGGGTCATATGCTTTATCTAGGAAGTATTTTTAATAGTAATTTGTGTTTTTTTTTCCTTCCAATGGGTGTAGGGCATATGTTGGGAAAACAATGAGAAGAGAAGCTGATCAAATATTTGATAATGGCTACCTGGTGATCGTAGTGGCAAGCACATAAAATAAAGTTTTTTTTATATGATGTTTTTATTGAGATAAATGCTCAATAATATGCATTGGTTTGATCCATATCAATATATATGGGCAAGTATAGATTCGTTTCAAATGGGGTTTGATGTTCCTCTACATAACTTGTCATGCCAATCTTTATGCAACTTATTTTTACATTCTATCTAGTCAGAGGCCATATGGGAAAGTTATCTTTGTTGTACAAATAAGGTTTGTTTCTTAATATGAATGCATTTTATGTATACATATATTTTTTCTGAAATTCTTATATTTCATGTAATATTATATATTGTATGTTTGGAGAAGAGTTTTGAGGGAAGGGAGTTGTGTGTTGTGATCCTACCTATTTGTATGCATGTTCTCTATGACATATTTGGGAAAATTGTATATAAGATAATTACATTAATTTCCAAAAAATGACCACATAGTGAAATGGGAATGCTAATTGCATTAGCCTCAATACATTGTGGGATTTTAAGGGACACTCCTATAGAAAATAAAAAGAAATAGATATAATATAAGTAGGCTAGAAAATAAAGTGTTGCAAGAATACTAAGCGCAAAAAAGAGTTCACTAAAGTGATGGCGTAAAATAAGGTAAAGGGGAAGGGAAGATGTCGTAATGCCCCCTGGGCCTGTCACCCGAAGTGGAGAAAAATTTATCTCTTGTGGTTTACTTCTAGAACCAGATGCTGAAAAGAAAAGCTTGTGATGGAGGATTGTCTTAAAGTGCTAAAAGAAGAGTTGGTCCATGGAGTGTTTCTCTATCTCAAGTGAGTGGCTTTCTAGTACCATCTGGGAGTGGTGGAATGTCGGCTCAAAAGCAGATCCCTATTATCATAGAATGTTACTTGTTCAAGTGACACATTTGAGAAGATCTTAGAGAAGAGTTGAAGACCAGTTTCTGAATACATTGGAAATGAATATCTCATTCAATACAACTCCCCTAGGAGATCCTTCTTGTTTGGTATTTTGATATCACAATTTGTATTCCAACTAAATTAGTCATGCATAACTAGTCGTTCCTAAATTTTCACTATCTTGACTATCAATGTTTCCTATTTTAAATTTAAATTTGTTCGATGTTCCACATGTTTTTGGAATAGACTCAAGGAATTTTATATTGATAACTTAAAAATTTACATGATAAATATTGGAAAGATTACGAGTATAAACACATATGCTGATATTATCTTGATGGAAAAGATATGGTATAAATATTAAAGAGCTTTTTTGTGCAACTAGTATAGCATTAAAGAATAATGGTAGTTGAAATATGCATGGCTTGAAAGGTCTACTACATATTTCTGAATTTTGCTTGTATATTTCTAGCAGGAAAGTTTGAATATAGAAAATGGTTTTATTTTTTCTTTTGCTAAGATTATTAATTTGTCATGTGTTATTCATTCATTTTTTCTCTTTAATTTTTTGGAACATGAAATTACTTTAATTTTATGGATTAGAGGAAATTCTTTCACTACTGAAAGTTGGGCCTCCACCTTTGCATGTGTTAGCTCTCAATCAATGTGATCTAACTGAGGTCTCTATAAAAAAATTGTCAAAATCTTGTCAAATATTGAGGTATTTTATCATTTTTCTACAATTCAATCAACCATAGTCAACTCTTTGAGCATTACTTGTATTCTTCATAGAAGCATAGCCGATGTTTGGGGTGTTTTTTTATTAATGAGATATCTTGTATGTTCTTGACGCAGGCTATTGATATGCATGGTCATTTCCACGTTTCTAAAGATCATGGTGTTCATTTCGGTGTTTCTCTTGATTCAACGGGTTAGTATTGTCTATTTGCAAAGTTAAAGATGATTTTTTTGAAAATAAATTCATGTTGTCAATTCATTTCATGATCTCACTGAGTTTTTTCTTCGTAGATGTAGGACTTAAAATCTGTTTTGATTGTAGCATTTTGTGTTATTGATTATCTTAATGGATGTGAATTTGCAACTTGCAATTTACAAGAATTTACGATTGGAATATAGGGAAGCTCTTGTTCTCTAATAACTTGAGAGTTTGCAGTGTTCATGCCCTCAGTTGGAAATCCTTCACCTGATTTGGAACAATTATAGCATACCAAGGGAAGTACGAATTTATTCCTTTACACATGAAGGAATCATGGACTCTGACGGACTTTTTTTGGTATAGATTCAACATGTTAAAGGGGTTGAATTATTATTCGAAATGGAAATTTTAAATCAATTTCCACGTGGACTATGTTAGATATGTTTTGGTACAGATAGTGCATTATGAATGGGTTGAAATTGAAGTTGCAATTATTATATAAGATGCACAATTTAAATCAATATCTTGGGTGATTAGGAAAATTTCATTCACCTGCATCATATAGTATGTCGGCAAGATGAAAACAAGGTTGTTAAGAGGGTAGGTCTAAAAAAGTGTGTGTCAGATGTGATATGGAAAACAAAAATTTAAACGAAGTAGGGAAGTGAATTGATTCAAAAAAATACATACTGGGCTAATTAATTGTTGACATTTCTTGTCTTTTTTAAATTTTAATTGTCCTCTAACATAGATATCGAAGGGAGGAAAGTTGTGTGGTAAGATTTTTGGTTTTATGTAACCTTTGGTTTTAGTAGTCAACATCTCTAAAGTGTAGAATGATTTTTCATTAATGTATCATCAAAGATGGGGTAATTTTCGGTTATCATTTTGGTGTGTTTAATATATTATCAAAATTAATGAAACCAAAACTATATTCTTATCAATCAATATACTATTACAATCAAAATAAATTAATAAGAAAAAATAATGAAATATTTTTTTAATCCTTCCTTCCCATTATATGTTGAGGAGCAACCTTTTTTTGTTTTTCTTTTAAAATTGTCTCCTTATTTGGATTTTTTCAATACTTTTCTAAATTAATTAGCAAGAGGAGTTTCTATTTTGGAATTAGGCTTTTATCATTTAACTTTTATTATTAATAATAATTATTATATATATAGCAGAGATTTAAATTTGATATAATATTTAAATATATTTTTAGTGTTAGTAAAAAATGAAAGATTGAGGATTACTTCAAAAGTAGTTATGTTAATTTTCTATTTTAATTAAAATTATTAATTAAAAAGAAGGCATATGAACATATAAACATGTGTTATGTTTTTTTGGCCATGTCGTATTGTTAAGCCCTGATATTACTTTTTAAGAAAGCCTATTTACATATTAAGAACCTTCTTGCATGTATTTTTTATACATTAACTTGTATTTTTTAATTATAATTAGTAGAACTAATAATTGTGTCAATATACTCTTAAGAGGATAGCATGCAACATATATTGTAATTTCTAAGAGAAATAATAGTGTCACCTCTAAAAATATGAAGAACTAAATAAAGGTGTGCTATTTGTACATCTTAGTATTACTTGAGTGCTTAATGTAGGGAAGATAGAAACACGTTATCTTGTATAATTTTGTATGCTTTATAACCATTTTTGTAAAACCTCAAAAACAAAAAATTGAATAGAACTGATTTGTTGTTTATAAGGCATCATTTAAAACATAAATTATTTACATAGTAAAGTACTAACAACTACTCTCTTATTTTTTTTTAACTAAATCTTAAGATAAAGATTTGATTAAAATTTTTGGTTATCCAACTAAATTTAGGAAAGTTCATAAAATTATTGAAAGATATCCTTAATTATTTTTAGGTATATTAAATATAAATCCATACCAATTAAGCTTATATTTATTTGTATACACGTAAAAATATTGATTTTCTTAACTACTTTATCATTATCAATTATGTCATGATTTTCTTTTCTAATTAAAATTATAACTTCTTAAAAATATAAAAAATATCAACAACAAATTATAAAAGCTTAGCTCTAAAGGCTTCTATAAATTTTATCTATATAATTGGTAAAGAAGGAATTATTTACAAAAATAAAATAGATTTTTATTTTAGTTTTTACATTTTAATTTCTATTGAACATGTGCTTGACATCAAATTGTGTTTTTGATTCTCTTTCATTTACCTCTATTGTATATAAATTTCATCGATGAGAATATTTTTCATTACAAAAGATAGTAACATCATACATATTTAAGCTACACATCTCTTTACATCTTATTATGTATCTTAGTAATTTTATAATTAAGATAATAGTAAACATTTCGATTTTCATCTTGATATGAAAGGTTGAAATTCTAGATATTAATCATAACATGATATATAAATTAGTATGTATATAATTTCTATGAAAAAATTATTAAGTGGTTATAAAAGCATCAAAGATATTTTTAACTTATTTAGAAAATCATTGAATGTTCTACTAATTTATTAGTATTAGAGATGTTAATTAAATTCTTTTATGTAATTCATGATTGTACACAATTATGAAAACCACATACTTCTAAGCGTACAATTTCTTATAACTAGTACCCGTTTAAAATATGTAGAATTATTCAAAATTTCAAATGACTTATTAAAGTAGTCTTAAAAGAGTTGACCACAATGGATATAAATTTTATTGTAAAATGAATTACTTTCAAATTCAAATAATTTATTAAAATCATTATAATAGCATACATTTGTTGCACTAATAGACATTTTCTACAAGCCAATATGAAACATATTTGTAATTATTTCTATGCTTAGTAGGAAATTGATACAAGATATATTTTAGTTCAGTAGTAGTAGTGTTAATTATTACATTTTTTTTCTATGATTTAAATTTTAATTTTCCTTTAAATATTGATAATGAAAGGAAGAATGTTGTCTCGTAAGATTGTTGTTTTTATGTAACATTTGTGTTTCAAACCAATATCTATAACTCTAAAATGGCTTTTCATTAATGTCTAATCATTGATGAGGTAAATGGAATTTATCATTTTGGAGTATTTTATATATTATCAAAATAAATGCAACCAAATAGTTAAAATGTTTTTATCAAACACAATGAAACTTTTTTTTCCTTCTTTCAAATTAATTAACTGAGTGTCTTTTATTTTATTATTATTATTATTATTATAAGCATCCTCTCCCTTAATCAGCTTTTTTGTATTTTTTTTCTAAATTAATTAGCAATATGAGTTGAATGAAGCTCCAAAAAATTAAATTTGATTATTAATAATAATTATATAGATGGTAATGATTTAAATTTGACATAATATTTTAATGTATTTTTAGTGGTAGTGACAAATCAAAGAATGTGGTTTACTTCAAAATAATTGTGTCATTTTTCTATTTTAGTTAAATTTATTAATTAAAAAAAATGGCATATTATCATATAAACATATGTTATGTTTTTTCAGGCATCTGGTATTGGTAAGCCATGATATTATATTGTATGAAATCCTATTTACTTTATAAGAAACCTGTTGCATGCTTTTTTTTGTCATCTTATCTATTAATTTTTATTTTTTAATTATAATTATTAGAAATAATAATTGTGCTAATATATTCTTAACAATATAACATGAAGGAGATGTTCTCCTATCAAAGAGAAAATAATAGTGTTACATGCAAACATACGTATCCTAGTGTTCCTTGAGTGCTTAATGTAGAGAAGATAGAAGTAGTTTATCTTGTGTAATTTTTAATGCTTCATAACCTCTTGTGGATAACCTCAAAACAAAACGGATTGAAGCACAGGTATTTGTTGTTTATTAGACATCATTTAAAACCTAAATTATTTCCATACTAAATTAACCAATAACTACTCTATTCAATCCTATGTTTGTGTTTTAATTGAACATTAAAAATAAGGAATTTATTGAAATATTTGGTTAGTCAAGTAAATTTAGGAATGTTTGATAATTCTATAAAATTATAGAAACATACCATTAATTATTTTTTGGTATATTAAATTTAAATACATATGACTTAGGTTTATATTTGTTTTTGAACATGTAAACAATATTAATTTGTTTAAATGCATTATCATTCTCAATTTAGTCATGATTTTTTTCTAATTAAAATTATAATTTATTAAAAATATAAAAATTTCAATGATAGTAATATTTTTTTTTCTAAGTTTATTAGTACCTTTCATTTTCTCTGTTTTTTCCTCTCTTTTTTTCCCATCCTCATGAACATGTCCAATACATCACCCGGATCCATAAGGGAATTAAACATCTGATGAGTGCTATAACATCCCGCCTCATCACCTTTTAACCAAGAGCCCTTAGACTCAATGATAGTAATACTTCAAATTTAATAATTTTAAAAAAAAATCAAATGTTGTTTTCATTTTTATTTTTCCATCATGATTTTTCATTTCCAATTATCATTTAATAAATAAAATAACAATAGAAAAAGGCATTCAAGTTAAACGTCCAAAATCCATTATTCACCAAATTATAAAATCACTCGAGCATTAAGGAAGTCTAAATACTTGTACAAATTTTATTTATATATTTAGCTATATTGAACATGTGTTTGACATCAAATTGTGTTTTGATTCTCTGTTATTTATTTCTATTGTATAGAAATTTCATTTATGTTAATTTTTTACATTACAAAAAGTAATTACAAATGTCTTTACATTTTCTTATGTACCTTAGTGATTTTATAATTAAGTTAATAGTAAAAAATTGGATTTTCATGGTGATATGATAGGTTAAAATTCTAGAGGTTAGTCATAACATGATATATAAATTAGCATTTATATAATTTCTAAGCAGAAAAAAATAGGAAGTGGTTATAAAAGAATCAAATAGATTTTCAACTTATTGAGAAAATAATTTGTTAGTATTAGAGAAGTTAAATAAAGTCTTTTATGTAATTAACGAGTGTAGAATAAACACAATTATGGAAACCCCATCTTTTGAGCATAAAATTTCTTATAACTAGTAGGCTTTTCAAATCTGTAGAATCATTCAAAATTTCAAGTGACTTACTAAAGTAACGTTTAAAGAGTTGAACACAATGGATATAGTTTTTTTAGAAAAATAAATTACTTTGTAATTCAAATAATGTATTAAAACCATTTTAATACCATACATTGATTTCCCTTTACACTTTCTACAAACCAATATGAAACATATTTTTGATTCTTTCCATGAGAAACGGGAAGTTGATACGATATATTTTAGTTCATTTTTATTATCAAAGTGACTTACATAATAGTATGATTGTACTTATTTATTTGTCCATGAAACTAGAAAGCAAAATAAATATTTTGTAATATTTTGTTTCTTATATGTTATATATTCCATGTTGGTGGCTTGATGGAGACTACATAATGCTTTTACTTCTTGAATCTTGTGAATTTAATATTTATGGCTTGGTGGTGAGCCCTACATAATGTTTAAATATTATACCATGGTTTTTTTTATTTATTACATATGGAATTGTTATAACACTTTACTTTTCAATACTATGGAGAGATAATTTTATTCTAGATTATAATTAAAAAATATTCAAAAAGAAATGATAAAATGAATTCAATCCAAAGTAAAATAATATTTTAAACTAGAAATATTACCCTTTTAATCAATCTTATATTATGAATGGTATATATTTTTAATAATAGTTATAATGTGATTTTTTTCTTGACTAGCTAAATAATTAACATTCATTAACTTAAATAAAATGAGATTCACGTACATCCAAAAATAATAATTAAAAAAAATCCATAAATTGAATAATACATGTACCCATAAACTCTCCATATAAAATTATGATTAAATCAAAATTACATATTAGTGAGTATCATGAAAAAAATTAGTAGGTAATGAAATGGCTCAAAACAACGTTCCCCTCCTTGTTAGTAGAGAAGAAACGAAGAACAGAAGAATGATTGTAATAGACCTATCCTCTGGGTATGTATCATATGTATAATCTTATCTTGGAGCATAAATGGTTGATATAGGTATACTCGATGTGATTTAACTGTGATAAATGCTTCAAACACGGGTCCTTTTATGTCTTCGTGTGTGGGTTTTACATGCATACTGTTGTCAACCCTAGAGACAGCCTTGAGTTGTGAAGGACAAGTGCATAGGACATCTTACATAACATGGAGCATATGGTATAACATGGAGAATTATCAAAACAAGGCTCTTGTGCTATATCAGGTAATAGGAAAGTTTAATTTGGATGGAACCATAATACTCAAACTTCGACACCATTAAAGCGATACTGCAGTGACAAAGCGTGAATTCCCAATATAAATGTATTAGACAATTTAAATACAGGTTTCCGTAAGGAGGGCTGGATTCTAAAATACTTCATAGAGATGAAAAATCAGAAGGTATTTGTTGTGTATGAAATATAAAGAGGATACTATCTGTCACTGAGATGAAATCTAGAAACGCATATAAACATGTAATGGGCTTATGATAATAAGAATCCATGCATGACCATAACCTTTGAGAAATACATCCCATAGCAGCTAATATAGAAGAAGTATGGTTGAAGTGGGGAATGAAACAGCATATCATGACTGAGCTATATTTAAAGTGCTTGACAGGCTTAGCATAAGTATCAACTATGATAAATTCATACTACAACCAGTGAGCTACTCGCATTCCAGAACATGATACAAGAGAGATGAATGTAACGAAATGAACAATAAAGCTATAACACATAGGGAAGAGTTACAGACTACAAAGCATAAAGGCCAGAATCCTCATTAAATATGGAACTCCTTATCATTGAAAACCCAATGGTGTAACACCCCTAGTTTTATGTTTTTCTTTCAAGTTAGACATTTGAAATTTAATCCAAATGGGAGTGGACCCCAATGGATAAGTATTGGGTGGATGTAATTAATTATTAATTTTGAAAAATAAATAAAATACTGTGCATATTGACCAAATGAGAATTTTGAGATCATTTTCCAAATCCATGAGGTATGGAAAGAGGCTAAGACTTTCCCCAAAAATCTTTCAAAAATCCTTGAAAGAATTTATTTCTAATTTAGATTTTTGAGGAAAAATCTAGATTTCCCCAATGAGGTGGAGAGTAGTTGGGAAGAGGTAAAAAGCTGGAAAAGCAGAAAGCAGCTTTAAAAATCCCTAAATAAGGGAAGCCTAAGCAAACAGGAAGAAAAGCATCCTGTAATTCTGGATGCAGAAGTAGAAACGGGCTTTGGGGAGCATAAGCTTAAATAAGCTACTCCAAAACAGATTGGGGTTGGTCTATTCTAGGAGATGATCTCAACTCGGGGGTGAGTTCTGGAGGACAGGAGAACTCTAAGGTTGGGAGGTTGGTCAATTGCAGAAGTGGTATGTTCATAATTTTATGAATGGTTAAAGTATCTGTTATTGTGCAATATGGTTAATGGTTATAGGTATTATGTTGGATTAAAATCATGAAGTTGTTAATTCCTACATTTAACAGAAGTGTGTAGAAGAAATTAATCCTCTAAGCTCTGTATTGTAGTAGGAATAAAATCTGTGGGGAGAATCCAGCAGAGACTCTAAACCAATGTGGTTTAAATCTGAGGATACATCTTATTCCCAAAGATGATTTGGTTGTTTAACTTTAATCTGCTTCTAAATTAATAAAATAACTGTTGCAGATAGGGAAAGAAAGCATGAATACCCTCATAGGTAACAGATATAACTGAAACTAGACATACTTTAAACCTGTTCCCTGTAGGAAATGATATAATCAAATAAGATCATGTGTTATAGACAAAAAATATATATATATACCAGTGAAAGTATAATTGACTACAGTATTCATAAATTAATTTAATAACAGTGATGATGTAACTAAGGGCTACAGTGATGTGAACATGCCCTGAAAGCAAACTGCACAGTGTTAAAACAATTAGAATATTCCTCTAGAAATCTGCATGTAAATGTATGTATTTAATAAAAGGCTGCAAGCTAATTGTGAACATATACATTTTATATCTGCACTATAGAAAACATATTGGAAGAAAGATAATTGACAAATGCTCCTGTATGACTGATATAAATATGCATGATAAGTACTTTGAAATTAGAAGATAAATTTCATTCAGAGGCTGTCAGTTAATAGACTAAAACCCTGTACCATAGAACAGAAATATAACATGAAATTTAACAGGTGACATTTTATAGATGTACAGGGTGTAAAGAAATTTAGAATTTCTAAATCAAATACTCATGTTATTATAGTCTATGCTAATGAAAGATTTTACTAGGAAAAATTTAAGGGAAAAACCTTATGTACACCTATGTATTTCAGTGATAATAAACCCTTCCAGAATTTCAATAAAGTATGCATATTCCTGAACAAATGTAAAGACCCACATCAAGTGCACATATAAGTTTATCCCTATAGATGTGTTTTAAATACATGTGTTGTATTTTAGATAGTGCAGGAATAGGGTATAGATTAAACAAAAAGGGAAAACCAGGAGTAAAAGTAGTTATGTAAACTGAAAGTAGACTCTGAAGTAGGTATAATATCAGTTAACTGCTGCAAATAAAAATTGTTACAAGATGCCAAGCTCTTAACTAAATGTTCATATTATATTGAAAAAGGAGAAGAGTTAATTATATTAGCCTATGAAATTAAGTATTCAGCTCTTGGGGAGCATTATTGAAAATTGCAGAGAAGGAACTGTGTAATCACACAAAATACACATCTAGCACATAGATACAATATGTGTAGACAATGAAACCATTTCTGAAGTTACAAGGAGATACGTCACCACAGTCCAACTTCTTTAAAAAAAAAAAAAAACGCTACTAGAAATAAATACTCCTGGTATGGAAACCAGCGAGAAACTCGTCCTCATTATAAACCAAATCTGAACCGACTTTGTAAGTCAAATAAAATAACAACATGAATTAAAATGTATGGTTAATGTCATAACAACATCCACAAGTCCTCATAAAAACGAGTACAACAGTCAGTAAAACAGTGCTATGGCAAACTCGTAAATTTCCAATAGTACACAGGTGAGATCTGAATATGAGTGGTAAATGCCAAAACCTTCGCAAGACTCCCAAGGAAGCTCCAGGTCCTGATATACCAAGAAAAACTAAATCAGACCACCTACCTGAAAATCTCGAATAATCGGAAAAATGAGTTCGGGAACAGAGTCAAAATGTGATGATACCTATACAAGTCAAAACACGACAAAATTAAACTATGGATTATACAACTTCCAAGAGAAATGACTTGATACCTTTGAGTGAAATAACAGGTAGTTACCTGGTCAGACTAAATCCAAACACCAACATAACCAGGGGCCTGGTACAATAAAATTTAATGATTCCACATTAAACTCTGAGGAATTTTTATTGTTAGTAAACGTACACATAGCAAAATGCTAACCAGAGAGGAAATTACCTCTAAATAAAACCCATTCTCAAGGCCGATGATGGAAAGGTCGATTCAGGATGAATCGAAATGTTTCCCTTAGTCACGACGAGAAGGTATAAGTCATAAGAAATCGTATCAGTCAACAAATCGATATTTTATTTCAACTCAGAACATAAGACAAGCACAACGAATGATACAAATGAGTTCTATGGACTGTAGACAAGAGATGCGAAATGGACTATGCAATAACACATAGGCATTCAAATGCAAATTAATCTATCAGGATATGCGAACCAATAATGTAAAACCCACGTACATTCAGCACGAAAAAAAAAATGGGTATACAATTGAAGAAAACCAGAGCTCGGCCTTCCAAGAACCTATACGCACTGTAACGATGGAATAAATAGCAGAGGTAAGTCTTACCAAGAGAACAAGATGTGGTGTAAGTCTGCATCGTGGAAGAGCTTGTAGAGGGTTGCATGGACACCATATGAACAAACCAGGAGCATAAAACCAGAGCTAACCACTGCTTAGCAGAGGAGCAAATGAATATTATGCCAAAGAATGTAACCCATAAGTATCATGAGTCGGAATGAAACCCTTAGACATCTCGACCCTACAGGTGGCATGCATCAGAACGCCATACAATGGATCGATGACTCATAGCCAGGAAATCAAGAAATGTCAAGTGGAGGCCGACGAGAATTAACACCAGAGACTTATTTCCATAAATGAGGAGGACATAAACGTATGCAAAAGGGTTGGAAAGAACAATCAACAACACAGAATTGTAAAGAATGCGGGCGGGAAACTTGAGAATACATCAAAATCATACGATACGAAGGTACTACCAATCAATGTAGTTAGTTCACAAATGCCAAAGTGATCCATATGAAATTGGCTCACACATCAAGTGTAAATGCCATGGTTCATTATTTAAACAAAACTTAACATGTATAGGGTCGTGTAAGACCAAGAGGATACGTAAGAACGCCATGAGAAATTTTATGAATTGATAATACGATGGCTATAAGGCAAACGAATTAACATCATATGGTTGATACCATAGTCACTTTATGATTATGCAATACAAATTTATAACCATAACATATATATCTATAAACACATAGGATGCCTCTTAATAAAAATGATAAGGGGAAAGAGCTATGTTGAAAAAAATATATAGTAACCATATGAGTATATGGAGTATTAGACGAGAGCCTTGTATGCATTATTACCATTGGGTGAAGTAAATTATATGTGTAGGAAAAAAAGAAAAAAAAATTGTTGTGATTTGGGAGACATGACAAATGGTATCAGAGTTCATGTTAGAAAAACTGGGTTATTGTTGTACTCACTATATAAATTAGTTCTTGTTGATTTTTATTTTTTTTTCTGTTACTGATATGTGTTGTTTAGTGTACAGTGGTACTGAAACAGAAAAGTCAATGGCTGAAGGTGATGAAATTTATGTTGATCTGCGTGATGAAGATAACACGCCAGATCCCAATGCTCCTTTGATGGCTATGAAGCACAGGTTGCAACGGGAGATGGTTGAGCTAAGAAGCCAAAATGACAGGCTGTCATTATCCAGTGAGGAGCAGGAAAAGCTCATCAGAGAATTGACTTCGCGGAACAGCCAGGAAGGTGAAGGTTCCAGAAAGAGGAATAAAGGCAAGTTATCTGATTATTCTAAGGAAGATGACACTACTAGACATCAGTTTAAACAGAGAAAGGAATTACAGGGGGAATTCCGAAAGATCAAACCTCCCTCCTATGATGGGGAGAAGGAGGAAGATGCTGAGGCGTGGTTGTTGAATATGATTAAGTATTTCTAGGTCTATGAATATGAAAGCAACCTGAAGGCTAGATTAGTTGTTTACCAATTACAGGGTAAGGCTACCTTGTGGTGGGAGGAGATGAAAATGTTCCATGCCATTGATGAAAAAACAGTGACTTGGGAAGATTTCCAAGTCAAATTTAAAAACCGCTATTTGAACGAACGTTATTATGATGATAAAGCAAAGGAGTTCCATGAACTCAGGTTGGGACAGCTCACTATCGATGAGTTTGTCACAAAGTTTACAAATCTGCTAAGGTATGTTCCTTATATTCATGAAGAGAAGCCAAAGGTGCAAAGGTTTTGAACTGTTTGCCTGCTGTGTACAAGGAGAAAATAGAATTTGATAATCCAAAAACTATGGATGAAGCGGTGAGGAAGGCTAGATTATGCTACCAGCAGTTTAAAGGAAAGGGTGATCATGGGAAAAGCTGGGTAAAAAAGGGTGAATTCAAAGGAAAGAAATAGAAACCAGCTTACTTGAAGAACTTTGGCAGGGACCATCAGCGGAAGAAATTTAATAAACCCAAGGAAAGTCAAACTGCTCAGTCCCAAGTGGGTTCAAAACAAATAGATGGAGATAATAAGAAGGATGGAGCAGTCAAAATGCGGGAACCTTTGAAATGTTGGGGTTGTGGAGAACCTCATCTGTTGAAATATTGTCCACACCGAAACATTCAGATGATTACGAGGGATCGAGAAGCTACCACAGTGAATGATATAGCCAGAAACATACCCACTATCAGTGCAGCCTTGGAGAAACGACAAGAAGAACACCAGGCTACCATGGTCGAGATGGAAGGTAAGATTGCTGACCAATCAATTACAGTTTTAATTAATCTGGGTGCTTCTTTGAGTTACATTAGTCCACAAGTGGTAGAGAAATGCAATCTTAAAACCGAAAAATTTCAGCAATCTTGGTTGGTCCAGCTAGCCACTGGCACCAAGCAAAAGGTAACTCATAAGTTACCTCAAACATCAATTAAATTGAATGATTTTCAGATAGAAGTAAACTTAAACATTCTACCCTTAGGCTCATATGACTTGCTGATAGGAATGGACTGGTTAGAAAAGAGAAAGGCCATGATGAACTGTTGGGATAAAACTCTGCATTGCATAGATGAGGAAGGGATACCCTTTATACTCAAAGGAAAACCAAAACCAATTTCTGTAAGACAAATATCAGCTATGCAATTAAAAAGAACAGCTAGGAAGGGATATCAAGTATATGCTGTACAAGTTGAAGAATTAGGACAACAACCTGAAGAAAATCTGCTGGACACTTTGCCAGTGGTAAGAGAGTTTAAGGAAGTTTTTCCAGATGAGATTCCTCATCTTCCCCCCAAAAGAGAGATTGACTTTTCAATCTATTTGGTGCCTGGAGCAACACCTGTTTCCAGAGCCCCTTATCGGATGAGCCCCCTCCCCGAACTCATGGAACTGAAAATGCAGTTGCAAGAATTGTTGGATAAAGGTTATATCAGACCGAGTGTGTCTCCTTGGGGAGCACCGGTGTTGTTCGTAAAAAAGAAGGATGGAACCTTTAGAATGTGCATTGACTACCGTCAATTGAATAAGTTGACAATCAAAAATAGATACCCATTGCCCAGAATTGATGACCTTTTTGATCAGGTAAGAGGGGCTTTTGTATTTTCTAAGATTGATCTAAGAACTGGTTATCACCAACTCAGAATTAAGGAGGAAGACATTAGTAAAACATCTTTTCGAACCAGGTATGGTCACTACGAATTTTTAGTCCTACCTTTTGGTTTGACAAATGCCCCTGCCACTTTTATGTGCTTAATGAACAACGTTTTGAACAAGTACTTAGATAAATTCATACTAGTGTTCATAGACAATATTCTGGTTTATTCAAAAAGTGAGGAAGAGCACCAAGAACACTTAAGAATAGTCTTGCAGACTTTAAAGGAAAACCAGTTATATGCCAAATTCAGTAAATGTGAATTTTATAAAGACAAGATTCAGTACTTGGGGCATATTATTTCTGAACAAGGATTGGCTGTTGACCCTGAGAAAATAAAGGCTATTAGAGAATGGCCGGTGCCAACTGATGTTTCAGCAATGAAATCATTTATGGGGATTGCAGGTTATTATAGAAGGTTCATGGAAAGATTTTCTTCAATAGCATATCCCATAACTTCATTACAGAGAAAAGGCACCAAATTTGAGTGGACTGAAAAATGCCAAAACAGCTTTGAACAACTAAAACTAAAACTCACTACAGCCCCTATACTGAAAATTGCAGATCTTGACAAAGAGTTGGTTGTATGCACTGATGCATGCAGAGAGGGATTGGGAGGAGTTCTGTTACAGGAAATTTTTTTTATTGCATATGAGTCTAGGAAACTTAAGAAACATGAACAGAACTATAGTGCATATGATTTGGAATTGGCTGTTGTAATTCATGCCTTGAAGATGTGGCGACGCTATCTTCCTAGAAAAAATTTACATTGATGACTGATCATATTAGTCTCAAGTATTTCTTTTCTCAAACAGATTTGAATGCTCGACAAGCCAGATGGTTGTCTTTTCTGAGTGAATTTGATATGGACATAAAACATATCAAAGGGAAAGAAAACAAAATTGCTGATGCACTAAGCAGAAATACTTGCCAACACATAAGCAGCATTGGGAGTAGTGCTAGTTCTGATTTAGAAGAACTAGTTAAAAGGGTAGAAGATCAAGATCCCAATTATGAAAGTCTGCAATTAAAAATGCAGAAAAAGGAAGTGGCTGGGTACACCCAAAACCAGAAAGGGCTAATCTTCTATAAAAACAGATTTTATATCCCCAACGTAGAGTCCTTGAAAAAAAAGATCCAAGATGAATATCATAAACAACCATATGCAGGACATCCTGGATATCAGAAAATGCTAATAGCCTTGAAAAAGAAGTTGTTTTGGCCAGGAATGAAAAAAGATGTAGCAAAATATTTAGCTAGAGGCATGGAATGTCAACTAGTTAAAGTTGAGCATCAGCATCCAGCTGGTCTTCTAAATCCCTTGCTAATTGCAGAATGGAAATGGGACATTGTTTCTATAGATTTTATAACCGGGTTACCCATAACAAAGTACCAGCATGACTCAGTAATGGTAGTGGTGGACACCTTAACAAAGGCTGCACACTTCATACCTGTAAAATCTACTTTTGGGACAACCCAAGTGGCAGATGTGTTCCTAAAAGAAATAGTAAGGCTACACAGGGTCCCAAAGATGATTGTTTCAGATAGAGATGCTAAGTTCACAGCAGCCTTTTGGAAAGGTCTGTTTGGGGGCATGGGCACTAAAATGAATTTTATTACTGCCTATCACCCTCAGACATATGGTCAAACAGAGAGAAAAAATCAGATTTTTGAGGATATGCTGAGAATGTATGTGATGGATAGGCCATCAAAATGGGAGACTACTTGAATTTAGCTGAATTTTCCTACAACAACAGCTATCAATCCTCCATCAAAATGAGTCCATTTGAAGCACTCTATGGAAGGAAGTGTCGTACTCCTTTAAGTTGGAGCCAGCCTGAAGATAAGCTAGTGTTGGGGCCAGATACTTTACAAGAAATGGAAAGGATTTTCAAACAAATACAAAGAAATATCAAGACAGCACAAGATTGACTATGAAAAACTACGCTGATAAAAAGAGGGTGCATCGAGAGTTCAAAGTGGGTGATCATGTGTACCTGCGTATTAAGCCCAAAAAGAGCACACTTTATGCTGGAAGTTGTGCAAAATTGACTCTTATATACTGTGGGCCTTTTGAGGTGTTAGAAAGGGTGGGACCAGTGGCTTGTAAGTTGGCCTTACCGCCCCATGTTAAAGTGCATCATGTGTTTCATGTTTCGTTATTAAAAATATATGTGCATGATGCTTCTCACATTGTTGATTGGAATGTGATACAGGTGGAACCAGAAGGGGAGTTCCTTCCAGAGCCACTTCAAATATTGGAGCGGGAAGAAATTGAATTGAGGAACCAAACAGTAGCAAGAGTAAAAGTGCAGTGGAAGCGCTTTACTTCCGAAGAAGCTACATGGGAGAGAGAAGCTAAGATGATGGAAAAATATCCATATCTATTTTCAAAATGAACTCTAGTAGTTGTTGTCAACACCGAGGACGGTGTTTGTTTTCAGGGGGGGAATATGTAACACCCCTAGTTTTATGTTTTTCTTTCCAGTTAGAAATTTGAACTTTAATCCAAAGGGGAGTGAACCCCAATGGATAAGTATTGGGTGGATGTAATTAATTATTAATTTTGAAAAATAAATAAAATACAGTGCATATTGACCAAATGAGAATTTTGAGATCATTTGCCAAATCCATCAGGTATGGAAAGAGGCTAAGACTTTCCCCAAAAATCTTTCAAAAATCCTTGAAAGAATTTATTTCTAATTTAGATTTTTGAGGAAAAATCTAGATTTCCCCAATGAGGTGGAGAGTAGTTGGGAAGAGGTAAAAAGCTGGAAAAGCAGAAAGCAGCTTTAAAAATCCCTAAATAAGGGAAGCCTAGGAAAACAGGAAGAAAAGCATCCTGTAATTCTAGACGCAGAATTAGAAACAGGCTTTGGGGAGCATAAGCTTAAATAAGCTACTCCAGAACAGATTGGGGTTGGTTTGTTCTAGGAGATGAGCTCAGCTCGGGGGTGAGTTCTGGAGGACAAAAGAACTCTAAGGTTGGGAGGTTGGTCAATTGCAGAAGTGGTATGTTCATAATTTTATGAATGGTTAAAGTATCTGTTATTGTGCAATATGGTTAATGGTTATAGGTATTATGTTGGATTAAAATCATGAAATTGTTAATTCCTACATTTAACAGAAGTGTGTAGAAGAAATTAATCCTCTCATCTCTGTATTGTAGTAGGAATAAAATCTGTGGGGAGAATACAACAGAGACTCTAAACCAATGTGGTTTAAATCTGAGGATACATCTTATTCCCAAAGATGATTTGGTTGTTTAACTTTAATCTGCTTCTAAATTAATAAAATAATTGTTTCAGATAGGGAAAGAAAGCAGGAATACCCTCATAGGTAACACATATAACTGAAACTAGACATAAGTTAAACCTGTTCCCTGTAGGAAATGATATAATCAAATAAGATCATGTGTTATAGACAAAAAAAAATATACCAGTGAAAGTATAATTGACTACAGTATTCATAAATTAATTTAATAACAGTGACGATGTAACTAAGGGCTACAGTGATGTGAACATGCCCTGAAAGCAGACTACATAGTGTTAAAACAATTAGAATATTCCTCTAGAAATCTGCATGTAAATGTATGTATTTAATAAAAGGCTGCAAGCTAATTGTGAACAGATACATTTTATATCTGCACTATAGAAAACATATTGGAAGAAAGATAATTGACAAATGCTCCCGTATGACTGATATAAATATGCATGATAAGTACTTTGAAATTAGAAGATAAATTTCATTCAGAGGCTGTCAATTAATAGACTAAAACCTTGTACCATAGAATAGAAATATAACATGAAATTTAACAGGTGACATTTTATAGATGTACAGGGTGTAAAGAAATTTAGAAGTTCTAAATCAGATACTCATGTTATTATAGTCTATGCTAATGAAAGATTTTACTAGGAAAAATTTAAGGGAAAAACCTTATGTACACCTATGTATTTCAGTGATAATAAACTCTTCCAGAATTTCAATAAAGTATGCATATCCCTAAACAAATGTAAAGACCCACATCAAGTACACATATAAGTTTATCCCAATAGATGTGTATTAAATACATGTGTTGTATTTTTGACAGTGCAGGAATAGGGTATAGATTAAATAAAAATGGAAAACCAGGAGTAAAAGCAGTTATGTAAACTGAAAGTATACTCTAAAGCAGGTATAAGATCAGTTAACTGCTGTAAATAAAAATTGTTACAAGATGCCAAGCTCTTAACTAAATGTTCACATTATATGGAAAAAGGAGAATAGCTAATTATATTAGCCTATGAAATTAAGTATTCAGCTCTTGGGTAGCATTATTGAAAATTGCAGAGAAGGAACTGTGTAATCACACAAAATACACATCTAGCACATAGATACAATATGTGTAGACAATGAAACCATTTCTGTAGTTACAAGGAGATACGTCACCACAGTCCAACTTCTTATAATAAAAAAATAAAAAATAAACGTTACTAGAAATAAATACTCCTAGTATGGAAACCAGTGAGAAACTCGTCCTCATTATAAACCAAATCTGAACCGACTTTGTAGGTCAAAGCAAATAACAACATGAATTAAAATATTTGGTTAATGCCATAACAACATCCACAAGTCCTCGTAAAAACGAGTACAACAGTCAGTAAAACAGTGCTATGGAAAACTCGTAAATTTCCAATAGTACACAGGTGAGATCTGAATATGAGTGGTAAACGCCAAAACCCTCGTAGGACTCCCAAGGAAGCTCGAGGTCTTGATATACCAGGAAAAACTAAATCAGACCACCTACCTAAAGAACTCGAATAGTTGGAAAAATGAGTTCGTGAACAGAGTCAAAATGTGACGATACCTGTACAAGTCAAAACACGACAAAATTAAACTATGGATTATACAACATCCAACAGAAATGACTTGATACCTTTGAGTGAAATAACAGGTAGTTACCTGGTCAGACCGAATCCAAATGCCAACATAACCAGGGTCCTGGTACAATAAAATTTAACGATTCGGCATTAAACTCTGGGGAATTTTTATTGTTAGTAAACGTACACATAGCAAAATGCTAACCAGAGAGGAAATTACCTCTAAATAAAACTCATTCGCAAGGCCGATGATGGAAAGGTCGATTCAGGATGAATCGAAATGTTTCCCTTAGTCACGACGAGAAGGTATAAGTCATAAGAAATCGTATCAGTCAAAAAATCGATATTTTATTTCAACTCAGAACATAAGACAAGCACAACGAATGATACGAATGAGTTCTATGGACTGTAGACAAGAGATGCGAAACGGACTATGCAATAACACATAGGCGTTCGAATGCAAATTACTCTATCAGGATATGCAAACCAACAATGTAAAACCCACATTTATTCAGCACGAAAAAAAAATGGGTAGACAATTGAAGAAAACCAGAGCTCGGCCTTCCAAGAACCTATACGCACTATAACGATGGAATAAATAGCAGAGGTAAGTCTTACCAAGAGAACAAGACGTGGTGTAAGTCTGCGTCATGAAAGAGCTCGTAGAGGGTTGCATGGACGCCATATGAAAAAACTAGGAGCATAAAACCAGAGCTAACCACCGCTCAACTGAGGAGAAAATGAATATTACGCCAAAGAATTTAACCCATAAGTATCATGAGTCAGAACGAAACCCTCAGACATCTCGACCCTACAAGTGGCACGCATCGAAACGCCATACAACGGATCGATGACTCATGGCCGGGAAATCAAGAAATGTCAAGTGGAGGCCGACGAGAATTAACACCAGAGAGTTATTTCCATAAATGAGGAGGACATAAACATATGCAAAAGGGTTGGAAAGAACAATCAACAACACAGAATCGTAAAGAATGCAGACGGGAAACTTGAGAATACATCAACATCATACGATACGAAGGTACTACAAATCAATGTAGTCAGTTCACAAATGCCAAAGCAATCCATATGAAATCGGCTCACACGTCAAGTGTAAATGCCATGGTTCATTATTTAAACAAAACTTAACATGTATAGGGTCGTGTAAGACCAAGAGGATATGTGAGAACGCCATGAGAACTTTTACGAATTGATAATATGATGTCTATAAGGCAAACGAATTAACATCATATGGTTTATACCATACTCACGTTATGATTATGTAATACACATTTATAACCATAACATATATATATCTATAAACACATAGGGTGCCTCTTAATAAAAATGATAAGGGGAAAGAGCTATGTTGAAAAAAAAATATAGTAACCATATGAGTATATGGAGTATTAAACAAGAGCCTTGTATGCATTCTTACCATTGGGTGAAGTAAATTATGTGTGTAGGAAAAAAAAAAAAAAATTGTTGTGAATTGGGAGACATGACAAACGGGCTCTTCGCATTTATATAATAATTTCAACAAAATGCATACAAAATTCTTTCACAGTGATTTCTTCTAAAAATCTGGAACCCGTTTTCCTCTTTGTTTACTTCTTATATAGAATTCTCAGGAACATGAGTAGGAAGATATTTTGGGAAAATATCTTCCTCGCATGCTAGTAAATGGTTTGAAGTCTCAATCAAAAAATAACGAAAATTCATGATGAGGAATATCGCCTTTCATCATTTACAGTTAGGCTCGCGGCCATTTTAAAACAAAATATTAAACTGTCTTAACAAGAAATAAAGTGCAAGAGTGAAATGTAAATTTCACTCGAAATTTTAAAAGTAACAAAGTAAACTAAGATGAAAGGAAAGGCCACTAGGGCCGAATCAGGAATTAACCATTTTCAGGGGTGTGATGGATTTGATGCAGTTGCTGAGACTAGTGGCGGGACCTCTACTGACGAGCTGGCTAACAAGCTGGCATATCTAGTACATATTTGCTGACTATCTGCCGCAGGCTCAAGCATTGACACGAAACCTTCTACTTTGATATAAGCTTCGGTGAGCTCATCGAAATTTGTATCAGCAGGAATTTTATGTTTTACCAGGTGCAGAAGGGAAAATTCCTGGTGGAGTGCTGAAACTATAGTCTCAGGTTTCAGCTGGGTGGATTTATCTGAAAGTACATCCATCTGATTCATCTCTTCCTTGAGACATGATTCATATGCTGGAAATGGTTGTAGCACGGCAGGGGTAGGACCCTAGCATGATGGAAGCCCGGCAGCTATGATCTCGGCCCAAATCATTTCAAACCGCTCTAAATTAACTTCCACGTTCTCCAAGGTTGTTGAAGCTATACTGCGAGTAGATTCCTTATCAATTATTTTTTGACATTCAACGGCTTCCTTGAACCTACTCATTATCCCATGTTTCTCCATGTCTTCAGGCTTCAGCCTTTTCAGGAAAGAGATGTAACTCCTTGCGTGTTGCGCTCTGCTGGATATATCAATTTTCCCCTCATGCAGCCTTCTTCTTAGGTAAAGCATGGACAATTTTACTTCCTCAATGAATTTTAAGAACGTCCAATTCCCTTTCATCTCTGAAATGATCTCTGCCCAGATTAACCGTCTAGCTTCTCTGAGGGTGATATTACCTTTCAGGTGGTTATTGAGGTCGTCAATGGTTTTCTCCTGGGTTGCTTTTTCCTTCCTTCACTGCTCAATTTCCTTTGATCAAATCCTGGAGAGAACGTACTTGATTTGCGAGGGCACGGGAATTTACCTATTCTTTTCTAAAATTCTCCCTCACTTGGGTATGTTTGTTCAACAACTTCTTCAAAGTGATGGTAAGTCGCATCACTTCATCCTTTAGCATGCCGCCGAAAACCTGAAATATGTTACATTTATCAATTGCCGGCACCTTTGGCATGTCGACAGCATACTCTAGAACTCTGTAAGTGGTAGTAACGGCATCAGGGTCCAAAATGGCCTCGGCCATGGCCAATACTAAATTTTCGGTATCTAGGTTCATCGAGACTGAAATTCTAGTGTGGTATTTCTCAACGAATCCTTCCAAATCCAACCAGTACTTGTCTCTAATTGCCCTAGCTTTCAAGCTTCTTTTGGTTGCGACCTGGGAAGCATCAGTTGTGATAGTCTGTGTGAACTCCAAGAAATCAGAAGATGTAACACTATCTCGTAACACCTTGATTCCAGTCTTGCTCTTGTCAGGTCTCCCATAAGGTATTTCCTCTTCAAGCAGTTGTTCTTCCCCAATGACCTCTACTTCACTGGCCGTTGTTTTCTGCCTTTTGTGGGGGGGAGAACGTGCTCCTAATGTACCTGCTTCCTCCACTTCTTGACCTTTACTAGCTTCTCTTGCCGAGGCTGTCTCTGCCTTTTCCCCTGTCGCGGATGAATCTATCTCCATCTGCAAAAGCAAACACCAATTTTCAAGATTAGCCCGCCATTCTATGAAAGGTTTCATTTCATGCACATAAGGAGTTGATTTGTTCCTTCTCCTCCTGTTAGAGATGATGCCCCTCGAATCGTAGGGCCAAACCTTTCCTTGCCTAAAATCCATGTCTTGAAGTAGCTTCTCAACAGTAGGAAGGGCGTGCCTTGAATTGACAACAAAAGGGCAAATGGAGATGGGAAGTTTAAGGATAAACCCCTTTTTTGCAGGGAGGAAGTGGAGTTGGTCTGATCTCAAGGTCTGACGAATGTATTCCAAAGCATAAATCCACTGGGCAGGGAACACAGGCAACTGATAGGGGGGAACTTCTGCTCCATAAACTCGGATTTTGGTGTAATTATAATACAGGTACCGATCCCCAGTACTTTGGACTTGACTAGGTTGTAACCATCTCTTCATCTCAGGAAAAACCCTCGGTGAGGGAGATTTGTGGACGATAGTGTAAACAATAGGCATGAACTCATTTAGAAACCTAGAATAGCCCACCCCGTTTGGTAACCGGTGTGTTGCAAAGCTCCAGTCGAAAATTGGCCTGGGCTAAGAATTTACTTTGTACACCTTATATAAACCCAAACCCTCAAATTTATCAGCATGCTAATACAGGAAGAGGTAGAAAATCATAGAGCAAAAGCGGAAACGACTAGCTTTTGTGAGTTCCTGGAACTAGGTCTGAATGGTGGAAGCCAAGAAACAAGGAATGTCCAGAACAACCCCAGTTTGAGACATTAACCATAAGAAAGAAATGCATGCCCTGGAGACCTACCCCAAAGCCATCTACACCTAATAAACTAGCAATGAGTTCGAGGATGGGCTGCACTTCTTCTTTGAACAGACTCAAGGGGAAAGGCTTTGTGGAGGGAAGGGACATGGTCTAATTGTCGGTTATAGAGGCGATAAAATTGCCTTGATGTTCCCATGGAAATTTTGCAAACCGAGGGTCAGAGTATCTTCACTAAAACTGATGTAGTTTGCACTGATGGGAAAACGGAGGGCTTTTCTGATAATATCGGGGGAAAGAGTGAATATCATGTTCCCTTGGGCTGAAATAAACATGCCTCGACATTCTTCATAGGCATCCTTGAGCCAGCAGATAAAATTGACCACTGGATAAACTAGTGGGGTAATTTGATGGTACAGACCTAATAGAACCACCCGATACCTATCCCTATGTTCGACATGTCTCCTAGAAAGCTCGGGTTTGATACTGCTGATGGGAAATGGATACTGTGGGTCACAGATTTCGGCTTGCAGGTCCAAGAAAGGTACAAACCCTGGATGGATTCTGGTTTCACGGACCTGAGGAGTCTCTGGTTCTGACTTCTTAGTCGTGACCTTTCCCATGACTAATATGAAAACTTCTTTAAAAACAAAAGGAAACCAGAGGTAATACGAGGGACAAAATACCTGTGCAGTGGGAAATTTTCTTGGGAAAGTGATGTGGCGGTACTGATAGTGACTGGGCAGACCTGGTACCGAGCTCCTACTTTATTTTATACCGTAGTCGAAAACCTGAATATTTTATTGCAGTAAAAGACGAGGGACCGTTATATAGAATTGTGGGATTTTTGGGAAAAGGTGGAATGGTGAAGCAAATGGGGTGAGCGTCATAAGGACACTGACTGTGAGAAATGTGGCATGTAGGGAACAGGTGTAATATTTTGGGTAGGTAAACACTGCGTGCCAGGTTAAATATTGGTATGGGCCTTAGTACCAGATCTCCTAAGGACTTTACCTTACCTTTCTGTCATGGGGACAGCTCTACCCTCAAAACTTAATCCTCATGGAATGCATAGTACATAACGCTACAGCTTTAAAACCTGCGCTTTACTTCCCATATCACCCTCACTTCGTGTCGACCTTCGTGACACGTCATCGAAATTCCGCGAGGGTAAGGTCCTGCCTCCCTCCTCCGCTTCGTGACCCCCCCGGAATTTCCCTTGTGGAATCCTTTGCCAGTGCGCATGAAGTGGGTGCGGGTCCCTTTTTATATTGTTTTCCTTCGTGCCTTTTAATTATCCTTTCAACTAATTTTTAAAATACTCATGTATTTCCGCCCCATAATAAAAATTCACTTATCCATTGGGCACATAACTTAGCTAAGAACTGCCTTTACCTAGCCTCCTTTAAATGTTCACCATGAGTGATCTTATTTGGTGCTTTGATCCTTGTGGCTAAAGTAAAAAATTCCAATGGTACACTATACAACCAACATTGGCTCCACCTGGGGACGGCACATTCATCCTTGGGCATGTCGAGAACCTCACAGACCATCTGTTAACCTTTCATGCAGACACCACTCCTCTGTACTTTTTCTTTTTCTCTTCATGATTCTTCACGAAAAAACATCACTAAAACAAAAACCAAAGCAGATAAACTAATGTACAGTATAATACATCAGGCTCTCTCAGCCTGGATCATAACTAGAAGTAAGGTTTGAGGAACTGACGATTTACAGGAGTGTCGAGCAAGTCTCCCTGTAAATTTTCCAATTTGAATGTGTTGTTGCCCCCTTGCTCTGCAATTTTGAAGGGGCCAAACCATAATGGGTCAAATTTACTGTGCTTCCCTTTGTCTGCTCTTCGAATATCCCATCTGAACACTAAATCCCTGACCTGCATCTTCCTGTCCTTGGCGTGCTAGTCAAATAGGTCCTTCATCTTATCCTGGTATTTAGTTAGCCTCTGGCTCACCTGATTTCGTGTTTCTTCCAACTCTACCAGTTGATTGATCCTCCTAGTTGCATCATCGGGTTCTTCTTGACTTTCCTGCATGAATCTGGCTACTGGTAAGGCTAACTGTATGGGGAAGACTGCTGCCCTCCCATACACCAATTCATATGTGGACTTACCTGTTGATCTCTTGCTGGTGATCCTGTTGGCCCATAAGGAAAATTTCAACTGAGAGTCCCAATTTTTCTGATTTTCGTTGATAGCTTTCTTCAGTGCTCTCACCAGGGTCTTATTTGAAGACTCTTCCAGGCAGTTTCCTTGTGGGTAATAGGCTGTGGAGTGACCCAATGCAATGTTATACTGCTAGCAGAAGCTGACAAACTTTTCAGACTTAAAATTCTGGGCATTATCAGTTACTATCTTGGCAGGGCAGCCAAATCTGGATATAATATTTTCTTCCATGAATTTCATCACCACAATATTTGTTGCATTTCTTGCCAGTATAGTTTCCACCCATTTTGTGAAATAATCAGTAGTCGTTAGTATCCACTTGTGCTGACCATTCGACGTAGGATGTATCTCACCAATAAAGTCGATCCCCTAGTGCTGGAATGGTTCATTCACATGTATAGGGATCATGGGTAGGGGTGCCAGCTTTTGTCTTTCTGCAAATTTTTGGCATTTTTCACAAGCTCTGACTCGAGAAAACACATCTCCAAAGAGTTTGGGCCAGTGGAAACCAGCCTTTGGAATTTTGTGAGCAGTAGCTCTCTAGCTATAATGACCCCCACAGATACCTTCATGAAATTCAGCCATTATCTTTTCTACCTCATTCTCCGTAGGACACAGGAGTAGGATGCCTGATGGACTGATGGATCTTGCCAGTACAGCCGGCCATTGGCAACAACAAATTTCTGTGATCTCAACCTTAGTGCTCTGTATTTATCTTTGTCACAGCTAGGAGGGCATCTGAGGGTCAGAAGATACTCCACAATCTCCTTATACCACGGGTTGGTGAGATACTTCAGATGGGTCTTCTGAGTAGCTGAATCTATTCCATGTTGTTCTTCCTTCTTCCCAGACTCCTCATTAGCTATCACGGACAGGTTGATGCCCAGGGCCTAACAGTTTGATTCAGACAGGATTTTGGCTAATCCTTGTCCCTTAATCAGTTTGGTAGGGCGAATATCTAGTTCATATTCTTGTATTTTGGCAATCCATTTCCCCCTTTTTCCTTCACTATCTCCTTGGATGAGGATATCCTTGACGGCTGCTGTGGGCACAAAAGCAGTGATGTGTGATTACAAAACATACATTCAGAATGCCTTCAGAGACTTGACCAGAGCGTATGGTTGCTTCTCTAATATGTTGTATTTCAATTCTGCATCACAGAGCACCTGGTTGAAGAAAGCGATGGGCTGCTCATATCCTTCTTCGTTCTTCTGCAATAGAACCCCTGCCACTGTATGCGCTGATGCAAATGAAAAGATCATGAAGGGTTTGTCATAGTCAGGTCTAGCCAGCACTAGCGCCTCTGCGAAGGCATTTTTTATTCTGGAAAAGGCTTCTCGTGATTCATGTGACCACTTCACCTCGTTATTCTTCTTAAGCATATCAGTTATATGCCTAACTATCTCTGCATAGTTAGGGATAAACCTTCTTAGAAATTTAATGCGCCCCAGGAACACTTGCACCTCCTTTTTGTTTATGGGGAGGGAAATGCCATTTATAACTTCCACTCTCTTAGGATCAATTTTTACCCCATATTTGGTCACAATATGTCCCAAAATCTTACCCTCTTCCAATGCAAACAATGACTTCTATGGATTGAGAGAGAGACCGTACCTTCTGCATTTCTCAAAATTTCTTCGCAAGTGTTCAATGTGCTCTGCATCATCCTTTGAAAACACAGTGATATCGTCAAGATAGACCACCACGAACTTATCTTGTTCCCCAAAAAAGGCAATGTCCATGGCCCTTTGGAAAGTGGCCCCTGCGTTAATCAACCCAAAAGGCATCCTGGCATACATAAATGTACCCCATGGTGTGGTGAAGACAGTCTTCTTTTGGTCTTTTGGGAGTACAACCACTTGATTGTAATCGGAGAACCCATCCATCATGAAGCTCCCACCACTTTCTGTAGAATATGGTCCATCTTGGGCAGTGGGAAATTATCCTTTAAGGATGCTTGGTTCAGATTCCAGAAATCCACACACAGCCTTATCTCTCCATTCTTTTTCCTGACCGGGACTAGATTTTCTACCCACTCAGAATATCTCAATGGCACAATGATTTTGGCCTTCAAAAACTTCTTGATCTCCTTTTCAATGGCAGGGAGCAACAGAGGGTTAATTTTTCTAAGCTTTTGTTTATGTAGTTTTGCATCTCCCTTTACAGGAATTTTATGTTGCATGATGTTAATGTCGAATGTTTTCAGGTCCTGATAAGACCATGCAAACACATCTTTATATGACTGGAAGAGTTTTTGGTAGAGCTCTTTATACTCTTCTGGGACTTTCTTGGACAACTTCACAATTTTGGGATCTGCATTGGTACCAAGATTTAAGTCTTCTACCTGATTATCTTCTACCGTCTTGTTTGGCTGCAGTGGGACATCATTTCTATCAAACAATCTTTCTAGAGGCACCAGCCCTCTAGGTATGACATTTCCTTTTAGTTGTAACACTTTATGCCTAGCCACCTTTTCTTCCCATTTATTTTCTGAAATGTCTCTAGAATCTTCTTCTTCACAAGCATCAATCTCCATGTTTGAAAATTTCCCAACTGTTTCCATAAATATTTTTACTTGCTCTTCATCTTCAAACACCTGCCAATGCTTAATGTTATCTGAGATTGATGGTAGATAACACACCTCGATTTCATATCTTAAAAGAGGGTCCTGAGGTGGAATAAATGTACTAGAAGCCACTGCAAGGGAGTCAACCATCCTATTTTTCTCTCTAGGAATGAACTGAATATTAAAATCCAAGAAAACGTTTTCTACTAGATCCCATACTTCATTTATGTAGGCCCTCAGCCAAGGGTGTTTGGTCTAGAACTGATTTTTTATCTGCCTTACCACCAGTTCCAAATCTCCCAGAACTTTTAAACTTTGGATATTCATACTCCTGGTTGTCTACAGCCCTGTAATATCCCAAAAATGGATTTCTCAGCAAATCATGCCTGAAAAATGAATTTTTCAGGAATGTGTGCTTCATATATCATAAAAAGTGTTTAAAAACACTCAAAAACCTACTTCAAATACTCCAAAAACCTTTACTCATCTTTTATGGGCAAAAAGGTGGGGAAAAGTGAGGATTTTGGCCCTAAAATGAGTGTATAAGAAAATATGCATAAAATAAAGGGTCAAGGTTATGGAATATGTTATATTAGGTCAATATGGATATTCATGTCGAATTTCAGCAAAAAAAAGGCGTTTTACTAAGTTAAACAGTTCCTCCTTCCCGACTAGTCAAGAAAAACCCTGATTTCCCATGACTTTGAGTATGCAGAAATTTACTGAAGCAAGAGAAGCATATTCTCTAAAGTTATAAGATGTAAAATAGTATTAAAAAATATATAATTATTTTAGGAACATGGCATAGGCATTAAGAAAGGTTAAACAACAGTTTTACATAGAAAATCCCTCAAGATTGAGGTGCTGCAAGACAAGAGAATGACCCAGAAACCCTTGAGCGTTATTTCCAGGAGGCTGAAGCTTATTTTTATTATATTACAGATCTGAAACTAATAAATACATGAAAACAGAGATCTATAATGAAAAAAAATTCCCAAAGGACTCTTTATTACATTCCCCCTTGGGGATTTCAGCAATACATGAAAATGCCAGAGTAGCTGGGCAGCTACGGCAACTCTGGAACTATAAATATGTAGATAAGGCTGAATAAGATGAAAATATCTGAACTAAACCTCCTCCAATGGATATCCAAAGTGGAAGGCTGATCCTTACACTTGAGATCCCACCCTCCAATCAATCTGCAAACCTCGCAGCAAATGCACTATGAAAATAACGCAGCTATTGGAGCAAACTACGCAGTAGGGGCAAGAATATGTGTTGGCTGGATGCCAAGATCTGCAAATAAGTTCTCAAGCTTCCAAACTGATCATCCAAAGGCAAGGAAGACTCCCCCTTTGAAAAACAACCAATGGAAGTGGTGTTGTGGAGTCTCCATGGCAACACCCTACAACACAGTATTATGTTGCTGCAGCAATAACGTTGTCCTGGAGGATGATGCTTTGGTCTCAAGCCAAATTAATGATGAGACAACCTCACCTGAGTAGGCACTCGAAGTCCCCTGGGGCTGAGGGTGAGATCTCCGAACGGAGACACTTGGTGCACTAAACAATGTTGCAGACTAGTTAAACAACCAGCGTGCTCAAGAAGTCGAAATGACCAACTCAATATCATCAACATATTCATGAATGGAAATAGCTCTCCTCCACTCCATTTATATAGCAATTGGAGACTCCTCATGGGCCCTTCCTCTAGAAGCTTCCCTTCCTCTAAAAGCTTCCCTCCTACGTTGTCATGTAGTGCTTTCCAACTCATACCCTGCGCTGGTTGACTTGGTCAAACCTCTTTGCAAATATCTCCTTTCACACATGAGGGTGTGAAATATGGTTCCATGGCTGATCCCTTTTCATACTAGAGGGATTTTATTTATGTTTTTTATTATCTTTGGGCCTCCTTACCCAATTATTCACCTCCTAAATGAGTTTAGACAAAATTTAATGTTACAATTTATTGAAGAAAAATTTGGAACATTACAATCCTCCCCTCCCAAATGTTGCTTGTCCCCAAGCAACTGCAAGGATAGAAATGTAGAATCTCCACTCTAGGCATGGATTCTAGAATATAATGAGGAACATCTCCCTCATGTGGATCCTCCATCCCCAAGAAATCATCCAAACAAAATGAGTCACCTCCCAACAAGGCAACTCCTAAAAATCTCCTTCCACCTCAAGCTCCGGTAATGAAGGTGGGCTGAAAATCTGAACTTGGCAAGCATCATAGCGTACCCCATGTTGTCCTTCTCTCCACTCATGACAAGAGTAGAGTGTATGCTGATCCTAGGCTGCAAAATTATTTCCCTCCAATGGCAAAGTGAAGAACAATCCTCCAAAGAAGGCTCCTCCAACAATGAAGAACAAGTTGGCCCAAAACAATCCATCCATGAAGAAAAGGACATGGTCATCATGGAACATCCTAATGAGAGGTTTGCTAAAGGTTTTACATGATGATACATGATGCAAACAATTTCTCACAAGGATACATCGCAGTCTCATCCACTGCAACTTCAGAAAATTACATGGCAAGCAATGTCCATGATTCATCACATCTACTAAAGGATAGTAAATGGTTGAATGTAACAAAAATAATACATGATCAAGCACTTGCCCATGGCTATACAATGGAGGAATATCAATCTTATGGCCCACCTCAAAAGAGAACAAACATTTGGCTATGGTGGCCATATCTCCTCTCATGCTCCCATTAGAACATGTAGTGCAGAAATTGTGAGAATTTTTCCCACTCACGGACACATCTAGCTCATGTGTCTCCCTCATAATCAAGCCTCCCATACAAATATAATCTATATCAGCAAATGAAGTCATGATCAGAAATATCATGAAGAGAATGTTGAAGGTTTCATGTGGTGCAAGAAGGTACCAACAGCTTCCCAAACAAGTACAGCACAGTTTTACAAGTTGTTGCTTCATAAAAGTACATGGAAAAATGTTTCTTTCTACATGGTTAATCATGCATGTCTTCATATGAAACATGTTATAGTGCAGAAAATGAACATACATGTGATGATTAAAAATTTTCCAAAGACCACAAAAGAGATGGCTGCCTTCATCATGTAGATTGGCCCAATAAAACTCATGGAGCAATGTGACAAGCTTGCCCTCTTGTGAAGCAATGCACTGCATGAGAATGGTAAGAGTGTGCAAATCAATGAATGTATAAAAAATATTCTCACCGTATGCTGGAAGTAAGATGGTACATGGGTCCATACATGAGTCCTTCATAGTGTTTTTTCATGCTATGAAGAAGAATGAACCATGTGCTGCAAAAAGATAATCCTCCTTACGCTTGAAAACCCAAGTCAAGAAGAATATTCCATAGATGCCTCTATCATCATTACCTCCTCTTTTTTCATCAAGTGAAACAAATATGAAGTGATCCTGGGACCTATGGGTTATGGATCCACCATATCTCTGCTGGGCACACTTCATCCATAAGTCTTCACTCCAAGGTGACAACGCTGTGAGCTTATGCAAACAAGCCCATGTCAATACACAACTCTGTTCTTTGACATGCTCCTTGTTAAAGATTCTTCCAATAATTCTGCAACAAATGTGGAATACTTCCCAAGATGGAAGTGCTTCCCAATCATCATCAAAGACCAAGGAGATGGTGCCATCCCCTCCTCCTGCAACATCATACAAAGTGTGAGAGAAAATCTGCCCTTGCTCTCCCAAGCAAAGCAACAAAGTATTTTGCTGCCTCCTCATACTTCCATCATACAACTCATGTGATGAAGACACATCGACATCATGCATCCATTCGTTATGCTGCTCAATGATGCAAGTATCCTGCCATATTTTTTCCATCCTCCCACTCTTAGGAAGAGTGTTTTCCAAGTGATGGCCAAACTCTTTCAAGAGTAACCAGCGCAGCCAAGCCTCCTGCTGCTCAGTATCATAGATCTGTAAATAGCCTCCTAGTTCCTTGCTCATCAACCACATCCACTCAATCACCTGTGTATGCCTCCTTCTTCTCCTCATCCTGGTACTCCTCCCATGTGGGCTACCATCCTCCCAAATCAAATTCCTGTCTTTGCACTTCATGGGATTTTGAAATGCAAGCTCCTCAAGGATCAATGAGGCCATATCAAGAATCAAATAGGTGGCAGGAAAAAACCTCCCATCATGATGTGTATGGCTCAAGGGATGTCCAACACAAGCATGAGAGATGTTATCCATCCTGAGATGTCCTCCATCTTCTATCTGCTCTTGTGAGAAGGGAAGAAAAGCATTGCATTCCATGGTGTGTCGAAGTGTGTCTCCAATGAGATCTCTCCTTGAGACCTCCCTTAAATCCATAGTCTTCCAAAACCAATGAGGTCTTGGATCTAAAAGTAGAAGTTCCTCTTTGAGCTGAGAGGAGTTCATTGAGAAAGTGTCATCTTGAAGGGAGAAAAGGTTTCTTACTCCAAGATGTCTACCATCAATCTTCAAATATTCAAACCCCAACCTCCAATGTGATGTAAAATCCAACCATGGCTCATGAGAATGATGGTTTGATTCCTTCTTGAGTGTTTCCATGTTGCACAGCGCAGTGCAACCAAGCTGCTCTATAGTAGCAATGAGATTTGACCCTTGGTCATGCAAAAGTAAATCTCCACATTGATCAAAAGAATTTGCAGCAACAATGGAATGTGGAAATATTTTTATACCTTGATGTGCATTTGGAACTTCTTGTAGGGCTACAAGAGTCCCTTCCTCAAAAGTGTTGGCTGCCCCAACTGTTGACGCATGTGGCTGCTCTTCCATGAGGGTGAAAACGTTATCACAAGCCTCCTCAAGAGGTGATGTGATCTCTTCTTTCTTTTCTCTTTCTCCATCAAAGGTTTGGATCAACCCTTGAGTGAACTCTGCAAAAGTCTCCACCCTTGCATGGCTCAAGTGGCTGCACCACCAATCATAGGCTTCACCCTCCAAGTGTAGCGCTGAGATTTCAACAACTTCTTTCCCTGCTATAGGATGTAGTAGGAAGAATGCCTCCAACTTTCTCACCCAAGTTCTTGCATTAGATGACCCATCAAAGGTAGACAACAAGAATCTATTGCCTTTGATTTCTTTTCTGCTGCATGGCCTCTTCTCTTCCTTCAGCTGGATGAAATGAGGAAAATCTAGAGTCTCCCTGAAGGCTCTAGGTTGAGATCTATAATCAACAAGGTAATAACTGGGGATCTGATGATCCAAATATCTTCCATGCTCAATATCTTCTTCTTGATGAGAATAGGAAGCGCATGGTACTTCCTCTTATTTTTATTCAATCTTCTTGACCTCCTCAAAGGTGGATGCATTTCCTCTGGATCCGAAAATAGATGAGAATAAACTCATCTTTTTCAATGTTATGATCTTCTTGGGCTTAGACTCACAGGGATCAGTGGATCCCTCATACATGGGAAAAGGTGACCTCCCAGTGGTATGCTGCAACTTTGAACTCTGTGTTCTAGATCCCCCATTGTTCCATTCACTTTCATCCTGCCTGAGCTGACAGTAATCTTTGAAAGGCAAAGCTGCTCTGAAGTCTTCCCCCATAGACTGCCATTTACGGAAATAGTCTCCAAAGGGTATATGATCATGCTGCCTCCCTTTCTCACTCAGTACTCAAGGTAAGAATGTGGGCATTGTGATAATTTCCCCACAGTTTCTCTTCCGGTGTCGTAGATAACTAGCTCCACAGGCTGAGCCAGAACTATGCTCTGATACCACTGTAATATCCCAAAAATGGATTTCTCAGCAAATCATGCCTGAAAAATGCATTTTTCATGAATGTGTGCTTCATCTATCATAAAAAGTGTTTAAAAACACTCAGAAACCTACTCCAAATACTGCAGCAACCTTTACTCAGCTTTTATGGGCAAAAAGGTGGGGAAAAGTGAGGATTTTGGCCCTAAAATGAGTGTATAAGAAAATATGCGTAAAATGAAGGGTCAAGGTTCTGGAATATTTTATATTACGTCAAGATGGATATGCATGTCAAATTTCAAAAAAAAAAAAAAAAAGCGTTTTACTAAGTTAAACAGTTCCTCCTTCCCGACTAGTCAAGAAAAACCCTGATTTCCCGTGACTTTGAGTATGCAGAAATTTACTGAAGCAAGGGAAGCGTATTCTCTAAAGGTATAATATGTAATTCAGTATGAAAAATCAGAGAATGAGTGTAGGAATATGGCATAAGAATTAAGCAAGGTTAAGCAGCAGTTTTACATAGAAAATCCCTCAAGATTGAGGTGCTGCAAGGCAAGAGAATGACCCAGAAACCCTTCAGCATTATTTCCAGGAGGATGAAGCTTATTTTTTTTATATTAAATATTTGAAACTGATAAATACATGAAAATAGAGATCTATAATGAAACAAAATGCCCAAAGGACTCTTTATTACATTCCCCCTTGGGGATTTCAGCAATACATGAAAATGGCAGAGTAGCTGGGCAGCTACGGCAACTCTAGAACTAGAAATATGTAGAGAAGGCTGAATAAGATGAAAATATCTGAACTAAACCTCCTCCAATGGATCTCCAAAGTGGAAGGCTGATCCTTACACTTGAGATCCCACCCTCCAATCAATCTGCAAACCCCACAGCAAATGCACTATGAAAATAACGCAGCTATTGGAGCAAACTGCGCAGTAGGGGCAAGAATATGTGTTGGCCGGATGCCAAGATCTGTAAATAAGCTCTCAAGCTTCCAAAACGGTCCTCCAAAGGCAAGGAAGACTCCCCCTCTGAAAAACAACCAATGGAAGTGGTGTTGTGGAGTCTCCATGGCAACACCCTACAACACAGTATTATGCTGCTGCAGCAACAATGTTGTCCTGGAGGATGATGCTTTCGTCTCGAGCCAAAATAATGATGAGAAAACCTCACCTGAGCAGGCACTCGAAGTCCCCCGGGGCTGAGGGTGAGATCTCCGAATGGAGACACTCGGTGCACTAAACAGTGCTGCAAACTAGTTAAACAACCAGCGTGCTCAAGAAGTCGAAATGACCAACTCAATATCATAAACATATGCATGAATGGCAATAGCTCTCCTCCACTCCATTTATATAGCAATTGGAGACTCCTCATGGGCCCTTCCTCTAGAAGCTTCCCTCCTACGTTGTCATGTAGTGCTTTCCAACTCATACCCTGCGCTGGTTGACTTGGTCAAACCTCTTTGCAAATATCTCCTTTCACACATGAGGGCGTGAAATATGGTTCCATGGCTGATCCCTTTTCATACTAGAGGGATTTTATTTATTTTTTTAATTATCTTTGGGCCTCCTTACCCAATTATTCATCTCCTAAATGAGTTTAGACAAAATTTAATGTTCCAATTTATTGAAGAAAAATTTGGAACATTACAAGCCCTAACAAAAGTGCTTCATATTCAGCCACATTATTAGTAGCTTCATATTCTAACTTGAAAGACAATGGGAGCCATTGGCCTGTAGGAGAAATCAATAATACTCCAGCCTCATTACCTTCTCTAGAATTCACTCCATCAAAGTGAAGTGTCTAGACTCCTGCTTCCTGGTTCTCTGAGGACTGCTTAGTCTTGATTTGGCAGAATGCTGGTTCTTGAGCATGATCTTGGTCTTCCTCCAGCATCAAACATGAGAAATATCCCTCTTTATTGTAGATTGGTCAATTAACCGAGTTTTCAGCCTTAGTAACCATCCTGACAAATCTTGTCTCCCTATACAACCTCCTCTCCTGGCCACCAAAAACCGGGATAGTAGCATATGTTAAGTCCAACTTGATTGACCCACCGATTTTGGTCCCCCAGGACCTTGACAATAACATGCTGAAGCGAGCTGGGATGTTAGCCACCACAATGTCCATCACCACACTTTTGGCTGGGATCTTAGCCAAATTAACCACCAAATCCTTGATCATACCTAGACATTTAACTCTTTTGGAATCAAATGAGTAGAGATCCTTGTATGGACGGGTGATTTGTAGACTTAGTTGTACCATGAATGACAGGGGCAGTGGATTATGGGAAGCTCTTGAATCTAACATACAGTGGTAATAGCAGATCATGAATCACTAAAGACACATAAAAGGGAGGAGTAGAGGCATCTAACTCCTCGACATGTGGGCCGAACACAACCATGGGTCTTTCTTCTTGAAGGTTCAAACTATCAGGGATATGTGCTGCCTCTGGGGGAAGCATAAAGGATGTGACCTGAGACTAGTATGCAGGCTGCTTCAGCAATTCAATCAGGGGAACTGGGATTTTAACCTTTTCAAGTTCTTTTTGTAAACTAAAAGTAGAGGAGGACTTTTCTATTATAATCTCTTTTGACTTTTTTCTTTGGACTAAAGGCTTGACCTCTTTCATGATAGACTTATTATTAGGGGGAGTGACTACCTTCGAAGAGGAAGGAATCTGATCATTTGATTGCAAATACTGGTTAAGAGTCCTCTTACCTTTATCAACAAGCTTTTGCATTGTTTTTTCCTTCTGTACAGCTGCTTCCTTCTCCGGTGCTTCTTCCTCTTGATCTTGGGTACGAGTCCTTTTTCTGGAGGATCTGAGATCGTATTTTCTGTTGAACTGAGCCTGCATGAAATCGATGAACTGCTTGCAGTAGTCGTCGATCTCTGAATCTTCAGTTGTATTAGTCTTTTCCTCCTCTTGATCCGGATCTTGGGGGGGAGGCCCCCAAGATCTAAAAATTTGAAATGGATCTGACAAGATCTGCAAAATTAGAATGCCAGAAAAGAAGAGAGAACACAAAGAAAATAAAACCACAAAGAAACTTGTTTTATTAAAACAGAGAATAATTGTAGAAGCTACATTGTGGTGGACAATCTGTCCTTTTACAAACCGAGGCTTGTTATTTATAGCATTTTTTGAGTCACAATACCATGTGTAGATACCATAGGCCAATACCATGAGTAGATACCACTTACAATACCATGGGTAAATCCCATGTGTGGATGAATACCATGGGTGGATACATACCATGGGTCACTTACAATACCATGGGCGAATAAATATCATGGGTGGATGAATACCATGGGTCGATGTCATTTACAATACCATGGGTGGATGGATAACATGGGTAGATGAATACCATGGGTTGATGCCATTTTCCATTTGGATCATTCCTCCCTCCTTAAGAAGCAATGGTCCCCATTGCGTGAAGTTCCCTCCTGAGAAGCCTTTGTTGAATATGAAGAGCCACTGAAGAGAAGGTTTTTGTGTATTTAACCCATAACCGTGATGAACGAAGATCCGAGGATAGAGATACCCTGTAATGCTTGTGACCAACTGTGATATTGACAGTGTGCGGCCTAGAAAATGGACTTCGATGAAGTGTGGGTTTGTGGATGAACCAAAACCATGAAAAACGAAGATCTGAGGATAGAGATACCCTATAATGCTTGTGACCAACTGTGTGACTAACAGTGTGCGGCCTAGCAAATGGACTTCGATGAAAAAGATTTTGTGCGGTTGACCCATAACCGTGATGCTGATTGTTGATGAAGTAGCAGGTGCCTACATAGCTTGGGGTGGGAGGGAACATCTCCAAATAACCCAAGCTGAATGTTGCTATGATGAAACTGATGAATGTGAAGCAGGTGCCTACTAAAGCGGGGTGAGAGGGCACGTCTCCAAAGGGAACCCGCTCCGAATGCTGCTCCATATTTAAAATGAGCATAACTCGGTCAATATAACTTAGAATATTTATTATAACATATTTTTGGAAATGGAATGATCATTCTACATCATCTCATGTGTTTGAAACCACTATCAGGAGACTCTAGACTCTTAGATTTGCGCTGGAACTATCACGTCGTCACAAAATTTCTGAAAAAATAGTTGATTTTAAATCAACGATAACTCCCACATCCGGACTCCGATTCGACCGATTTTTTTTTGAACTTGGGTGATTTTTCAAGAGGAGCTCATATCTATCTCCATTTCTCTGAAATTTTTTACTAAAAACTGTGAAAAAATGACAGGAGAGCCGCCATCCATGAATTGTCGTCAGAAAAATTGTTTCAACAATGCTGATTTTGAATCAGCGATATCTCCCTCATCCGAACTCCAATTCGGTCGATTTTTTTTTTGAATTTGAGTATTTTTTCGCAAGGAATTAAGATATGGTCTTTTTTTTTTTGCAAATTTTTCACCAAAAGTTTCAGATCTGATCTGAAAACTCGTCGCCCAAAAACATTCATGGATTTTGTTGAAGATTGCTGCAAAACATTGAAACTGAAATATGTTTCAAACCCTCATTCCCATGGAGGGTTAACCTGAATCTGATACCACTGATCCGGATCTTGGGGGGGAGGCCCCCAAGATCTAAAAATTTGAAATGGATCTAACAAGATCTGCAAAATTAGAATGCCAGAAAATAAGAGAGAACACAAAGAAAATAAAACCACAAAGAAACTTGTTTTATTAAAACAGAGAATAATTGTAGAAGCTACATTGTGGCAGACAATCTGTCATTTTACAAACTAAGGCTTGTTATTTATAGGCTTTTTTGAGTCACAATACCATGTGTAGATACCATAGGCCAATACCATGAGTAGATACCACTTACAATACCATGGTAAATCCCATGTGTGGATGAATACCATGGGTGGATACATACCATCGGTCACTTACAATACCATGGGCGAATAAATATCATGGGTGGATGAATACCATGGGTCGATGCCATTTACAATACCATGGGTGGATGGATAACATGGGTAGATGAATACCATGGGTTGATGCCATTTTCCATTTGGATCACCTCTTCTTGTATTGGAACTTCCATTCCATCACCTTGTTGCAAGGGGCATTCTACTTCATCATTGTTTGAATAAGCAAGGTATTTCTCATCTTGCTCATAAGTTGTATCTTCTTTGGGACCATCTACTTGACCTTGAAGGTACAGTGGATGTGGTACCTGGTCTTGCTGTTCTTTTCATTCTCTTTGCAATATCTGAGGGGTGGCTTTCTGTATTGAGGATTATAACCCCTTTTTGGAGGATTTTGAACTGCTTTGGAGGATGAATTCTTTGCTTCAAGTTCAAGCTTAACCAGCTTGCTTGAGAGATTTTTAATCATTTTGTTCATTTCTTCAATTTTGTTATCAGCTGATTCTTTGTCTTGGCCAGAAATAGACACCTCTTATTTGCCTCTTCTTCTAGCATCTTGATCTGATTTTCCCTTTGATTTCCTAGTAGAGGCGAAGTTTGCCTCTAGCTCAAGTGCATCTGTTTGAGCATCATCCAGGGTGGCATGCTTTCTTTCTCTCAGAGAGAAACCAAATTTAGAGTCAAAGGCTGCAATGAAAACAACTTTAGTTGTCGTTTTATGAGGTTTCGTATTAGTAGGGAGGCTTAAGTACAACTTGTTAAACCTCTTAATGAATTCTGACACCCCTTCGTTATGTTTTTTCTTGAGTGTATTAAAATCAGTGAGGGAGTGTCCATAGTCCTTTCTCTCTCCCCACTTGTTGAGAAAGGAGTTCTCCATCTAATCCCAATTTGTAATAGAACGATCCCCCAGAGTTTTAAACCACTTTTTGGCCTCCCCATCTAGAGATTGAAAAAACAGTCTTAAGACTACATCAAGATGTTCCACATTAAAATTCTCTGCAAAAGAGCAGAAGACCTCGAGATGCTTTTGGGCTTCAATCTTGTTTTCCACATTGAAACGGGGTAAAATCTTTAGATATTCCTGTGGCATATCATTCCATACTTGAGGTAAAGCAAGGGGGGCATACTTATTCAATAAGAAACCGGGAACGTTGGCCATTGGGGGTGGTGGAGGTAATGCAAGAGTTTGATGCGTAAGAGGAGGAGGAGGTGGAAATGAAGTTTGGATGACAATAGGAATGTATTGGGCAGCGACTTGAGATGTTGATGGGAAAGAAGAATTATTAATAGCAGATACTTCGGTGACCTCTTTGACCTCTTCAGCCTCAGGAGTGGGGTGAAGGGTGTAGTGTGTGGTATCTATTGATTCAACTTCGTCTTTGATTTGGATACCTCCCTAAGGAGGACTATCTGAGAAGTAGTCAGTATCTCCCATAGTGGAGTCGGGACCTTGTACTTGGGCTACTTGAGAGGAGGAGGATGGAAAGTCTTCTAAAGAGAATTTAGGGATCTCTGTGTGGACTGATTGTCTTTACCTCCAACTTCTCCTATGTAGGATCCTTTCTGGGTCAGACACCGAGGGTGTGTTTGGCTGAGACGTATCTGACCTCAGGTGTGGCTTTCGAGGAGCCAGCACTGCAAGTAATTTTATCTGATAAATGACAGTGGAGTCGCCAAGGTGAGGGATCAACAACTCTCAACTCTTCATGCTCACCTTCTTGAAGAGTGAATATAGGATTTGTCGAGGCCCAGGGATTTAACTTTTATCAACTTTGTATCCCCGGCAACGGCACCAAAAAGATGTTGTCAACCCTAGAGACAGCCTTGAGTTGTGAAATACCAGTGCCTAGGACATCTTACATACCATGGAGCATATGGTATAACATGGAGAATTATCAGAACAAGGCTCTTATGCTATATCAGGTAACAGGAAATTTTAATTTGGATGGAACCAGAATACTCAAACTTCGACACCACGAAAGCAATACTGCAGAGACAAAGCATGAATTCCCAATATAAATGTATCAGACAATTCAAAGACAGCTTTCTGTAAGGAGGGCTGGATTCTAAAATACTTCACAGAGATGAAAAATCAGAAGGTATTTGTTGTGTATGCAATATAAAGAGGATAGTAATTTTCACTGAGATGAAATCCAGAAACACGTATAAACATGTAATGGGATTACGATAATAAGAATCCACACATGACCATAACCTTTAAGAAATACATCCCATAGCAGCTAATATAGAATAAATATGGTTGAAGTTGGGAATGAAACAGCATACCATGACTGAGTTATATTTAAAGTGCTTGACAGGCTTAGCATGAGTATCAACTATGATAAATTCATACTAGAACCAGTGAGCTACTCGCATTCTAGAACAGATACACGAGAGATGAATGTAGCGAAATGAACAATAAAGCTATAACACATAGGGAAGAGTTACAGACTACAAAGCATAAAGACCAGAATCCTCATTAAATATGGAACTCCTTATCACTGAAAACCCAACGGGCTCTTCGCATTTATATAAGAATTTCAAAAAAATGCATACAAAATTCTTTCACAGTGATTTCTTCTGAAAATCTAGAACATGTTTTCCTCTTTGTTTACTGCTTATATAGAATTCTCAAGAACATGAGCGGGAAGATATTTTGGGAAAATATCTTCCTCGCATGCTATTAAAGGGTTTGAAGCATCAATCAAAAAATAACCAAAACTCATGATGAGGAATATCGCCTCTCATCATTTACAGTTAGGCTCGCGGCCATTTTAAAACAAAATATTAAACTGTCTTAACAAGAAATAAAGTGCAAGAGTGAAATGTAAATTTCACTCGAAATTTTAAAAGTAACAAAGTAAAATAAGATGAAAGCAAAGGCCACTAGGGTCGAATCATGAATTAACCATTTTCAGGGGTGTGATGGAGTCGATGCAGTTGCTGAGACCGGTGGCGGGACCTCTGCTGACGAGCTGGCTAACAAGCTGGCATATCTAGTACATCTTTACCGACTATTTTCCGCAGGCTTAGGGAATGACGCGAAACCTTTTACTTTTATATAAGCTTCGGTGAGCTCATCGAAATTTGTATCAGCAGGAATTTTTTGTTTTACTAGGTGCAGAAGGGAAAATTCCTGGCGGAGTGCTGAAACTATAGTCTCAGGTTTCAGCCGGGTGGATTTATCTGAAAGTACATCCGTCCAATCCATCTCTTCCTTGAGATGTGCTTCATATGCTAGCAATGGCTGTAGCACGGCAGGGGTAGGACCCCAGAATGATGGAAGCCCGACAGCTATGATCTTGGCCCAAATCATTTCAAACCACTCTAAATTAACTGCCACGTTCTCCAGGGTTGCTAAAGATATACTACGAGCATATTATTTATCAATTATTTTTTGACATTCAATGGCTTCCTTGAACCTGCTCATTATCCCATGTTTCTCCATGTCTTCAGGCTTCAGCCTTTTCAGGAAAGAGATGTAACTCCTTGCGTGTTGCGCTCTGCTAGATATATCAATGTTCCCCTCATGCAGCCTTTTTCTTAGGTGAAGCATGGATGATTTTACTTCTTCGATTACTTTTAAGAACGTCCAATGCCCTTTCATCTCTGAAATGATCTCTACGCATATTAACCATCTGGCTTCTCTGAGGGTGATATTACCTTTCAAGCAGTTATTGAGGTCGTCAATGGTTTTCTCCTGGGCTGTTTTTTCCTTCCTTCCTTGCTCAATTTCCTTTGATCAAATCCTGGAGAGCACGTACTTGATTTGCGAGGGCACAAGAATTTACCTGTTCTTTTCTAAAATTCTCCCTCACTTGGGTATGTTTGTTCTGCAACTTCTTCAAAGTGATGGTAAGATGCATCACTTCATCCTTTAGCATGTCGCCGAAAACCTGAAATATGTTACATTTATCAATTGCCGGTACCTTTGACATGTCGACAACATACTCTAGAACTTTGTAACCGGTAGTACTAGCATCAGGGTCTAGAATGGCCTCAACCATGGCCAATACTAAATTTTCGGTATCCAGGTTCATCGAGGCTGAAATTCTTGTGTGGTATTTCTCAACGAATCCTTCCAGCTCCGACCAGTACTTGTCTCTGATTGCCCTAGCTTTCAAGCTTCTTTCAGTTGCGACCTGGGAAGCATCAGTTGTGATAGCCTGTGTGACCTCCGAGAAATCAGAAGATGTAACACTATCTCGTAACACCTTGATTTCAGTCTTGCTCTTGTCAAGTCTCCCATAGGGTATTTCTTCTTCAAGCAGTTGTTCTTCCCCAATGACCTTTACTTCATTGGTCGCTATTTTCTGCCTCTTGTGGGGGGGGGAGAACGTGCTCCTAATGTACCTGCTTCCTCTGCTTCTTGACCTTTACCAGCTTCTCTTGTCGAGGCTATCTCTGCCTTTTCCCCTATCGCAGATGAATCTGTCTCCATCTGCGAAATCAAAGGCCAATTTTCGAGATTAGCCCGCCATTCTATGAAATTTTTCGTTTCATGCACATAAGGAGTTGATTTTTTCCTTCTCCTCCTGTTAGAGATGATGCCCCTTGGATCGTAGTGCCAAACCTTTCCTTGCCTCAAATCCATGCCTTGAATCAGCTTCTCAATAGTAGGAAGGGTGTCCCTTGAATTGACAACAAAAGGGCCAATGGTGATGGGAATTTTAAGGATAAACCCCTTTTTTGCAGGGAGGAAGTGGAGTTGGTCCAATTTCAAGGTCTGACGAATGTATTCCAAAGCATAAATCCACCGGGCAGGGAACACAAGCAACTGATAGGGGGGAACTTCGGCTCCATAAACTTGGATTTCGGTGTAATTATCATATAGGTACCAATCTCTAGTACTTTGGACTTGACAAGGCTAAAACCATCTCTTCATCTCAGGAAAAACCCTCGGTGAGGGAGAGTCATGGACGATAGTGTAAACAATAGGCATGAACTCATTTAGAAACCTAGAATAGCCCACCCCGTTTGGTAACCGATGTGTTGCAAAGCTCCAGTCGAAAATTGGCCTGGGCTGAGAATTTACTTTGTACACCTTATCTAAACCCAAACCCTCAAATTTATCAGCATGCTGATACAGGAAGAGGTAGAAAACCATAGAGAAAAAGAAGAAACGACTAGTTTCAGTGAGCTCCTGGAACTAGGTCTGAATGGTGGAAGACAAGAAACCAAGAATGTCTAGAGCAACCCCGATTTGAGACATTAACCACAAGAAAGCAACGCATGCCCTGGAGACTTTCCCTAAGCCATCTACACCTAATAAACCAGCAACGAGTGTGAGGATGGGCTGCACTTCTTCTTTGAATAGACTCAAGGGGAAAGGCTCTGTGGAGGGAAGGGACATGGTCTGATTGTCGGTTATAGAGGCGATAAAATCACCTTGATGTTCCCATGGAAATTTTGCAAACCAAGGGGTCAAAGTATCTTCACTAAAACTAATGTAGTTTTCACTGGTGGGAAAACGGAGGGCTTTTTTGATAATATTGGGGGAAAGAGTGAATATCCTATTCCCTCGGGCTGAAAGAAACATGCCTCGACGTTCTTCGTAGGCATCCTTGAGCCAGCAGATAAACTCGACCACTGGATAAACTGGTGGGGTAATTTGATGGTACAGACCTGATAGAACCACCCGATACCTATCCCTATGTTCGACATGTCCCCTAGAAAGCTCGGGTTTGATACTGCTGACGGGAAATGGATACTGCGGGTCACAGATTTCAGCTTGCAGGTCCAAGAAAGGTTCAAACCCTGGAGGGATTCTGGTTTCACGGACCTAAGGAGTCTTTGGTTCTGAATTCTTAGTGGTGACCTTTCCCATGACTAATATGAAAACTTCTTTAAAAAAAATAGGAAACCAGAGGTAATACGAGGGACACAATACTTGTGCAGTGGGAAATTTGCTCGGGAAAGTGACGTGGGGGTACTGAAAATGACTGGGTGGACCTGGTATCGAGCTCCTACTTTAGTTTATACCGTAGTCGAAAACCTAAATATTTTACTGCAGCAAAAAACGTGGGACCGTTATATAGAACTGTGGGATTTTTGGGAAAAGGCGGAATGGTGAAGCAAATGGGGTGAGCGTCATAAGGACACTGATAGTGTGGCACGCAGCGTGTAGGGAATGGGTGTAAGATTTCGGGTAGATAAACAATGTGTTCCGGGTTAAATACTGGTACAGGCCTCAGTACCAGATCTCCTAAGGACTTTACCTTACCTTTCTGTCGTGGGGACAGCTCTACCCTCAAAACTTAATCCTCATGGAACGCAGAGTACATAACGCTATAGCTTTAAAACTCGTGCTTTACTTCCCATATCACCCTCGCTTCGTGTCAACCTTCGTGACACATCATCGAAATTCCGCGGGGTTAAGGTCGTGCCTCCCTCCTCCGCTTCGTGAGCCCCCCGGAATTTCCCTTGTGGAATCCTTTGCCAGTGTGCATGAAGTGGGTGCGGGTCCCATTTTATATTGTTTCCTTTTGTGCCTTTTAATTCTCCTTTTGAATAATGTTTAAAATCCTCATGTATTTCCACCTCGTAATAAAAATGCGCTTATCCATTGGGCACATAACTTAGCTAAGCGCTGCCTTTACTTAGCATCCTTTAAATGTTCACCATAAGTGATGTTATTTGGTGCTTTGCTCCTCATGGCTAAAGTGAAAAATTCCAACGGTACACTATACAACCAACACATACATACTCCTTTGGACTGGTGGCAGAGTTTTGGACATGGCATGCAATGTGATGGCCATGCACTAAGGGTTTGCCAAGTTTAAAGTTATCCCATGCATATTATTATCCGTGTGCATGGGAGTTCTAATTTTTTGGTATCGTGTCGTTTTGGGATGTGTGGGATAATCACAATGGTGACATTGTCTTATATGTCATGAGTTATACTATAGGGCTATTTATTTATTCTTGGCTTGGGACTCTTCGGGCATTCCGAGACTGGGTGAAGTTTTGGAGTAGGTAATTTTGTTTTTAGTGTTATATGTTAGGTTTCATGGTTACATATTGTTAGGATTATCGTATTCCCAAACTAATACAAATATTTCTACTCATCATTTTTGTTGTTTACATATAGTTTCTAATTTGTGATAAACACCTGAAGTCACCGCATAGAAGGCAAAATTCTTGGGTGGAGGGAAATATTTAGTAGAAATATACCAGAGGATGATATTGAGGCTAATGTTAAACAAGGACCACAAAAAATTCTCTTTCATTGGCATGAAAGGATTAATTCATTCAATATATCATTCCCATGCAAGGATGTGAGTATTCAAATTTTTCATAGGTGGTGGAGTATTTTGGATTTTTGGTGTTTTTGTTGTTGGTAGAAAACACTTTGTTATATTTCTCTTTATCTTTGGTAACGATTACACCATCTAAGTTTATGATCATGGGTTGTGGGTACAAATTTCAAGCTATAGCGGTGCTGAGGTGGTTGATAGTGTTACAGTGATTTTCTTGCTTTTTTTAACCAGAGTTTTTTCAAATCGTTAGAACACTACAGGTGTCATAAATTCTCTGTGGTTGGTGAGTTGATTCTTTGATTCGTACTTTTCGTGAAAATTGTCCGCTTAATTTGCCATATCACATTATAATTGATTTTTATACCTATGCAATATTCCCCAAGTAGAATTTATTTTTTTACTCTAGTGTATTACTCCAGGCTTACTTGGGGTAGATCCATTTTCACTTGTTCCTAGGTGGGGCATGTACACTAGTCGCATATAAGTGGATACTCCTGTGGTTTTCAATATATTTGCCAAATTTATGATTGTCGAGGTGGACTGCAATAAACCTTTAAGTGAGGGTTATTATATCATTTTGGAAGCATCATTTTTCTACCCATCGAGATTTTATATTTCCCGATTTGGTTTTCCCATTAGAGGGGTGGGGCGTCTCTGCAGGGAACTTCTAAGGTGTTTTGTGGAGGTGGTATGTTCAAGTTTTATAGGAGGACAGGGTGGGTGAAGGGTCTTGTCTGATCATGCTATGGCTTGTATAAATGACACAACTGATGCTGACGTAATCTCAAGTTGTGCATTGACTATAGATAGTTGAACAACATGATGATTATGCACAATTATCCATTGTAGTGGATTTATAACTTGTTTGATGAGTTAAATGGTTCAACGGTGTTGTCAAATATTAACTTGAGATTAGGATATCATCAAGTATGCATCAAATAAGTGGAAATGTAAAAAAAACACATTCCAAATGAGTTATGGGAATTATGGTTTCTTTCGTTCCTTTTGGTTTCACTGATGTTCCAATTACATTCATTTGTTTGATGAATAGTGTGTTGCATCCTTATCTATACAAGTTTCTGATAATGTTCATTGATTATATATTGTTATATTCTAAGAATGAGGATGGGCATGTAGAACAGCTGGCAGTATTATTGATATTTTTGAGAGAGCATTAGTTGTATGCCAAGCTTAGTAAGTACAATTTATTTCATATACAAGTTCATTACTTGGGAGATGTTGTTTCCAAGGAAGCGAGAGAAGTGGATTCGGAAAATATTAAAGCTATCATGAATGGGAAGATCCTAGGAATGTGGATCAGGTAAGAAATTTGTTACAAAAGTTTCATTAGAAACATCTCATTGATTTTTTATCCTATTACATCTTTGCAGAGGAAAGGAAATATGTTTGAATGGATAGAGGAATATGCATGAAGTTTTGAATAGTTAAAGAAGTTTCTTACAAACACTCGAATTCAAAGGACTGCATATATAGATAAAGAGTTTTTGGTATGTAAAAATTCTTAGAAGATATGACTTTTTTGAGTCCTAATGCAACAGGGATACGTGGTAAGATACGAATCAAGGAAACTGAATGAGCACGAGATAGTAGTTTCACTCAGGATCTTGAGTTGGCGGCAAATATTCATGCATTGAAGATGTGGAAGCATTTTCATCTTGGGAAGAGGTTTTTTTTATGAGTGATCATAGTGGGCTAAGATACTTGTTTTACCAATCTGTTCTAAATCCTAGGTAAGATAGTTGGTTTTCCACACTCAATGAGTTTGACTTCGAGATCAAATACATTAAGGGTAAGGAAAATAGGGTTTCAAATGATCCTAATAGAAGAGTGTAGGTAAATAAGATTGTAGCTATCAGTTCGTATGGGATATATTTGCATGAGCGGTTATTGTGAGCATGGAAGTAGGATGATAGCTACCAACAACTTAAGCACATGTTACAAAAAAAAAGTATAGGTGATCAGGATATATATTACCATCTCATGGACAACGGTTTCATGATGTTTGGGGACAAGATCTATGTGTTGGATAAAAATGAACTTTAAGAATCGTATGTTGAGGTAATTCCATTTTAAATTGTATTCATGTCACATGGGATATAAAAATACTTTGACAATTGTGAAGAAGTTTAACTACTAGCTAAAATTGGAAAAGGAAGTGGATAAGTTTGTGGCTAGATGTTTGGATACCCAACAGGTAAAAGCAGATTGCAAGCATCTAGGTGGTTTATTATAGCCGATTACGATTCCATAACGAAAATGGAAGGTCATTTCCATTAAGGTTGTGGTTGATAGGTTGAATAATGTATCTCACTTCATTCCAGTGAAGTCTACTGATTCAACTAGTGAGGTAGCTTAGGTCTTCATCAGGGAGGTAGTGAGACCGTATGGCTTTCCTAAGAAGTTCATGTCACACAGATATGTCGAGTTCACTCCTAGATTTTGGAAGGAGTTGTTTATATGGTTGGGTATAGAGTTAGATTTTAGTACATCCTATCATCCATAGATAGATAGACAAAAAGGGTTAACATGATTCTTGAAGATGTGTTGAGGATGTATGTCATGCATCAACAACAAAAGTGGGATGAGTAGATTCCATTGGTTGGGTTTTCATGTAATAATGGATATGAGGATTCCTTGAGGATGAGTCCATTTGAGGCTCTTTATGGGCATATTTTTAATTCAGCCACAAGCTGGAGTAATCCTATCAATAGTGTTTCAAGCGGACCAAACCTGTTGGTAGAGATGAAACATGAAATGTAGGTTATCAAGAAGAATATAACAATGAAAAAATAAAGGAAAAAGAGCTATACATATTAACACAGGGCATTTAAGGAATTCTAGGTTGGGGAGCATGTGTACATACGCATCAAAGCCCAAGAAGAGCTCCTTGTTGATTAGGTCATGTGTCAAGTGGGAGCCTTGGTATTCTGGCCATTCTGAGATCCTTAAAATGATTGAAATAGTGGCCTATAGACTTCCACTGCCGCCAAGAGTGAAAGGTCATGTGTGTTCCACATTCCATTACATAAGATATCTATGAATAATTTCGATCATGTGATCAATTATTCTATATTGAAGGTGGAAACATAAGGATAATTGCAATTATAATCTTAATGCATACTACACTGGAAAAAACTCATGTTGTATAACAAATAAAACAAGCAAGATGAAGTGGAGTGGAAGCACTTTGGGCCCGATGAAGCTATATGGGAGATTGTTGATGAAATGTGGGCTTTGTATCCTTCATTTTTTTTTTTTGGTTGAGGAAGAGGATCTTTAGTATATATATATATATATATATGGTTGTAAATAGTGCAATGAGTCATGTTATAAAGGTTCAATAAGTAGTATGATTGTCATGTTTGTTTTGGATTTTTAGTACATTGTTATTATGAATTCCATAGGAAGTATGTTTGGGTTTTCAGTAGTATGTCTTGTCATATGTGTCATAAAACACCAAGGATGTTGGCTTCCTAAGGGGGGGTGGGGGTTCCTAACAACCCCAAGTTAAAAGTTCATGTAATAAAGGATAATAAAGGAAAAAAATGACGAAGGCCATGGGACACATATTCCAAGATGAAAGTTGGGAAAAACATCCTAGTTGGTGTCACTTTGGGTTTATTTATAGCTAAAGAAATCGGAAAAGGAATCCGCAAAGGAAAAGATGCCATAATTTGTATTTATTTATGAAAAATAAAGGAAAATAGGAGAAAGGGAGATGAAGTGTCACGAATTTTCATGGGAGGGAAATTGAAAGAAATGAGGAAACTAGAGGCATGAATAATAAAAATGTTTATCAGGGCCAGTTCACAGTTTTTTGTGAGTTTTTTTTTTGTGAGTTTTATTTAAAGAGGAGAAAAGAACCAAGAAAAGAAAGAAAGCAAGCAAACAAGCAAAGGAAGGATAAGGAAATCAAAGAAAGGAATACAATAAGAAAGGAAAGTTGGATAAAGCAACATCGACAAAAATATTTTGCAAGTAATAAGTTGCATGTGCGATTTCCTAGGTGAGGTGTGAATGCATGTCATATGCGTTTGTTTATTTCGTTTCTTTGTTATTATCGGTGTGGGTTTTTCCTTATTTGACAGTGGTTTTAGCATTGCCTTGCCATCTCTTGTATACCCATGCTATGATGGGATTATTTTCTTGGTTGAGGTTTGGGTAGCCTAAAGGTTAACCAAGTGAGGTGGTATCAGGAAAATTACCAAGGGTTGAGCTGGAGATAGTATTATTTGGGAAGCCCACAACAACTAGGTGGAGAGAGGAAAAATCCTTAAGGTAATGGTGAAGAAATTCTAACAAATCGAAGCTTGTTTTGGCTTTGTGATGTCTTGACCAGTTTTTGTGAGATCAGGATAGCCTAAGAGTTGAGGTGGTTTAATCTCCAAAAATCACTCTTTCATTATCTCTTGAGATCCCACATTTTTTCTTGGAATATGGCACATGGGTGATTGGCTAGAAGAAATATTTGGTTCATCTGAATCTATTGTCGAGTGGTATGTGGCAGCCGTTGGCTTACTCGGTTTTTGCACAGGTTAGTAAGAATGATTTTCCTATTATTATTTGCTAGTAGTTGTACTGGTTATTATGTGGATTATATGGTTGCTCTATCATGGTTAATAACCTGGTTATAAGCATGGAGTTGTACTGTGCTCTAGTTATGACTTGTTGGGGGTTTGATAAGTATATGAATGGTTGATGAATGCATGGACTAAAAAGTGTTGTTTTATCTAATATGAGAGGGAATTAAGCGTTCTTGTTGATTATCATATGGACCACAAACTCTTAAGATCATATATGCATTCATGATATGTAAATCACATGCTCACCATATGTTTGACAACATGAATATCATGGTAAGGCTTGGTCATGCCAAGTTATTGTTCAAGTTTTGTATGAATAACATTTTCATTATGTCATTTATCATTCTGACAAGTTACAGGCTATTGTGGGGAGTGGTTTGGAAGCTCACCTAGAAAGTTGGCTCAGTGCTCGGGTTTGCACCCTTTGAACTAATGATTTTGGGCTATAACCTTAGGGAATGAGGCTTATGCATGCGAATGTAGTTCTATAACCGCATTTGTTCCTTCGCATGCATGTGGTTCTGGGCCTAGGTTAGTGAAAAGAAATCCAGCCCATTTTTGGGTCCCATGGGATGGTTCTTTCACCTTTAATTTTCATGTAAGCCTTGAGGGGTGTCTGTGAGTTATCAATTTTCGAATCCACTTCCATAACTAAACCTTGGAGGTTGGGTCATGCAATAATAAATTTTTGTCTCATGTTTCCCTTAGGAGCCCAGTGAAAGTTGGTAAATATGGGAAGGGGTGGTTATAACATGTCTCAAAGAACCCATTGTGGACAGAAACCCCAATTGCATTTCCAAATTTTCCATTTTTGAACACTTGTTTAAATCTCAACATCTAATATTCTTCGTCCAAACCAAAATCCTTAGTACAACACTTCATTACTCTTTGGGCCTCGTTAGAATAACTATAAATGGGAATATGGTTATAGACTTAGCCAATGTAGTGATCAACTCCATCATCTTGATCAACATCCTCGACATTCCTAATATTTGTTTCCCTTCTTTTTTCTCTGTACCTCTCAGGCGATCTCTCCTCTATCTCATTATTTTTTGTTCTCTCATTTTTTCTTTGGTTTGTTCATTTCCCCTAAGTCCCTCCTTTGTTATTCCTCATATTCACCCATAGGTATTCTATCCTATTTGTTTATTATTACTCTCCATTAATTTATACCCTTTAAATTAGTTTTTTTTTTATAATTTAACAACATTTTTCTAATTTTATTTCATTATTATTATAATATTTTCTCTCAACGATTAATTTATTTAAATCATATTTTTAAAAACTAAACCCATTCACAAATATGTTACCATTAGTTTATTTAATTTTATAAACATTCATTTCATTATTATTTGTTAATCTTTTATTTCATTTGTGGTTGAGTATAATTTATATTCTTTTATTTTTTTATTATTTTAAAATTTAGTCTACAATTTAACCATATCATTTACTATTTGTTTTTATGTTTATTAATAATAGTCAATATTTTTCCATATCTTTTATATATTCAATTTTCATTTAAGTGCTTTTATCTTTATACTTTTTATATTATTTTACAATGGGTCAAGTGTCCACTCAAAGACATAGAATATGTAACACCTCAAGTTTCTATGCTTTTCAAGTTAGACATTTGAACAAAAATCCAAAGAGGAGTGGACCCTAATGGAGAATTGTTGTGTGGATTTATTCAAGTATTTATTAATGAAAAATAAATAGAATATTTATCTGTGCACTATGACCAGATGAGATTGGAGATCATAAGCCTAATCCATGAGGATATGGATAAGGTTAAGACTATTCCAAAACCTTTAAAAAAGCCTTGAAAGGAATAACGCTAAATTATATTTAAGAGGAAAAATCTAAAATTCCCCAATGAAGAGGAAAGTAATTGGGAAGAAGTAGAAAAGCTGGGAAAAAGCAGAGAAGGTAACTATTAAAGTACCTCATTCCCCAATGAAGAGGAAAGTAATTGGGAAGAGGTAGAAAAGCTGGGGAAAAGTAGAGAAAGCAACTTTTAAAGTACCTCATTGAGGGAAGCCTAGACAAAACAAGAAGAAAGCATCCAAAAAATTCTGGACACAGAATTTAGAAACAGGCTTGGGGAAAGCATAGCTTAAATAAGCTGCTCCAGACTGAGGTTAGTCTGTGGCTGAAGGATCTCAGCTCAAAGGTGAATTCGGGAGATAAAGAATTCTAAGGTTGGGAGGACTGGTCTTAATTATTGGTATGCACCCATATCACTGAAAGTTCTTTTGATCTTAGATGAAAAAGTTCTGTTTGGGTATAAATTAATATTTTAATTTGTAAATGGAAATCTAGAATTTTTACTGTTTGAATACCTCTGCGTTCTTTTGATCTTAGATGATGAAGTTCTGTTTGGGTATAAATTAATATTTAAATTGGTTAATGGAAATCTAGAATTTTTACTGTTTGAATACCTCTTCTGTTAACTGATTAAATTCAATAGATGAATTTTAGACTACATGGTAGCAGGTTAAAAGACTTACAGGAACCATCTCCCAAAATGTTGAAACCATGGAAGGCTTGGATCTGGGGATAGGTATCCTAAAGAGAAAAATAAAATATAAAATAAGACTGATAGAGTGGATAATTAAATTTAGAGATTTAATATTATTACTCACTGTTGAGATCAGCAGCGGAATAACAAAAATAAAAAATACAAAACACAGAGCAGAAACAAACATAAAGACACATATTTTAACGTGGTTCACCCAACCAATCTGGGCTACGTCCACCTAACAGGGCATCGGCAATCTCATTCATCAACTAGAGAAAATACAATAGCAGAGTATCTCTTCTGCTCAGCTCTTCCTCACTACACATTCCTCATCATGCTCACTTGCCTCTACGGGCTTACATTTTATAGCTGTGAATGAAAACAAACTCATAAATTCTCTCACAACAAATATAGGATGCATTAACTCCTCATCAGAAATTGATGGAGCCAATGTAGCAACAAATCCTATTGTTGTCACCTACATGAGATTTTTCTCCAAATTTAATTAAAAAATAAGAATAAAATCTCTCAACAATATCCACCTTGACAACAATTAGCCTGATACCCTGTTTCATTATTATTTTTATCTTTTCTGCAAGCCAAGAGAAGCCAAACACCATCGTAGATTCTCTAACAAAACTGGTTTCGTGAACATGTTTGCACAGTTTTCCTTTGTATGCACCTTTTCAAGAGAGACTCCCCTTTCAGTGATAACCTGTCTTACAAAATGGTACTTGATAGGTATATGCTTTGATTTACTATGATAGGCCGGATTCTTAGCCAAATGAATTGCACTTTGACTATCACAAAATAACTTGATGTTGTCTTGTAACCTACCAAACTCACCAAACAAACCTTTCAACCAAACCGCTTCTTTGCAAGCATGTGAAGCAGTTATGTATTCTGCTTCAGTAGTGGATAAAGCAACAATGTTCTGTAGCTTTGACATCCAGCTAATAGCTCCACCTGCAAGAGTAAAGACATACCTTGAAGTTGACCTTCTCTTATCCAAATCACCTGCAAAATCGGAATCAACATATCCGCAAACAAATTCACTACTCCTGTTATAAGTGATACAGTAATCACTTGTGCCTCTCAGATACCGAAGCACCCATTTCACTGCTGACTAGTGTCCTTTTCCTAGATTTTCCATATACCTGCTGATAACCCCAACTGCATGTGAAATATCTGGTCGAGTACAAACCATCGCATACATCAAACAACCTACTACATTGGCATATGGAATTCGAGACATATATTCCTTTTCTTCATTAGTGTTAGTACATAAACTTGAAGAAAGCTTAAAATGGGAAGCAAAAGGGACTGAAACAGGCTTCACATTGTTCATACCAAACCTCAAGAGTATTTTCTCAATATAATTCTGTTGTGATAGCCACAACTTACTTGCTCCTGTCTCTGAAAATATCCATGCCCAAAATCTGTCTTGCTGCTCCTAGATCTTTCATATCAAACATCCTAGCCATATGAGCCTTTAACCTGTTGATCTATGTTATGCTTTTTCTTGCTAAAATCATATCGTCAACATACAACACTAAGATAATGAACATTCCATTACTTAATTTCTTAAAGTAAACACAATGATCATATTCACTTCTTATATAGTTTTGACTCATCATGAAAGAATCAAATTTCTTGTACCATTGTCGAGGTGACTGCTTTAGACCATACAATGATTTCTTGAGCCTGCAGACAAATTTCTTGTTGCGATTTTGAACAAACCCTTCCGGTTGTTCCATGTAAATCTCCTCATCTAAATCTCCATGTAAAAATGCAATTTTAACATCTAGTTGTTGTAATTCTAAATCAAGTAAAGCAAATAATGCTAACACAATCCGAATTGAAACAATTTTTACAACTGGTGAAAAAATCTCATGAAAGTCAATGCCGGCTTTCTGAGAAAAACCTTTCACAACCAGCCTCGCTTTGTACCTGTCTTTTGTATCATCAACACCCTTCTTCAACTTGTAAACCCACTTACATCCCACAGTTTTTCTGTCTTTGGGAAGTTCAACCAGATCCCATGTGGCATTCTTGGCTAATGCCTTCATCTCATCCTTCAGAGCCTCTTTCCACTTACTACTGTTAGAACCTTCTATAGCTTCCTGATAGCACAAAGGTTCATCATCGTTAGCAGTTAAAGCAACTGAATTAACATAATCATCATACCTTTTAGGAAGCCGTCTGATTCTCGTAGACCTTCTTAAAGATGTTTCTGGTACTTCCACAATTTGCTAATTATTATCTGTAGGAACTTCTTCATGATTAGCATCTGAAACACGTTCATGATCTGCATTTGAAACTTGTTCATGATCTGAATCTGAAACTTGTTCATCTGGACTATCATCAGTATTTGAACTAGTTTCAAACTGAATGTGTTGAAGCTTAGGTACATTATCCTGTTTCAATTCATCATCTACATCTGGATTTTCAAGTGAAGAATCATTAAATTTAACATCTCTGTTAATGATGATCTTGTGTGTAGTAGGATCCCACAACCTGTATCCCTTAGTCCCATCACCATATCCAACAAAGATATATCTTTTTGATTTAGGATCTAATTTAGAATGCTGATGTTTCGGAACTAGAGCATATGCATCACAACCAAAAACTTTCAGTTTAGAATAATCACATGGATAACCTTTCCATACCTCTTGAGGAATTTTGCATCCTATTGCAGTTGATGGTGATCGATTTACCAAGTAACAAGCCGTAGAAACCGCTTTTGTCCACAATTCCTTTTGCAAATTGGCGTTACTAAGCATACTTCTTGCTCTCTCTAAAAGAGTCATGTTCATGCGTTCAGCAACTCCGTTTTGCTGAGGAGTATATACAGTGGTTTTATGTCTTTCAATCCCAGCATCCTTGCAATAATTATCAAATTCCTTTGAAGTAAACTCACCACCATTGTCAGTTCTTAAACATTTAATGGTTCTTCTAGTGATGTTTTCAACTAATGCTCTAAACTGTTTGAAAAATGTGAATACATCAGACTTCTTTTTTAACATGTAGACCAACACTTTTCTAGAGAAATCATCAATAAAAGATACAAAATATGACAATCCTCCATATGATTTTGTAGGAGATGGACCCCAAACATCAGAATGGATATAATCAAGGATTCCCTTACTAGTATGTTTTCCAGTTTTAAACTTATGCTTGCTTTGTTTCCCAAACAGACAATGTTTGCAGAAATCTAACTTAGAAGATTTTAAACTAGGAAGTAACTTACGATCAGATAAAATCTTTAATCCTCTTTTGCTCATATGGCCCAACCTTTGATGCCATAAACGAATAGAATTACTGTCATTTTCAGATACTGTAGAAGCATGATCTGACTCTGTTCTTCCTTCTAACTGAAAAATATTTCCAACCTTCTTTGCTTTCATTACTAGTAAAATTCCTTTATAAACTTTCATTACTCCACCTTGAATAAAGGTTTTATATCCATTAGTGTCTAGTACTCCTAGTGAAATGAGGTTTTTCTTAGTTCAGGTACATGTCTTACATCAGTTAGAATTTTATTTGTCCCATCAAACATTTTAATCTGGATGCTTCCAATTCCCACAATATTACATGAGGCATCATTTCCCATGTAAACAACTCCATCATTGATTGATTTATAAGTTTTAAACCACTCTCTATGAATGCACATGTGATTTGACGCACCAGAATCTAACAACCAATGTTGATAATGATTAGACAAACTAACTGATAACACTTCATCACTCATACCTGAAATGGATGCCGAACCTGTATCTGTTGTGTTTGCTTCTTTCTTCTCTGTCAAAGAGTCTCCTTTGGATGTTTGTTGTCTCTTCCAATAGTCCTTCTTCAAATGTCCAGATTTGCCACAAAACCAGCACTTTACCTTACTCTTCTTCCCTTTCGATTTTGAACGCGAGTTGTTGTGCTTACTGAAGCGTATTTCTTTAGAACGACCTCTGACCATCATTGCTTCTGATGTAGAGGTTTCTGAATTTGACCTCTTCCTTGTTTCTTCGGACAACAAAGCTCCAACAACATCATAAAATTCACATTAGGGGAATTTTGAGGTCTAAAATGGGCCTCCTAAGGAAATTATAAAATAATAGTAGAAAAAATCAAATAAGATTTGATGACATCATCAAATTTTAGAGGGAAAAATGAAAAAACTACTTTTTCAATTCATATTTTCAACTTATCTCCCAAAGTTTTTACTCAAATTTCGAGCGGGAGTACTAGTTGGATGCGGAATTTAATTCCTCATCCAAGGAGTACCCATGTTGCATACTTTCGATGGGTCCTACTATAGAGTTCATCAAAAGTATGCAACATGGGTACTCCTTGGATGAGGAATTAAATTTCGCATCCAACGAGTACTCCCGCTCGAAATTTGAGTAAAAATTTTGGGAGATAAGTTTAAAATACGAGTTGAAAAAGTAGTTTTATTATTTTATTATTTTTTAATATTTTTACTTTTTTACTCCAAAAATGGTGAATCATCCCTTATGGTTGACATCATCATCTTGAATCCTATTGGTTCTTATAAATTTTATTTTGGTTGTACATTTTTCTTAGGAGGCCCATTTTAGACCTCAAAATTCCCCTAATGAGGGTTTCTGATGAACTAAGACTTATAGAAGTAAGAAAATGATCCCATGACTCGGGCAACGAGCATAATAAAGTTACAGCTTTATCTTCTGATTCAAATTTTACTTCTATACTTTCTAACTGCACCAGGAGAGTATTAAAGGTATTCAGATGATCAGTTATCGTCGTACCTTCCTTCATGCGCAAGCTGTACAACTGTCGCTTCAGAAGAATCCTATTGGTTAAGGATTTTGTCATGTACAGCTTTTGAAGCTTTGTCCACAAACCAGCAACAGTTTTCTCTGACACGATGTTAAACAAAACATCATCCGCCAAACACAGTCGAATGCCGCTCAGTGCTCTTTCATCCAAGTCACTCCATTCATTATCTGTCATAGTGTAAGGCTGTTTGGCTTTTCCCAACAGTGCCTTCGCCATGCCTTGTTGCACGAGTCGATCATACATCTTCACTTTCCAGATCTTGAAGTTGTTTTTGCCATTAAATTTCTCGATCTCAAACCAGGCACTTTGAGTTTTTGCCATGTTGTGTCACAAAAAACAATCTCCAGTTGCAACTTTTAATAAATGAAGTTTTATTTTAAAAAAAATAATGCCCTTCACCTTATAGAATGCCTTTCTTCTTAATACCATATGCAAATGGCATTAATATTACAAATCGATTCCCTTGCCCTATAATATCATGGCATATTACAATTTAAAAAATGATATATGATATAGTTATAATATCATATATAAAACCAATCGACTTCTTTTTTTTTTAAATACAAATGGCATTTAAAAATAATAATAATAATACAAATCGATTTATAATAAACAAATCGACTTTTTTTACAAAGGCATATCAAAACAACTTTATAAAAGCTTCAAATCGACTTCTTTATGTAAACTGGAGACCCATTTGAAATCGTTTTTTTTTTTAAGACCCATTTCAAAAAACGTTCCAAATCAAATATCGATTTAACTTTACGACATTTGAAAAAAGGAACTCAGCGTTTTAATGAACCGATTCATACCAGCGTTTTAATGAACCAGCGTTTTGTTTTAAATGGCTTTTGACCACCATTCAACGCTCTGAGCGTGCAGTCCACCGCGTGCATTCTTTTTATGTAATACGCCACCCCTCTGATACCATTGAAAAAAAAAACCGCCACTATTCAACGCAGCCTGACACAGCGTTCACAGCTGACGGCTCTACAAAACAAATGAAGTTTTTTTATTTCACAGCTTACGGCTCTGCTTGGCTCATCAATCCAGAGAGTAGCATATCGACCAGCGTTCAACCGTTTCAACAGTCCACAGCACGTTTCCACAATCACACACAGCAGATTCACGAATGTTGCAACGCCTTCAAACTGTGCTCATGGCTCTGGCCATTTAAAGAAAAGCCACAGAACCAAAACTCAATCACTCAACGCTCCGATACCAAATGTTGAGATCAGCAGCGGAATAACAAAAATAAAACATACAGAACACACCACAGAAACAAACATAAAGACACAGATTTTAACGTGGTTCACCCAACCAATCTGGGCTACGTCCACCTAACAAGGCATCGGCAATATCATTCATCAACTGGAGAAAATACAATAGCAGATTTTCTCTTCTGCTCAGCTCTTCTTCACTATACATTCCTCATCATGCTCACTTGCCTCTACGGGCTTACATTTTATAGCTGTGAATGAAAACAAACTCATAAATTCTCTCACAACAAATATAGGATGCATTAACTCCTCATCAGAGATTGATGGAGCCAATGTAGCAACAAATCCTATTGTTGTCACCTACATGAGATTTTTCTCCAAATTTAATTAAAAAATAAGAATAAAATCTCAACACTCACTATAATAGGCAGAAAAATTGTTGAAGGATACAACTATGATTTAAAACTTGCTGCCAGCTAAGTAAATCTGAGTAGGAAAGAAAAATACAACATTTATATCTATATAGAGTTATTTAAATTTTTTGTTGTATAAAAGTGTGAATATAATTAGAACATAAAAGTTTCCTCTTCAAAAAGCTATAGAAGAATATATATAAACTTCCATTGTTCCATTGACATGCCTCCATCAAGGAGTTTAGTTAATAATAATTATTGTATAGATGGTAGAGATTTAAACTTGACATAATAGTTAAATAAATTTTTAGTGGTAGTGACAAATCAAAGATTGAGGTTTGATTCAAAATTATTTATGTCATTTTTCTATATTAAATTGATTAATTAAAAAAATGACATAAGAACATATAAATATGTGTTATGTTTTTTTTTTGCATGTGGTATTGATAACCTCTCATATTATATTGTAATAAAACCAATTTACATGTTAAGAACCTTGTTTGATGTTTTTTCTATACATTAAACTTTTTTTTCAATTATAATTAGTAAAAATAATAATTGTGCCAATATACTCTTAACAGTATAGCATGGAGGACATATTATAGTGTCAAGAGAAAATAATAGTGGTACATGTAAAAATATGAAAAACTACATGGAGGTGTGCCATTTGCACATCTTAGTATTCCTTGAGTGCTTAATGTGGAAAAGATATAAGCACATTATCTTGTATATGTGAGAATAATCTAGAATAATGTAGATATAGGAATGGTTATGGTTTGTTGATCCAGAGTTTTATGATTAGAGTTTAGTTCCACCAGTTCAGGATTGTTGCCTCAAACTTAGGAAGATTAGGTGAGTGCCTATGTTATAAATATGTAATGTTGTATCACGATTGTGTGTGTTGCATTTGTTTTATTTAATTGTATAATTTCTTATGCTTCATAATCTTTTGTGTATAACCTTGAAAGAAACTAAATTAAATAAAACTTATTTGTTGTTTATAAGCAATTATTTAAAACATAAAGTATTTACATAATATAGTAACAAACAACTACTCTCTTATTTTTACTTCTTAACTAAATCATAAGATAAGGAATTGATTAAAAATTTTGGTTAGCCAACTAAATTTAGAAAATTTCATAAAAATATAGAAACATATCCTAAAATTGTTTTTCAGTATATTAAATTTAAATCCATATCACTTAGGTTTATATTTGTTTGTGGACAGGTAAACAATATTAATTTGTTTAACTACCTTATCATTATCAATTCTGTGACGATTTTATTTTTTTAATTAAAACCATAATTTCTTAAAAATATAAAAAATATCAACAACAATAACTTCAACTTTAAAACTTTTCAATTTTTTTATTGTTTTCATTTTTATTTTTTCTTGGTTGAAAAAAAAATGAAAAGCGTTAAAGTTGAAGTTACTTTAACTCTTTTCAATTTTTTTCAACTATTTTTTTCATTTTAATTGCTTCTTCATGAATTTTTTTATTTCCGACCATATTTTTAATAAATAATATATTGATCTTAAAAAAAATGTTCAAATGCCTTTAAAAATTAAAAATCCAAAAATCTATTATTAACCAAATTATAAAATTACTCTAACACCTCATATAAAAAATTATAAAAGGTCTAAAGGCTTATATCAATTTTATCTATATAGTTTGTAAGGAATGGATTATTTAAAAAATGAAATTAAAAAACAGAATTTTTATTTTCTATTTTATATTGAACATGTGTTTCACAACAAGTTGTGTTTTGATTTTCTTTCATTTATCTCTATTGTACATAAATTTCATCGATGGGAATTTTGTTCATTACAAAAAGTATTAACATCAGGCATATTCAATGGAGATATGTATTTACATCTTCTTATGTATCTTAGTGATTTTATAATTAAGCTAATGGTAATTTTATAATTAATATATTAGTAAAAAATTTGATTTTCATCTTGATATGATAGGCTGAAATTCTAGAGGTTACTCATAATATGATATAAAAACTAGTATGCATATAATTTCTAAGTAGAAAAATTTAAGAAGTGGTCATAAAAGCATTAAAGTTATTTTGAAATTGGTCATAAACACATCAAAGATATTTTGAAATTATTTAGAAAACCACTAAATATTTTACTAATTTATTAGTTTTAGATATATTAATTAATTTTTTTCAAATAATTGTAATTGTAGAATAGACACAATTATGAAAACCACATATTTCTAAGCATATAATTTCTTATAACTAGTAGACATTTAAAGTATATAAAATTGTTGAAAATTTTAAGTGACTTATTAAAATAATTTTAAAAAATTGACCACAATGAATATAATTTTTTATTAAAACCATAATGTGGCCCAACACTTTCTACACACCAATATGAAATATATTTGTAATTTTGACGATAATTAGTGTTTTTTGGTTTTATGTAACATTTGTGTTTACTGTTTAGGACCAACATCTCTAGATTGTAGAATAGTGTTGCATTAATGTCCCATCATTGATGATGTAAATGGTAGTTATCATTTTGGAGTATTTTTTATATTATCAAAATTAAATTTAAATAGTTAAAATATTTTTATCAGTAAATATATGATTACAATGAAGATTTTTTTCAATCTTCCCATTAATTTTTTTTCTGAATTAGTTTAAATCTGTTAAAAAAGGAAAAATAATTTACATCTTGGTCACTGCCATGACTTTGCCTAGAAGAGTGGCATAATCAGCATATGAAGCAAAACAATGACTGCCCACAAGGGGAAACCAGTCCAATCCATACATAGATCTGCTATACTGCCTGCGCAGGGGTGTTAGTTTTGGTTTCCACTGTAATGTGCAGATATGATAAACTGTAAGACAAAGACTACTAGATGAAATAGGTAGGAAAAAAAAGAACAATCCCATCAAGGTGGGAGTTGAAAAGAAAAAACCAGACTCTAATGGAGTGATTAAGCATCATGCTAAGGATGAGGTTCCTCCCGGATAGGGCACCTGTAAGCCTCCATATCATCATCCTCCTAAGGCTTGTCCACGCCTGAGGCTTCGCTTTGCTTGGAGTGCGCACGCCCACCACAGGCCTTCTCTTCGTCTTTAAGAGCCTTTCCTTTGTCCTTGTTCACCGGCTGCTGCTGCATATCTATTTCCTGAGCCGTTGCTGAAGAAGCTCCAACCTGATGCATTCTGGTATCAACCTGCTGGGGTTCTTCCTTAAAGACCACCGAAATAGTGGCAATTATACGGGGTCTGTTCAGGGAGAAATTGAAGAAAAATTGAGCAGTCTGGGGAGGGTTAGAGGCCAGATTGATAGGGTAGGTCAAAACAGGGTTGGCAGTCTGAAATCTGCCCTGCCCACTGCGAGTGTTCAGATATCTACCGATAAAGTAGTCCGAGGAGGGCGAAGAGGAATCCAAATTAGAGGTGGAATGGGTGCATTGGGGATGGCCTCTAGTGCTGCCCCTTAGACATCTCATGCGATGTCTTAGACATGGCATGTTGATGGGCACAGACGAAGGTGATGGAGGAGACAGAGTAACAGAATTGGGCGAGAGTGGGGTGAAAAAGAAATCCAGAGTTATAGTGGACTGATTGTAGAGGCCAATATGGGGGAGGTGGAGCCATTCCCCAAACTCAATGCAAAAGCTGAGATGGCTTCTTCTACCAGCGGCTATGCGACAGCAGGGATGCACAGCCGAGGGAGAACAAATTCTTTGCAGCAGAGGAGGGATGTCGGAGCTCCTTCTGCCATCCTCCATCTTTAAACTCAAGGAAGCGTTGTCTCGAAGCTCTCCCGGCTTTAAATCCTCATTAATGTGATCAGCTGGTGTGTGCGGAGATATCCTTACGGAGGCTCGAGCGAGCATAATGGTCGGATCTCGACCTCTGCTCTGAATAAATGCTACGTTGATGAGTGCGCTGGCTTGAATGCTGTGTTGATGAATGCGCTGGCAATGTCTCATGGCAATGGCTTGGGTGGCCAAGTGGCCCCTCCACTTGCCGAACCCAAGTCCCATTAGCACCTTATCACAGAGGTTCACCCGCATCCGAGAAGTCCGCATCATACTGTATCAAATTATTGCATTCCTGTAATTGATCAAAGTCATGGATTATGTTTTGAGAACCAACAAGAAGAGTGTGCTCACTGTTCACTCCCACATTGGCCAAAAGGTTTGCAACCTTATTGCCATCCCTTTTGACACGTTTGAACAGGATCGCTCGGTTGGTATTGAGCACTTGTTCAATTAGTGCCAATCTAGCTTCTAGTCTCTAGCAATCTTCCCATTAATTAATGAAGGGTAGTTTTTTATTTATTTACTATAAATTAAATGTTGCTTTTTATGTAACATTTGTGTTTAGTGTTTAGGACCAACATCTCTAGACTGTAGAATAGCGTTGCATTAATGTCTCATCAATGATGATGTAAATGGTAGTTATCATTTTGGAGTTTTTCTATATTATCAAAATTAAATTCAAATAGTTAAAATATTTTTATCAATAAATATATGATTACAATGAAGATTTTTTTCAATCTTCCCATTAATTAATGAAGGGTATACTTTTATTTATTTATTATAAAGTAAGTGTTTTTTTTTATTTGGTTTTTTTATTGTTTTTCTAAATTTTATTTTAGTTTTTTCTTCATTTTTTTTCTAAACTAATTAGCAATATGAATTGAATGAAGATCCAACAATTTAAATTTGATTATTAATAATTATTATATACATGGAGAAATTTAAATTTGAAATAATATTTTAATATATTTTTAGTGGTATTGACAAATTAAAGATTGTGGTTAATTTCAAAAGCATTTATATCATTTTTCTATTTTAGTTAAATCAATATATTAAAAAAACAGCATATGAACATATAAACATGTGTTATTTTTTTACATGTGGTATTAGTAAGCCATGATATTGTATTGTAAGGAATCCAATTTACATGTTAAGAACCTTGTTGCTGTGATTTCTGTTTTTTTGACTTCTTATACATTAATTTTTATTTTTAAATTATAATTAGAAGAAATAATAATTCTGTTAATTCATTGTTAACAATATATCATGGAGAAAATGTTTTACGTCAATAGAATTAATAGTGTTACATGTAAAGATATGAAGAACTACATGGAGGTGTCATTTGTACATCGTAGTGTTCCTTGAGTGCTTGATGTGGAGAAGATAGAAGTAGATTATTTTATATAATTTCTCGTGCTTCTTAACTTCTTGTAGATAATCTCAAAAGAAAACAAATTGAACCGAACTTATTTGTTGTTTGTAAGACATCATTTAAAACACAAATTATTCCATAGTAAAGTAACCAACAACTACTCTCTTCAATCCTATGTTTTTTTTTTTTAATTGAACCTTAAAATAAGGAATTTATTGAAATATTTATTTACATGAGTAAATTTAGGAATGTGATGAAAATTATAGAAACATACCATTAATTATTTTTCAGCATATTAAATTTAATTACATATGGCTTACGTTTATATTTGTTTGTGGACATGTAAATAATATTAATTAGTTTATCCGCATATCATTCTCAATTTAGTCATGATTTTGTTTTTCTAATTGAAATTATAATTTATTAAATATATAAAAAATCTCAAGGATAATAATAATTCAAATTTTATAATTTTCCAATTTTATTCAACTATTGTTTTCATTTCCAAAGGTCGTTTTAATAAATAAAAAAATTATATTAAAAAAAAAAGATGTTAAGTTAAAAATCCAGAAATCCATTATTTACCAAATTATAAAATCACTGAAGCATAAAGGAAGCCCTAAAGTCTTCTATAAAATTTATCTATACAATTGGTAAGGAATGAAATATTTACAAAATTAAAATAAAATAAAAAAGAAATATATATATATATAAAACATGTGTTTGATAATCAAAATGTTTTTTGATTCTCTTTCATTTATCTCTATTGTATAGAAATTCCCGTGATGGGAATTTTTTACATTATAAAAAGTACTAACATCAATTATATTCGAGATACACATGTCTTTACATTTTCTTATGTATCTTAGTAGTTTTATAATAAAGTTAATTGTAAACATCTCGATTTTCATCTTGATATGATATGCTCAAATTTCCAAAGGTTGGTCATAACATGATATATAAATTAGTATGTATATAATTTCTAAGTAGCAAAATTTAGGAAGTGGTTATAAAAGAATGAAAGAGATTTTGAACTTATTTAGAAAATCATTGAATGTTCCACTACTTGATTCAATTAGTATTAGAGATGTTAATTAAAGTCTTTTATGTTATTGGTGAGTGTAGAATCAACACAACTATGGGAACCACATCTTCTAAGCACACAATTTCTTATAACTAGTAGCCATTTAAAATGCGTAGAATCATTCAAAATTTCAAGTGACCTATTAAAAAAATGTTAAAAGAGTTGAAAACATTGGATATAGTTTTTTATTGTAAAATAAATTACTTTCGAATTCAAATAATTTATTCAAACCATTGTAATAGCATACATCGATTTCCCTAATAAACACTTTCTACAAGCCAATATGAAACATAGTTGTAATTCTTTCCATGCTCAACAAGAAATTGATACACGATATATTTTAGTGCATTTTGATTATAAAAGTAACTTGCATCATAGTAAGATTGTAGTTATTTTATTTCTCCATGAAAGTAGTGAAGTGAACAAAGTTCCTTCTCAAGTTAAATACTCTAGAAGACTTGTAATATCTGAATATCCATTGAGGATAAAAATATTATATCAAATAGTATGAATAAGAATTGATTGATTGTTACAAATGAGGTTTGCTTATATACCTAGGCAGGTGCCTCTTCACGAAAGTTCATGCCTCATCAGACATGCCCTTTCAACCTAATTACTAATTAACTAATTAATAATTATTTATATTTTTTTATTCATTACATTGCCTTCCTCCTCAAAAAGCTTTGTCTTCAAAGCTTGTTGATGAAAAGGCTTGATCTCTTTTTGTGCTACGCATGTCTTCTCGTCTCGGGGAAGTCATCCTTGTTGATACAAGTTGATATGATCCTCTAAATGAAAAAAAAAATTGTCGCACTTAGAATGGATCAGATCATCCTAAATCAATCTCCTGTCGAATCATACGGCGACTTGAAATTTGTGATGAATTGTCACTTGAGCGGATTGCACTGACATTAGTATTCCTCAAAACATCAACTTGTTATTTCTATTCTGAATACATTGATTGGTTGAGTCGTCTGCTATCATGATTTGGATGTCGATAGGGAACTTTTTTGGTTTCATTTTCCCTTAATAGGTGTGTGCAATTTTTTTTATTTTCTTTTGGTGGCAATGTTGTTACATAACCTTCACATTGGATGTTCATCGTTTGAACTACAACACCTATGTTTGTATTTTCTGCAACTTTCTTGTCTGCTTCTTGAGTTGTGAAATTTACTGGATCAATGTTCGTTTTTTCTTCAACTTGAACTTCTACATTTGAAGATTTTGATGCTTCATTTTCAAGAAGTTGTTGCACCTTGTTTTCCAATGCCTTCGTGTCCTTCTTCAACATCTTAATTTGCATTAGTAAATTTTCATTGTGATCCTTGAGGCGAGCAACTTCTTCATTCTTGTTGGTGGTGATTTTTTCAATTTCCTTTTGCATATTTTGGATCGCCCTTTTACTTTCGTGAAGAATTAATTTTGAGATTTCTTGTGTGTCTTCTGGTGTCACTAAATTTGGCTTCAAGTTAACGTCTTGTAGCGTTATTTTGTTCTTTTTGTAGGATAATGTTAAAAGATCATTTTTGTATTTAAGATAAATGACACTAGGGTTTCCATCCATGGTGAACCCAACATAATGTCACTATCGTTAAAAGGTAAGGATTGAATAGAAAATTTCGATATGAATGTATAATCCCCAATGTTTAACTGTAAATTGGTTATGTCATATATTTTGTTGCCAAAATAGTCTAATTTTTCGATTATATTTGACTCTGGGATCACTAATTGGTTTGTGATTTTAGGTGCTATATAATTTGTACTTTCAATGGGAGAGATACAAACAGTAATATCTTTTCCTGCAAGAATTCATTTAAATTAAATAGCACTTTAGTGTTTCTAGGGAAGGTTTCTAAAAATATTCCTTTCTTGAATTATGATTGAGAATCCATTTTGCTTCTTGAATATTAAATTCTTTTGGGATGAACTTAGGGTTTTTAAAGATAGATTTTTCTAATCTTTATAATAAAATAGTACTCCCCTTTTTAATTTATAAATACCTTCTTCACTTTTCTTTTCAAGACACTTTGAATATGCTTTGATTTCAGAAATACCTTCACAATTTCCCTTATTATATTTTATATATGATAATTTGTTTTTCTCTTTTCTTCAGAATTTACTTGTAACATCTCCATTTCGACAACTTTTTTTTTCTATTTATCGTGCTAACACTAATTTCATCCCATGGGCAGATTATTGTTTGGCACATACTGACGTATATCTGCTATCAATAATTTACCTTTTTGTACTTTTAAATTTTTCGAAAACTTATTCATCTAATAGTTGGGATTGTAACTCCAATTATAAAATCTCAACGACACTTTAAGCGTAGAAAATCATCCCTATGCTATTTTACATGTAATTTTACAGAAATAGTTAAATTCCCCCTCTTAATTATTAACAAGAAAATCCCTTTACATGCTAATGAATTAGACACTCTCTAAACCTAACTCCCCCTCAACCATATATACCTTGCTCTAAATTTACTTTAAAAATTACAACCCCTCCCTACTTTTTCGGCATATGCATATATTTCATCACCAAAAGAATTCACCTTGGTTTGGATTCTTTCTAAAGGAACGTAAATTATCACATACGGTTAATCCTCTATCTGAAACCTTATTAAGAGTTTTCATATGGGTAGCCCCATCTTATAATTAGTCAGTCTCATCAAAGCCCATTATCCCTCCCTCAAAGTTATATAATGGAAATTGAACCTTATGTAAGACCTTTCTACCACCCATTCAATATATCTTTCCAACATGGAGTTGAATGTGGCTATCTATGTGACATAAACGAATGTATAACCTATAAGGTTTAACATTTTATTGAATTCACTTGGGTTAATTTTTACTACATCTTTACTCCATTGTCAGACTTAATTTCATTATTGGGACTTCGCGGAGTGATAATTTCTATGGTTTAATTTGAGAGATTTTTCCATATCAGCGTATATAAAATATTTGTACGTGATTTACCTCGGGATATCTCGAGATTCAATTTATGGTACCATGTCACATGGATTGTGCGATGACTAATTTAACCCTTCAATCCGGGGGAAATTCATCCAACACGAGATCTCTTCCATGTGGATGGTTAGGATCAAATCCACGTTAGGGTTTGAAGCTCCATAAATGTTTTCATTTTTTACTTATGCCTATTTTCCACTCTATGTCTTTGTTGAACGTCCTTTGTTCTGCTTCGACCAGTCTTTCCCTTACTATTAATCTATTTCATTCTCCTCTCCACTTGTGTTCACTAAGTAATGACACTAGTTCCGGAAAATGATGGGGAGAGATTTGTTTTGCACGAAGAGAAATACCTCCTCACTATGTCAAGGTAAGACGTCCTGCTTGCCGCATGTTTTATTGAATCCTGTATTCACTTTTTCTGAATTTCTCATTTTGGTAATTTCGATTTCTACTTATCCATCCATTGCTTTGGCCAGACTACGAAAGATGGGTTTGTTCATCCACGAGGTGCAGTTCTTGTAAGAGTGGTTTATGATAGTTTCAAAATCCCAGGTATATTTTCGTTTTGGTAACTCCTTTTTATTAAACTTAACCTGTCCTATATGTGGCTCTCTTTTATGCAATTTACAGAACTATTTGTTAGATGTAAGATACGATTTTCACTCTCGAGTGTTGGCTGTAATAATTGGTGAGCGTCCGATGGTTTCTTGTAATTAGAGTTAACTGGAACTATCGTTTTACCTTCTTGGGGTTTTTTATTTGGTTCTAAGAATGTTCGTTAATGGTTGCTATGATTCTGATGTCCGCTAAGTTTTAATGAGGAGGTCCATACGAACGTATATACCATGGAAGTCCTCAGATTTATTCTAACAACTTTAATTTTGATATTTGGATGCCTTTTCTACGTTTTAATATACTTCTTATTGTTTCACAAAGTTATGATTGTCTTCATGTTAATTATCAATAGAATCATTGTTAAGCATTCATGCTCAAACAACGTTTTTTGTGAAATGCAGACGAACAACACGGAGGACTCAATCTCATCCTCAATTTGTCATCCGTGAGCTATATTAAATTTTACAGATAATTTCATATGACAACTTTCTATCATTTAAATCGTTGATTTATTTTACCATCACTCGTTTTCTAGTAGCTTTCTTAGTAAGTGGGTTTCCCTAGCCGGTTCCATAAAATGAGTCCTCTTAACTAATTTTTAAATTATTTGTGTCTTGGTTTAGTATTCATACTAGGATTTTCTTGGTCGTAAATTTCATTCTCTCCTTACAAAGAATCTCAGTTTCACTTTCAGGACCCAACTCGTTATGCATATCACTCTTTAATTTCGAATTCATTTTTGGTATATTTCTATGATGGCTTCCTGCTCATTGTTCCACCATTCATACATGATTTGTGTTTCTATTTGAATTGAGTTTCAACTTCTGTCAGAATAGTTAAATCATTTTTAACTTTCTTACTTTGTATAGGAATGGGGCTATTCAAATATATATTAATAATACTTTGAGACTCTGACATAACAATTTTACTTCATTGTTTTTTATTTAGAGTGTACAATAAGTACTTCTCTGCAATAACCAATTATATTTTTATTATTGCAGGTGGAAAGTCCTATCTTTTTCCTTAAGGTAATTTATTTAACCCTTTTTTAATATTGAAATTTATTATTATTTGCTGTTGTTTTTGTAATCCCGACCATAACTAATTCATAGTTCTGCCTTGTGCAGGTACAAAGAACATATTTCTAGATTTGTATACGGCTATTGATATTTTCTATTCGATCATACATTGTGGATTGTTTCTATCCAGGTTGGTCCAGTAACCCACTTAGGTTTTCTGACATGCAATATCTGCATAAATTCCAGAGAGTCTTTCAAGTTTATTATAAAGTGATAGAGTTCCCAAGTTGTTAAAATTTGTTATACACAGGGTTAATTTGAACTATGTAACTCTATGGACTTATATATTTATAACTTTGCGAAATTTGTAATGTATGGAATAGAATCTTTCTTATTTTAATGGAAGCTTGTTGGAATTCTTATGTTGTACTTTCGTAAAAGTTATTATTTCACTTACAGTACTAATTTTTGAATTCATCCTATAAATATATTTCCATTTCTGTCTAGTATACCTTAGTTCATAAACTAGTTTTCCCATTGATGCTACAAAATAGGAATTTGCTTGACTGTACTATTTACAGACTATTTGTCATGCATATGTATTTCCCTTATGTATTAGTTTCCTAATAGAAGTTACCGCTTTGAAAAATAATACTAGAACAATAATATTATGCAGTAATAATTTTCTAAGGGTCACCTAAACTCAAATCGGAAGCTTTAAAAAGGTTAGACATTCTGAGATTTGGTACTCGTAAGTTCTTGTCTGTACAACCATAGGGAGGATCACTATATTTATTATAGTCTACTATGTTAAACGTACAGAGCTACTCTTGAACATATTTAACCAAAGACATTTTTACAATCTTACTTCACCATAATAAGCATAACAACACTAGAATTATAAGTTAAAACGAGATTAAATTATGCGTACCACTTAAGGTAGACTAGGTTCCACCCAATCTTTGAGATCTTTCTCAACAGCTGCCCCTAAGCAGAGATCAAATTTCCAGCAATAGACAACCTCTTGTATATCTTTAATCTTCTTATTTAAGCTTGTTTTACCCTCATCTTGTTTCTTTAATTGTTTCCAATTAATCAAGATGTTGATTTTCCTTTTTGGCTAGGCTTTCGTTTCGTTTTTCCCACAAAAGTACTTTAAAACTAGCTTTTCCTCTTTCTATTTTTATTCCACCTCTTCCCAATAACTTTCCTCTTTATTGGGTTAGCGTTTTAGATTTTTGTCTCCAATCTAATTTTTAATATTTAATTTATTTCCTCCAAGGATTTTTGGAGAAGTGGGAAAGTCTTATAAACATTATCCATCCTCATGGATTTCGTTTCCAGATCTCTAATCATAATATAGTCTTTACACAATTAATTTCTATATTATTTTATTAAATTAAAATAATAAATAATTCCACAACAATTGTTTTCCTTTGGGGTCCACTCTACCCTTTAGAACTTCTTCAAATGTCTAATAAAAGTGGACAAAATGGGAACATTACATTACTAAAAGGCTTTTTTTTCATTATACTTTTCCTTTTTCTTTTCTTTCTTTATATTCTCTTTATATATATAATCCCTTTTTTTATTTGTGATAATATTTCTTTTTAAATGTTGTTTTTAATTCTTTTTTCAAATAACCTTAATTCCACTTCCTCTTAAAATTTGTCTCCCTAATGAATTTACTTTTATAAAGTAAAGGTCATGCTCTTTCTTCCCTTTTAATATCCCTGATATTGTAATAATAATGTCATAACTTAAACTTAAATTTTATTTAATAAAAGGTGCAATATATTTAATAGATTTTATTCACCGTATGACTTGAATGATCCTCCAATTTTTTGACTGCAATGGTCCTCCAATTTTTCTTTTGTTTGGGAGAATGATTCATTGCAAATAACTTTTAGTCTTAAGAGTTAATTAATTTTTTCGTTAATGAATGTTTTAAACTGATGTATTTGGTTTTCCCAATGTGTCGTGTCCGTATGAGTAGTCACTTGGCCACACCCAAATCCGATGTGATTTCTTAATTCCAGTAGATTCTAAGTGTGGTTGTGGTGTGCGATCATTATATTTAGCAGAAAGGTTGCAGTGTTTGGGTGTTGGAGCAGGTATGGTGGAATGGTTCGATGATTGTCACAGTAGAAAGAAGGCTGGATGGATGGTCAGGATAGATGACGGTTTATCATGCTACGTTGCTCTTGGGTATACGTCAGCAATGGCAGTGGATAGTTCCACAGGGGTAGAGCATTGCAAATTGAACAAAGGTGGAAAACGGATGGCGGAAATCAGTGATGGCAGACGGAACTGGATGGTGGTGTAGATAGATCCGACGGGCGAGGGTTATGATGGTGTTGCAACGACATGGGGAAACTAGTAGAATGGCCAGGAAGCACGGAAGGTGGCACTGATAATACGACAAAGGAAGGGATACACAGAGGAGGCACAAGAGATTTGAAGACTGGGAATTTTTATTAGGGATGTGGACAACGAATGCAAAGTAATTGGCTAGCAGCACTGTGTGGAAGAATGATCGAGTGGGGGATGGCCTGGTGGCTATGGCTATCGATTTATTTTTTTATTTTTTTATGCGTTCATCATGGTGGATTGCTGAAGCTTAGATCTATTGGAGAGGCCAATTGTAATGTTCCTCTTTTCTCAATTTTTTTTTCATTAATCTTAAATATTTCATGACTACAGAATTTTTTTGTCATTTATTAAGCAGACAAATCTGCCTTATAGTTGGATATCATATGAGGGCTTTCTACTTACATATTTTTACCTATCTTTTATATTTCCATACCTTTACTTATATCTGATTATATAGATAGATTTTAATACCTTTAATTATATACCATCACACTTAACTAGTTATACCTATCTTTATATATTATTATATATAGATTTTGTTATTTTATACCATAAACAAATCTCATATATGTATATAAATATATGACGAAAAAGGGTCATATTTGTTTTATGTCCCAACTTAATTATTGTAATCTTATTTCTTTCGAACTACGCATACTCTGACAATGATTTTTGAATTTTAATGGTTACATAGTCTTATTTCTCCACATTGTTACCATCGCTACCAACTCATTTCATTTTTCATTTCCTTGAGCCACACAACTTGTGAATTGTCATTATCGTCTTACAGATTTGATCTCACATTTATGATTTCAATATTCAAGGTACGTTTGGCGTGTAAATGCATGTATCTACTTGTCCTTACCAATTGGCATCTCTTCGATTCTAGAACAAATGCGTAGATGTTTTCCATTTGTATGGTAGGATTTGAGTTGGGTTTTTGAATTCGTGGTGGCTATTAAAATCGTTTTCACTATTATGACTTCTCTGGTTATTACCATACAAACTTATCACTCTTTTCAAAGATTCCAGAACCCTACTGCGCGGGTGTATCATCCATGAAATAATTTCATTCTCATACCAGTTCAACAACCGGCTTTCGCTCCTAAATCGATTGGTAAGTATTGAATGATAGTCTCGTATCTTCTTTGGTTCTATTTAGTTTTTTTCCGTCTCTGTATAGATGAGGTAGCATCTCAGTGAATGTTTATGCAGTAACCTCTACGTATTATGGAACTTCTTCTCTGAGTTCATTAAATACGTTTCGCTTCCTTAAGGGATACCATTTTATCAGTTATATAAATGTCAATGTAATTTTTTTTCTATTTCTCTGTTTACATATAGAGCTGGATACTTCCATTATGGGTGAAGAAATTCTCGGTTCAATTCCTGTCTTCTCTTATGAATTATTTTAATGACTTCTGGCAAAATTTCTCGTTCATCGGTGTTATTATTCGAGTATAATGTTTCATCGTCCTCATATTTCGAGTTCATATAGGAACTCAATACATATTTTATATCGTTCTCCTCTCTTTGACTATCCTCTGAATCTCTGTTTTATTTTAACTCAGGATTATAAGAGTATTAATCTTCATTCCATTGTTACGTTGGGCTGGGGTTCTTATCGCGTGTGCTAAGCTTGCCACCACAAGTAAACGCTTTACACCCAACTCTCATGACCTTGAACTGAGAGATCTAACTCTAAATCTGAGCGAATTTTTTTCCGAGGAAATAAATCTATTTTTTTTCCAATAACTCTTTAGTAAAACCTAACATTGTTATTCCCTTCTTATTTATAGATGTATACTTTAGCCTCGAGAGCTTGAGAAGGTAATAAAATCGATATGGCTATGAAGTTTGCTATGTTTTTCCTATCGAATTTCTTTGCATCTTTATCTATACTGACATGATTTTCTTTGATCTCAATTTCAGGTTTGTTTCTTCGATTTGATGTTTTTAACCCTATTCTTGTACAGATTTTTTTCCTTCAGCATCTGTTCCATCCTTATCCACTTTCTATGTTTTTCCAGGTCGGTATATCAGCACTCAGGAGAAACCCAATATGGGGTTTCGTTTTTATTTAACATTTTAATGATTCAATTTAAATTCCATTTGTAAATAACTCCTTTTAAACTATGAGACAGTTTAATTATAGAAAAACCCCACCTTTCATCTATCGGAACCTTCATTTTGGCTTAAAAATCCTTGTTTTGGCCTATAAATCACTCTATTTGCACTATATATGTCTTAAGCCCCCGAGGGCTTATGCCCTTTAGCCCCTTCCTTCATGCATCCTTAGCCCCACAATCGGGCGCTTAAATACATAAAATCCCCTTTCCGAAAGCTTATTTCCTTCTATTTTTGTTTCCTCGACATTTCAATTTGAAATAAATTTGGACCATTGATCTCTGCAGATCAATGGCCATCTGGCCCTATCCTTCCTCCCATTCACTAAACCCTTACTTTCCTTTATTTTTCCATTCCGTTGACGTTATGGTTTTTAATAAATATGGACCGTTGATCTCTGCATATCAACGGCCATCGGGCCCATCGTTCAGCCCGATCACCTTCCCTTCCTTTCTTCCCCTTTCAACATAACCCGCCCCTTCTTTCAATCCTAACCATCCATCAAAGAGATCTGACAATCGAGATTTAACACGATCTAACCATTGAACCCGCTCCACGACAAAGAAGAACATGTCATCGCCGGGCCCACTGCTTCATCCGCTCGCATACCTTTCATATCACATTCTTTCCGCATCATTGGATCTGGAGCCTCCGATCCAATGGTTGTCGTTGCATATCGCAAAATTTTTGCGCCCAAAGCTTAACACTAAATGTTTTTGTGAAATCGGCAGTATCGAAGGGGACAGGTGTCAAGTGATGTATGGAATCACATTGCTTTCAGGAAATATCGCCTACCCCCAAAATGTAATGCGAAAACCACTGATGGTTTTCCCAAAACCACCATTCCTCAATTCGCACCCTAATTCAAATTTAAACCCTGTTTCATTTTCCGCCATGGTTTTATCTCCTTACACTGCAGCATCCATTCATCCTCACAGCTTCGACCACTTCCATAAACCCTCCTAAGCAGTTCTAAATGAAATTTCGCAGGATTTTAATAATGATTGTTTGTTTTTATGCAGGTTTTGTAAGTTAAAGGGTAAAACCCTCCACAGACAATTACAGTGTTATGGGTTGAGGATGACGATCCTCATGGCCCTTGATACAATTTCAAGGGGTTTATGAGTTCTAATTACACGATTTTAGGGAATCGATAAGTCATGATCATCAGTTTTCTGAGAAAAAACTACAATAAACCCTCTGCGCACCTGAAAAACAGTAAACACAGTCAGCCTCAATTAATGAAAGAGTATCAGCATTGACGACAAAAGATCAAAGCGTAATCAGAAGATTAAAGGTTTTAATTAAAGTTTAAAGGATCAAGGCACAAACTGAATATCAAAGGCCTAATCCACAGAACGAAGAAAAATATCCAAAAGACCTCGAATGCCACATCACAGGGGCTAATTGATTCCCTAGTTACTATATTGCCACCTTGCAGCTTTTTGCCTCAAAGGAATACCCAGATCAAATCTCAGTTTGAAACGTTAAGGCCAGAGGCAGCTGATAGTTATTACAAACAAGAGAAGATATTTCAAACTATCAATAAAGTTATTGAAAAGATAACAAAATTCCTTAAAGTCAATCTTTTTACCCACTAAGCCTAAAAATCAGAAACAGAGTAAATGAAACAGAGTTGTAATTCGATGCTTTCCTGCCTTATGTCTTGCATGGTTTTCAAGGCTGGAAGTTGCATTTAGTATGAAATTAATGATACTCAACCCTAGAAATCTTCTACCTCCTCATTTCTCCTATAAATACTTCTGAAGAAGATGAGAAGTTGTTGGTTGGTTGGTCACTAGTTGTAACACTGAAACTCTCTGAAATAATACATAGTCTGTCTAAATTTGAAAAAGAAATTAAAGTCTTGAAAGCTAGATTATGTTTTGACATGCTTGTTCTTAAGAAGGCTCTATCATTGGATCCGTGAGCTTGGCAGTTGGTGATGTATTATGAACTGTCTGTTGGTTTTTCCTGTTTTCATTTTGTTCCATAAATTCTTACTACAATAGGATGAAAAGTTTAGGCTAAGAAATTACTCCTGGAAGCACGTTAGACCTGTTTATCCTTCACTGTTTTATGTTTTCTTCTGCTAAGGCATTTTAGATTCTTTAATCATTCTCTTAAACCCTTATGCTTGTTTATTTCTCAAATAGTTCAAATAGTTGGTTCCAGTATGATTTATGGTTTTCCCTGCTTGTCTGTTGCCACTTGAAAGCTATTTTTGAAGTCTCCCCTTGAAGTACCATTATTTATAGTTTTCCAAAGAGGTCTGTTTTGATCATACCTTTTGTTCCTGCATAAATAGTTGTTTTAAAGGTCTTTATAGTTGTAATCATGGATGTTTGTGCGTTCCCTCTTCTATGACTGCAGTTATCAGTGAATCTTTCATGTTTTCTAATCCATTTAAAATAGAATCTTTGAGGAAATAGGGCATTTCTCGAATCTTAGATTTCATTTTAAAATTTATCTTGAAGTCATTATTTGCTTAAAGTGTGGTTTGTAGAATTCATGGTTAGCCATGTCTATCAAATGCCTCTTTATGTTCAAATTATTTTTTTAAGTTTTCTTTGTTGAGAATTCAAATTCTCTTTTCAAATCATTAATGTCCATCTCATTCACAAAACTAAAGGATCCTGTGGCCAAGTTAGATTTTCCCTTTGATATCCCATATCCATTGATGAGTTTGTTATGTTCTTCTTCTTGACTCCATTGCCCAATGAATCTGACACTTCTTCTTTCTATTTATACTGCTTAGAACTTTCATATTCTGTTGTGCCAATTCAACCAAACAAACAAATCAAACAAACAATTGCACTTAACAACTAGTCTAAAATCAATACTTAAAAGAAAACAAGACATATCTTTGCAAAAAATTTGAGAGATCCCTCTATGAGAACAAGAGGACTAGATCCTGGAACTCTAAAGATTGGTTCTGATGTTGCCTTATCTTTTGGTTGGCCAATCTATGAAAACACAGGACCCCAACAGAACATAGGTCAACACAGTAATTCCATTACTAAAGGAAGTCAGAGCATAGGGTTATGAATTCTGAGCAATAGCAATGGAATCTACTGCTAGTGGTTCAAAGGTAATTTAATCACAAGATGCAGAAAAAACATAGTCATCTCATTGCTAAAGGAAGTCAGAGCACATGGTTGTGAATTCTGAGTAATAGCAAATGAGATCTACTATTCAACAAACTAATTCCATTACCAAAGGAAGTCAGAGCATATGAATATGAATTCTGAGTAATAACAATAAGATATACTGCAAGTAGTTAAAATAACATATAAATTAAGAAAGCATTAAACCCCATTTAAACTCAGATTTGTTCAAGAAAGCCTCACTGTATTACTGATTGTATCCCTTCACACAAAGCAGCAGTTGGGCCAAATAAGTTTCCAACCCCTCTTGAATTCGACCTCATGCTTGATATATAGCATTTACAACCTTGGATTCTCTCATCCTACTTGAGGAGAATTCGAATTTGCTAGCTTGACTCCTATCAACTACTAAAACAAACTATTAATTACATGTGAAATTTAAATTGTCTCTTCTAGAGTCCTAATACAATTAGGAGTAAAACTCTTTATTATGACTAAAACAACCTTATCTAGGAATTAAATATTTTCTTTGACACCTATAACTCCATGAATTTGAATTTGATGAATCCTTTAACCTTGTTATGAGACCCTGCTGAGTCATGTCTTATCTGCCCTACAAACCAGGAAATTGTTTCCTGCATTTAAGCTTTAACCTTCATTGATGCTCTTTGAACCCCTTTGCTGGAAATTTTGACCTTTTGAGACAAGTGACATATGTTATCGCTCCCATAGAACCATGTCCTTCGATATGTGCAAAATTTAGCCCTTGAAAGAGTTTAAAGATAGCTTATGTGTCTGCGCTACGAAAATATCAGTTGTTTTCGTAGTGCAACAACTATGTCTTTGTAAACAATCTCTTAACATCCAATTTCTTCTTCTTTTACACTTGGAAATTCATTTGTGCATCATTTCTATCCTCTAGAATCATCAAGACTTCAAAAACTAGATGTTTCACCTTTTGAAACCTTAACAAAATGTTCAAAACTGCACCTATAGCAGTTTCATAGCGCGCTACGAAACTGTCGTACATGTCACCTGCACAGACTTTTTTTCAAAAATATCAGCTTTTAAAACTTCTTTCACTTATTCCATGATGTATTCAAGCTTTAATGATCAATCATAAGTCATCTTTGAAACACTTTCAATAAATAAAGTCCTTCTCCACAACAAAACTGCATCAAGAAATTGTAACTTACTGTTATGTTCTAGCTGAAAAATAGGTGTTGGGACAGAACTTTTATCTCCTCATCAAAAGTGTATTTTACAAAAGTGCAGGAGTCTTTTGCATACCACTCTGTGTTGAACAAAAACCTCCCTTTTTTTTTTCAATACTTCTCCTAGTACCCATAAACTGTCTTTGAACATCAGTTGTAAACTGGAAAATTCTGATTTCTGAAAATATGGCTTCAAAAAAGCCCTGTATCTCCCAACTGGTAACACTTATGAACAACGTGAGATAGGTTATTGTATTTGGATATATTATGAAGAGAACCCTCCTTCAGAATTCCAAAGTACGTTTACATGTGGCCAAAAATGGATCTTGAAAAAGACTGATAAAACTAGAAAACAAAGTTTTTCTCTGAATGACTTTCAGCATTTTCATAGTGCAAGTTCAACCATCAATTTATCCCACCTAATAATGAATTTGAAGAAACGGAAAGAGGTTTATGTAGCTCGGAATGTTAGGAAGAAAAACCTCTTTCAATTTTCAAAAATGAGTTTTCAGATGCTCAGGAACCCCTCTGGAAGTTGACCACTAAAAGCAGAAAAACAGGTTTTTTTGCTGGAAAAAGGATATTTCAGCCATTTCGTAGCGCACTATGAAAACAGCAGCATTTTTGTAGCGCAAAACTATCTGCGCTATGAAAACAAGGTTTTGTTGCTAATTCTAAAAAAAAAAAAATGGTTTAAAAATTGACTTTCTAAACATGGTATGAGACACTAAGACATGGAATAAGGTTGATAAACTTTGTTTGGAAATTAAATATGACCTTAAAGACTTCTAACCCTATGACCTAACCCTTTAAGCATGACATGACCTAGAGACCCTTTAATACCATGACTAGAACAAGGGTTTGGAAATGAGAATGACACTATTGAGACTCTAATCCTATCCCTTATCCCTTTAAACATGAGATGACTCAAAACCTATTATAATACCATGACTAAAAACAAGGCAAGCTTTCCAAAGTTTAGAAAAAAAAAAAAAAAAAATTAGGGTGATAACAGTGGCTCCACTAGGGATAGTATGCCCCCTGAGGTATGCTAAGAACTAGTAGCTCTAGTGCTATAATCCATTCCTTGAAAATACAAACTCTGAAATTCTACCCAATCTGCTTCAAACTGTAACTACTAAAAATGCTCATTCAACCTTGAGCTTATTTGCATATTCCTGCCTACCCTATCAACTGCAATCTCCATCTGTAACTCAAGGAACGTGGAACTTCCAATGAAGCGAGTCATCGATCTGATCTGAAACTTGAATCTCTTGACTGTGCTTGAACCAAAAATAAACATGATACTGAAACGACTAAGGCAACATGAGATGTAACTGATCTTCAAGATGAAAATATAACTAGAAATCTGAACAGTAAATCTTTTCCATGTATTCAGCTATAGGGTCAAAGAATACATGATTAGTTTGATGATTCTGATAACATTCTGGCTATTCAAACTAATCTTCAGAAACAGTGTATTCTTCCTCGATCTCAAAAGAGAAAGGAAGCAACACCCTCTCTTTGTGTTCTGCCATAGAAATATTTTGAAAGGAATGATCATGATCATGAAGACTATATGATTGAATTTGACCTTGTAGGCCCTCAATGTCTTTCTCAATGTTCTTAGCAACTTCATCCAAAAATTTCATCTTATCTTCTGTCTTTCACTCAAATAATTTTAGATAAGAAGACAAGGACAAAGAGAAATTTTCATCTATTTCTTCATTAATATGATCATCATTCCATTGTTTGAAACCTTGAATAGAAGGAGAGTTTGCCACCAACTCTGTTCTATCTATCCATTCCTCTAAAAACATAAGCCAAAAGTCTGCAAATGACTTAATAGATCTGACAGGAAAACTTTCAATCCACTGTTTACATTTCCATTGAAATGAATCGTAGAACAACATAATGCATACATCTTCATGTTTGACTCTAAGAAGCTCGGTAAAATCATAGAAATCTGATATATGCTTCAAAGTTAAACTCAAATCTTCTCCATTGAATTTTGGACCATTCTTTAAAAAATATGTATCCTTAGGAAAATGATTAGGAAACCATGAATCCCTAAAAAATTTATGCATGCATACCTTGAAATAAGAATGGCAGCATCTTAGTTCTTCATAACTCCAGTGGAATCACCATGAATCTATGAATTTTTATTTCTTCAACAATGGAGTCGCCAAGGTAGTTTTGCAGCCTTGAAAATATTTTTGAGCTCCTGCTACCTTCAAGAGTTCAGCTTCATGATTTTTCGAGAGTTGTATGTCTTCAGACTCCCGGCGGATGCACCAAAATTTTATCTCAAAATTGGACCCTAAAAGGCTGCTAGTCAAGGAGACCCTGAGTAACTATTTCAAACCAAACTTTTAGTTGAGGCTTAGCCTCCTCAACCTGAGAGGGCTCTCTCAATAGGTTAATGATTTGAAAATAAAGATCAGATGGCTAACTCTATGAACAAACTAAATAGAGTTAATAATTGGTTGTACTACTAATCAACAAACATCTATGGGGTAAATGGAGTCAAATGTGCTTTCACAAAACATAAAGATCAGCTTTATATGGAAGTCAGGGCATTTCAAGGTTTAGATGCATCAATAGAACAGTAGGACAGAGAATAAACACAGTTCATGAACATATGAAGGAAGTTAGATCACCTTCAGTGAATTCTAAGTAACATACATTCATGCCACTACAAGTAATTTAAAGAGAAACATCATGAGACAATCAAATATCCATAACCCTTTTTGAATCCTGAGTGATGAAACAAAACTCTCTATATTAAGACAAAAACACAGTTCTCTGATATCACAAAAAGTATGCTTGTTCAATTAAAATTCCAACCCTATGCAATTCGATCTCTTACTTCAAATATAGCATTACAACCTTGGATTCTATGTTCCACCATCAGAGGAATTCGAATTCCTAACTCTTGACACCTTGCATAACCATAAAACATCAAATTTATGACAAACAAACACTTATCCTACTTGACAGCCCTATTTCAACTAGGACTCAAACTCTTCATTACTATCTTTAACAACCTTATCCTAACAACATTATCTATTTTAAATTACATCATTGACAAATGTATCATCACATGTTCAAATTTGGATGATAGGGTTGAGCTATTCATGACCACTTTGCTGACCTCCACATAAGCAGGAAACCAAACCCTGTTTTTTAGGCATATGGTCTTTTGCATTCATTGAACATTCTGACCATCATGTACTCCTCATTCCATGGTCCTTTGATTTTTTAATTTGAAGTAACACATGCCAAAACTCCTCCTTAGGCTCCATCTTTCCATAACCATCATCAAATTGTTCAAATGAGCTGAAAATATATTGCGCTACGAAAACAAGACAGTTTCGTAGCGCTTTTCGTAGTGCTGCCCTTTAACCCTTTTTTTCTTCAAAATATTGACTTCTTTCCTTCAAAATAATCTTCATTAGCTTTAGATATATCCTCCATAGAAACCTCAAAGCTTAATTCATATTTTTACCCCCCAAAATGTGATGAAAAAGGGAAAGAAAAGCTGTTATAGCAAATTATTCCTGTTTCTTCCCTGAAACTTAGGTCTTGGGACAGAGCCTTTATCTTCTCCTTCATGATGTATTTTGAGAAACTGAAGGAGTTTTTTGTATTCCATGCTTTCTAGAATAAAAACCTCTCTTGGTTTTTTGAAATACTTCTCCTGTTGTCCAGAAACTGCCCTTGAACAACATGTGTAAAATAGGAAAACTCTGTTTTCTGAAAATAGGGCTTCAAAGAAAGCCTTTTATCTCACACTTCATACTGAATTTGAATAAACGGAGAGAGGTTTTTGTAGTTAAGTATGTTAGGAAGAAAAAATTCTTTCATTTTTCACAAATTCGTTTTCAGTTGTCTGGAAACCTCTTTTGAAATTTACTACAAAAGCCAGAAAACCGAATTTTTCTCTTCATGGTGAAAGGCTGCTTCAACAGTTTCGTAGCGCGCTACGAAACTACTGTGCAAACAAATTTCTTCAAAATTTCTTCAAAATTAATGCCTTGGATATGTTTAAACTTCATAACAACTGATATTTATCAAAAAAAACTATAGTAACATGACCTCAAGAATATGATCTTCACCCAAAATTGTCTTCTCCAGCTCATGGATAGATCATTTTCATATGTGTCATGTCCACCAATAATTTTAAAACCTTTAATGCTTCCACTGATAGCTGAAAATACATGTCTTTGACCTTCATGATGTATCTAACCTTGTTGTAAAACCTGCTGATCGTGTCCCTTATTTTTCCTGAAAACTAGGAACATGTTTCTTGCAATATAGCTGTAACCTTCATTTATGCTCCTTGAAACCATCTGCTAACCAAATTGTGCTCAAAAACATGTGGCAATGTATTATTTAACTCATGTGACTTCGACCTTCTATCTGTGCCCAAAAAAAACGTTTAAAGAAGTAACAAAAATTGTTAACATTTCTGCGCTACGAAATTGTCTGTTGTTTTCATAGCGCAGAACTTCACCTTTGAAAACCTTACTTGGAATCTTAATTTTCCTTTGTTTTTCTATTAGATCTTCACTTATGGTCATTATACATTCTTCAGCAGCATCAAGGTTTAAAAAAAACACCCTTTCACCCTTTGAAAACTTGCAAGATTGATCAAACTGCATCCTACAGCAATTTCATAGCACGCTACGAAAATGTTGTTCATGACACCTACAGCAGTTTCTTAGCGCGCTACGAAACTGTTGTGTGTCTCATATTTACATATTTTCTTCATCATATTTAAACCTTGAGAATATCTACAGTCTTTAATGAGGACTTTGATAACACTATAAGTCTACTTTTCCATGGTTTCCAAAAGTGATGAACTTCCCAAAACAAAATTATATCATGGATTTGTTACTTACTATCTTACTTTTGTTGTAGCTGAATTTCTTCAAAGTTTTCCAATTTGATTTCAAGATCCTCAATGTGCGTCTTTAACCTCCTGTTAGTAGCCCTTAAATTCACATTTACTCTTCTCACAAACTTGGCCTCTTTGATTGCAGGGACACTGCCTCGCTTGATGAATGAAAGAGAAGCTTTGGTTTCCACTTACCATGAGCTTACCATTTGGGAAGGGTATGCATCATATGTTTCTTGCATGAGACAATAAAACCAAAACTAGCTCCTTTCAAATTTGAAAATGACATAAGACAAATGACCTCAAATGAGTGTTATGATGGCTATGAATGTCTGCATGCGTGAGAAAATACTCTTGGCTGACACCTAACCATAAAAGATTAACAAAATTCTAGTGGAATTGATAACTAACAAGACATGCTACGAATCTCCGATTTCGTAGCGCGCTGAATGTAATTTCAGGGTTTTGTGTTATGAAATGACCAGTGTTTTCGTAGAGCAAAAGAAATTTTTTACACTGTATGTGCTACGAAAACGTGGTTTCGCGGCTTATTTGAAAAATTTTGCAAAGTGACTAAACATATGATTTCCAAAACATGAAATGGGACCCTAAAATGTAAAACAAAGTTGTTGGACCTTATTTGATGATGGTAATGAAACTCTAATCTTATGACATAGACTCTAAAAACATGAAAATTACTTGACCCCTATTCTAAGACCATGAGTTAAGAACAAATACAAACTGAGGTTTTTGTAGTTAAGTATGTTAGGAAGAAAAACCTCTTTCAGTTTTCAAAAATTCGTTATGAAGTGTGAGATACAAGGCTTTCTTTGAAGCCCTATTTTCAGAAAACAGATTTTTCCTGTTTTACACATGTTCTTCAAGGATAGTTTCTGGACAGCAGGAGAATTATTTCAAAAACCCAAGAGAGGTTTTTATTCAAGACAGCAAGGACTACAAAAACCTCTTTCTTTTTCGCAAAATACAGCATGGATGAGAAGATAAAGGCTCTGTCCCAAGACCTAATGTTAAGGGAAGAAACAGGAATAATTTGCTGTAGCAGCTTTTCTTTCCCTTTTTCATCACATTTTGGGGGGTAAAAATATGAACTAAGGTTTGATATTTCTATGGAGGATATATCTAAAGGTAATGAAGATTATTTGGAAGGAAAGAAGTCAATATTTTTAATAAAAAATGGTTAAATGGCATCACTACGAAAAGCGCTACGAAACTGTCTTGTTTTTGTAGCGCAGTCTGTTTTCAGCTATTTTGAATAGTTTGATGATGGTTATGGAAAGATGGAGCCTAAGGAGGAGTTTTGGCATGTGTTACTTCAACTTCAAAAATAAAAGGACCACGAAATGAAGAGTACATGATGGTTATAATGTTCAATGAATGCAAAAGACCATATGCCTAAAAAACAAGGTTTGGTTTCCTGCTTATGTGGAGGTCAGCAAAGTGGTCATGAAAAGCTCAAGCCCATCATTCAAAATCGATCATGTGATGATACATTTTTCAATGATGTAATTTCAAATATATAATGTTGTTAGGATAAGGTTGTTAAAGATAGTAATGAAGAGCTTGAGTCCTAGTTGAAATAGGACTGTCAAGTAGGATAGGTGTCTGTTTGTCATAAATTTGATGTTTTATGGTTATGCAAGGTGTCAAGAGTTAGGAATTCGAATTCCTCTGATGGTGGATCGTATAATCCAAGGTTGTAATGCTATAAATGAAGCAAGAGATCGAATTGCACAGGGTTGGAATTTTCATTGAACAAGCATACTTTTTGTGATATTAGACAACTGTGTTTTTATCTTAATACAGAGAGTTTTATTTCATCACTCAGGATTTAGAAAGGGTTATGGATATTTGATTGTCTCATGATGTTTCTCTTTAAATTACTTGCAGTGGCATGAATGTATGTTACTTATAATTCAATAAAGGTGCTCTAACTTACTTCATATGTTCATGAACTGTGTTTATTCTCTGTCCTACTGTTCTATTGATGCATCTAAACCTTGAAATGCCCTAACTTCCATATGAAACTGATATTTATGTTTTGTGAAAGCACATTTTACTCCATTTACCCAATACATGTTTGTTGATTAGGAGTACAACCAATTATTCACTTTATTTAGTTTATTCACAGAGTTAGCCATCTGATATTTATTTGCAAATAATTAACCTATTGAGAGAGCCCTCTCAGGTTTAGGAGGCTAAGCCTCAACTAAAAGTTTGGTTTGAAATAGTTACTTAGGGTCTTCTTGACTAGCAGCCTATCAGGGTTTGATTTTGAGATAACAGACACAATATTTCTTAGTTCATTTTGGACTACATTGTGGGACAATATGGACACAAAGTTAAATAGGTCAACAAAATTCCATCCATAGATATATGGGTAGAAGGAAGTAGTCAACAAGACTTTGGTGTAGCTTTTTATGGGTTAAAGATAAAAGAATCCAAAGAATTGGGATCAAAATCTAGTGTATATACAACAATATTATAACAGAGTGGTCTACAGTTCTATTGGTAAGTCCCTATTTGAAACTTGTTTTGGATATTTTCCACTTTCATCTTTGGATATTGCATATGGAAAGAAATGAGTAGTGAGGAAGATTCCTATGGTGTAGCCTTTGCTGCACGAACCCACAGTATGCTTACGAAATGCATTTTATTATGCATATAACCCAAATTTTTAATCATAACACATGGAATTAATTTCCATTTTGCAATCATATAACATAAACCAAAATATATACCCATTAGTTAATAAATTTACCTGGGCTCATAACTTTGGTTTAAAAATCCCGATGCCAACACAATAAATTCAAGTCCACATTTTGTATCGTGTCCATTCATCTGATGATTATCGCACTCCACAATTGAAACAGGCATAAATCTGACGGATTTTGCAATCTATCATGCATGACAATTAAAGTTTTTACAATTTGCGAAATGTGTATTATTTAAGTGCAATGTGGCACCTCCAGATCCTTATCACACTCCTTCAACAATTACAGCTTGCCACTTTAAACCCATGCGAAAACCACTTGTTATTTTGCAAAATTGTTTCACTGTTCTACTGCGCCATCGATTCACAGTTCCATGTTCACTTAACTCCTGGTTCTAAGCAAAACAGTTTCCAAGCATCTAATTCATGCTCTTGCTACGTCTTCTCTCACGACTCACATCTTCATCTGCTCAATTTACTCTGCACCTCCAAGCTTGTATATTATAATAGCTTCCATAGTGGTTCCGCAGTGCCTTCGACTCTTGTTTCCAATAAACTCACAATACGGTCAAATTAGAATTCCCTTCCTTGGCAATTCTATTTAGCATCAAATTTCTAGAATTCTCCTCTCAACATTAATCATCTCTCCTTTATTATTATTAATTCTGTTGGGTTACAACGCAGCTCCAGTTTTAACACTCCATCACCCAGAATAAATTCTCCTACAGATATGTCTTTTGATCTCTGCACTTGCTCCAAACTAGACACACAGATTTGCAATCAAATCCTTAAATGTGTAATTCCTTCATGGTAAATCAAAATCTCATACAATAATTTTGGCTAATGATTCTAAATAACACATAACAAAGAATATGCCCAAATTTAACTCCGAACAAGAAAAGCACCACCAATATATACAGACTCAAATTTTCGAAGGAATTTAGATCAAACTCAATATTAGAACCGTGATTGCACACCAAACTAAAATCAATTACTCATAAAATGAAATTTACAGAGTTTCAGCCCCATGGCTTGATTACATCAGTTTCTAGCACTCTGTTTTTCCCCAATTCTCTTCCTCTATCTCTAATTCTCGTATCCTGTATCTGTCCTCACTCTTTCTATGTCTTTGAGGCTTATAATTATATACAAAAAGATTCTAAAACCAATTTTGGTTTTACTCAACAAATTTCTAATTATTCTAAGTCCTCATTAATTCCTAAAATCTTATCTTTTATCCCTAAGGATGTTCTCTAATCCCATAAATTCATGAAACCAATTCCTAATCTAGAGTTTGCAATAATTTCACAAATCTCTCAATCCCTATGAGCTCTCAACTGTCCTAATTCTCTCATGTTCTCCAACATTCGAGAAAATTTACAATTATGCTCACAATATTAATTAAATCCTATTCTAAATCACTCAAAAACATTTAAAATTACATTTAGAGAACCAACTCTCATGCATAAGACCTCTCATATATCACAAATAACCAATAACATTTGAGCATGATGCTCTTGCATCAAACTCCCGATGTAGAAAAGTTTTCATAGACTCGTGTCTATGAGGTCTATTGCTTTTCTGTAATAATGCAACAGCCACAAGTCTCACTGACTTGCTACCTCTAGGATTCCAAACTCTATTCTTCAGTGATTTCCTTGCTTGTTTCAACTGTTGTTTAAATATTCTGTTGTCTTTCCTTGCTTCTCATGGTTTCCATATCTTCTTTTGCAACACTCCATTGGCTTTTCCTTCAATATTTGTTACAATCAAGCTTTTTATCCATCTCATTCTCTGTCTGCAGCTCTTTTCCTCATGTTCATTTCCTGTAAGCTTCATCAAATTCTCTATTTCTCTATCCAAATTACTTTGTTGTTGTTGTCCTTTCTCTTGTGTATGAGTTTCAAAACTCTTGTTGCCTTCTTTTTCTTCAACTTCTGCTATCATTTTTTAGATTATTCCAAATATCGTTGTAAATATTGCTGCCACCCAAACTTCCTGAATATCTTTAAAGATATTACACTCTGCAATATCCAATTTTTGTTCTTCAAATTTACTTTCAAAAATTAAATTTCTCTTCAATTCCCTAACTGTAATAAAATTTTCTTTCACTACTGCAGATCCCTTGCAGTCTTCATCGGATATCATAGCCTTATCCTTCATGAGAATACAATTATGATCTTGCTTCTTTGAAATGTTTGTGTACATTTCTCTTTCTTCCTTCATCTTTATGACAGCTTCCAATGATTGTCTATCACCTGCAAAATCTTCAAAACCTGCAATCACACCCAGATTTTCAATTTTAAAATCACAAGACTCAATAGTCTTGGTTGATGATTCTGTCATCAAATCTCTTTTCTATTCCAGGTCTTCTACATGAATCAGAAAATATTCAATGGTCTTCATCTCAACTTCCTCAAGCATAACATTTGAGTACTTGGCATCCTTTGCTTCTTCTTCTTGCTTTTGGTCATCATTGTGAGCTAAATTTCCTTTGTTTTCAACTTTAGCAGTTTGCTATAAAATAATCTGTTCCTCCAATTGTGTATGAGATTTCTCAAAACTCAAATTCTGTCTCTCTACCATGACATTATCTACAAACACACACAAATGGTCAACTTCAAAATCATAAGGCTTAGTTGCCTCAATTGATGATTCAAACATCACTGCTTTATCTTCAAGTTCAAAAGAAACTTGTTCTTCTCCAACAATTTCATTTTGTTGTAGCTCCACTCCTTTGAGTTTCTCTGTCCTCAATAGAACATCTATAATTTTCTCAAGCTTCCTCAGCTCCTCTATTAACTGCATATCCCCTTGCTGCTCTTGTAGTTTATACCATTTCTCCTTCTTTCCCATTATGTAGTTGTATCTTTGGTCTCCTTTACTTTTCTGGAACATTTCTATCAACAATACCAATTGAAAATTTATCTCAGTCTTCTCTCTAATATTAAATATCTTCTGCATAATTCCTCTGATTTCAGCTTCATATTTATCAACGTTGTCTTCTATACCTACAACCACATTATTAATTAAAGATTTAAAACATTTACTTAACTCTACAATTTCTTCTTTATCAGGTTTTGCAAGCTTCATTCCTCCTTATGGTTCCTTGAGCCATCTTTACAAGAACTCCATTTCCATGTGAAATATTTCCAACATTTCATTAAAGTCTTCATTCTCAATTTCAATCTTCTTTTGGCAGTCCTCTTGAATTATCATGTTTTCTGTATCATCACATTGCAAAATTATTTCATCAATTTCATTAAACAAATTTATTTGTTTACCTTCTTGGAATTTCACTATGACATTTTCATTATGCTTCTGCTCCATAACAGCTTTAACTGGCTGTCTTATACGAAATAGAAATTCATCTATGAATTCTTTCTGCTACAATAAATCAGTGTCTTTCTCCTCTATAAGGCATTCTCCATCATACTTCACCTCAAGAGCTTTATTCAATTCTGTGACAGTTGCACCAGACTGCCCATCAACTTCTGCACTTCCTGCAAAGACATACAAAATATGAGATTTAAAAACACAAGGCCCATAGTGTAGGTTTTAACTCTTCTTTCCCGAATTGATCTTCTCACAGCTGGAGTTTGTGGCTCTTCCTCTTCTGAGTTTTCTTCTACTATAGAGTCTAATTCACCCTCCTTTAGCTCAAACTCTATCTTCTCAGCTTCCTTTGGTAGGACTTCATGTTTAACAACATCTTTCACCTCTCTAAACATGACATCTCGGCTATACACAACCTTCCTTGTTTCTGGGTTCCAAATCTTGTAACCCTTTAAACCATCCTTATACCCAATAAAGATGCACCTTTTAGATTTATTATCCAACATGGTCCTTTTCTCCTTTGGAACGTGTACATATGCATCACATCCAAACACCCTTAGATGTGAAAGAGATGGTTTCTTACCAGTCCATACCTCATGTCTAGTCTTATCCTCCAACGCTGACGAAGGTGATCTGTTAACCAAGTAACATGCAGTCTCCACTGCCTCTGCCCAGAATTCTTGTCCTAACCTGGTACCACTGAGCATGCTTCTCGCTTTTTCCATCAGCGTTCTGTTCATTCTTTCTAAAACTCCATTTTGCTGAGGTGTGTATGGAGTAGTCTTCTGTCATGCTATACCAGACTTCTTATGGAGTAGTCCTCAATACCTTTATCTTCTTCTTTGTCTGTTTTTCCACCAGAGCCTTAAATTCTTTGAATCTGTCAAAGACTTCAGATTTCTTCCTCAAGAAATATATCCATGTATTCCTTGAGAAGTCATCTCTGAATGAAACATAGTACACAGACTTACCCAGTGATGGAACCGACACAGGTCCAAACACATCACTGTGGACAAGCTCTAATATCTTGTTTTCCCTCTTAGCACTCAAAGGCAAACTCACGCGCTTCTGCTTCCCATATACACAATGTTCATAGAAATAAAAATCCAGAGAGCTATTATACATACCTTCTACCATACCATTTCCATGCAATATCCGAAGACCCTTCTCTCCAATATGTCTAAGCCTTTGATGCCATAGGATGGTCTTTTCTCCAGAGACCACTAGGCATTCCGCTCCACTTTCAGGAACCACAGAACTGTTGCATCCATCAATAACAGTGCCGCCTTGAAGCTTGTACAGAGTTCCAATCCGAACTCCCCACATTAATACCAGTGCTCCAAGAACCATCTTACAGGTATATTTCTCGAACACTGTTTTTACCCCTGCATCATCCACCTTGCTTACATAAATCAAATTTCTGGCCAATGTAGGAATATGCAGAACACCAGGAAGTGTTCTAATCTTTCCACCTTGCAGCTTCAGCTTGAATTTTCAACGTCTGATGATTCTGGCCTTCCTATCATCCCCTAGGAAGACATCACCGCCATCATATTTCTCATACTCGCAGAACCACTCTCTATGGGGAGTGAAGTGAAAGGATGCACCCGAGTTAATCAACCATGACTCATGATCTACATGTGTATTTGAAGAAGAAGCCAAATACACATCCCCACCTTCATCCGAGGTGGTTTTTGCCTCTGCAGAAGGAGCATCATTAGATCCCTTTCCTTTCTCAAGAGCTTTAGATTTGCACTCCTTTTTGTAGTGCCCTTCCTTTTTTCTTTTCCAGCACACCTTTACAAACTTTCCAGGAGATTTTGATCTCCCTCTTGATTTAGATCTCCCACTCGAAACCTTATTCTTTTTTTTTTGTTTTTGGACCTTCCTCATACAAATAAGGCATGTCCATTATGGCCCTCCATATTTATCCGTCTCATTTCCTTTGTCATCAAATTTCAAGGTAGTTGTATTGCCACCTATTGCAATAACCATACTGTCCCATGAATCTGGTAGAGGACACAACAAACTTATGCACTTCTCTTCATCTGGGATTTTAATAATCAACAGATGATAAATGTCTTACCACAGCGTTGAAGGCATTCAGATGCTCTGTCACCGAGTCTCCATCATTCATCCTCGGGTTATACAACTTTTTCCGCAGGAACAATTTATCCACCAGAGACTTAGATTGGTACAAAGTCCCTAGCTTGTCCCACAAGATCTTCGTCGTAGCTTCCCTAGATACATTCAACAATACTGAATCTGAGACACATAACCATATTGTGCTCTTTGCCTTCCAATATAGCTTCTTCCAGTATTCATCTGACATTTTCGTTGGTTTAGTACCTGGATCTACCACGATCCACTGATCTTTATCCACCAGCAGATCCTCCATCATCAGCTTCCACAACTCAAAACTCCGACCATTAAATTTCTCGATCTCTATCTTCATGCCGCTCGCCATCTTCTTTCACCGCAAGAATCGATCCTGTAGATCTCCCACTGAACAGGGTTTACCTCAGGCCCCAGCAAAAAACCCTCAACAGCAAAGGCATCCCCTTGAAGCCGAAATTTATCCGATACCAAATGTAGGTTTTAAACCTGTACAGAAATTATCTACAAACGAATCTTAAAACAGAAAATAAACAATAGCGAGAGCATAAACCATAAAATAGATAAACATAGATATTTTCCCCTGGATCCCAAATTGGGACAACCAGCTTGATTTTTCATTATATTCCTTTTAGTGTTACAACACATAGCCTCATTTGCTTTCCTTGTCAGCATTTCTTCAATTTGTTCTAGACTATTCCAATAGTCCATGGAATCATTCTCATTGTCCTCTTCACCCAGAATTTCACCTTGTTCCAGTCCACAAATGGAAACTTCCATTTTTTATTCTACTTCTCTGAGCTTTTCAACCAACCACTTCACTCGTCTTTTCCGTAGCCTTCTCTGTAACTTAGACCACTTTACTCTCTTTTTCTTCAAGACCCAACCTTGTTTTTTTTTTTCCCTCTAGTAGCATTGTTAACTCATCGAGTTCTTTGCTTATCTTAGCCAACTCCTTGTCAAGCTCCTCTTGACTCATCTAGTTTTTGTGGATTGTTTTTGCACCCTTTTCCTTCATCTTGTAGCCTTCTTCTATACCTTCCCTATGAATTTCCATAGTCATCTTCACTTATGTGTGAGCTTCTACACTTGCAACCAATCAACTTCCTTATGAGTTGATCTCCTCACCAAACTTCTCCTATGTCTGGTTTCCAAGTCCTTTTTCCTTAGAACTTGCACTGAGCAATCTTGCACTCTCACTGGTCGCTACACTCACTTCTATTTAAGGATTTATTTGTCCTCATCTATTCCAAGCATCAACTGAAATAAGGCTCTGCTACAATCTTAAGAACTTTCAAAAGTTCTTCCTACATTTTTACTGTTGTAGTCTTGTGCCAAAATTTGACATTCATTCAACTAGTGAAAACTTTCATACCTCTGTAATTAAATTATGTCTTGGCTAGTTGTCTCCTGTAAACATGTAGCTTTTGTACTCCCTTGATCTATTCAATCTGTAAAATATTATCAATTAATAAAAACTTATGCATACCATCTACCCAACATCACCTGTCTTTAGGATCTCAATACTTGTTGGCCTTTACTATTTCTATGAATCTGGTTTTGTAGTTTGTCTCCATGCTTCCACTGTGCATTATTTCAACATACAGTTGCTGTCACAACAATCAATCCTGGGCTTTCATCAAGACCTCAATCTACATCAATTAGGATCTCATTCCAACAACATCTAATCATAACACAATTCATGGCTTGAATTTCAACAATACAATATCCTTGCTCAGCTACATGCAAAGTCCCTTTCTGCAAATCATTCAATTCATCGTTGGAACAATCAATCTCTGTCTAAATGAGAAAAATAATTTATGTGTTTATTTCTCAATTGAAAGAGCATTTACTCTAGTACCACAATTGGTGCAGCCTTCGCTGCACGAATCCACAGTATGCTTACGAAATGCATTTTCTTATGCATATAACCCAAATTTTTAATCATAACATACAGAAATAATTTCCATTTTGCAATCATATAATATAAACCAAAATATATACCCATTATTTTATAAATTTACCTGGGCTCATAACTTTGGTGTAAAAATCATGATGCCAACACAATAAAGTCAGGTCCACATTTTATATTGCGTCCATTCATCTAATGACTATCACACTCCACAACTGATACAAGCATAAATCTGAGGGATTTCGCACTCTATCATGCATGACAATTAAAGTTTTTATAATTTGCAAAATGGGCAGAATTTAAGTGCAACATGGCACCTCCAAACCCTTATTGCACTGCTTCAACAAATGCAACTTACCACTTTAAACCCATCTGAAAGCCACTTGTTGTTTTGCAAAACCATTTCATTGTTCTACTGCGCCATTGATTTACAGTTCCACCTTTACTTAACTCCTGGTTCCAAGCAAAACAGCTTCCAAGCATCTAATTCATGCTCTTGCTACGTATTCTCTCACGACACACATCTTCATCTGCTCAATTTACTCTGCACCTCCAAGCTTGTATATTATAATAGCTTCCATAGTGGTTCCGCAGTGCCTTCGACTGTCGTTTCCAATAAACTCACAATGCGGTCAAATCAGAATTCCCTTCCTCGACAATTCTATTTAGCATCAAATTGCCAGAATTCTCCTCTCAACATTAATCAACTCTCCTTTATTATTATTAATGTTGTTGGGTTACAACGAAGCTCCAGTTTTAACACTTCAATCACCCAGAATAAATTCGCCTGCAGATATGTCTTTCGATCTCTGCACTTGCTCCAGACTAGACACAGATTTGCAATCAAATCCTTAAATGTGTAATTCCTTCATGGTAAATTGAAATATCATACAATCATTTTGGCTAATGATTCTAAATAACAGATAACAGAGAATATGCCCAAATTTAACTCCGAACAGAAAAGCACCACCAGTATATACAGATTCGAATTGTCGAAGGAATTCAGATCAAACTTAATATCAGAACCGTGATTGCACACCAGACTAAAATCAATTACTAATAAAATGGAATTTACAGAGTTTTAGCCCATGCCTTGATTACATCAGTTTCCTGCACTCTGTTTTTCCCCAATTCTCTTCCTCTATCTCTAATTCTCATATCCTGCATCTGTCCTCACTCTTTCTATGTCTTTGAGGCTTATAATTATATACAAAAAGATTCTAAAACCAATTTTGGTTTAGATCCTTAATTTACTCAACAAATCCCTAATTCTTCGAAGTACTCATTAATTCCTAAAATATTCTCTTTTATCCCTAAGGATCTTCTCTAATCCCATAAATTCATGAAACCAATTCCTAATCTAGAATTTACAATAATTTCACAAATCTCTCAATCCCTATGAGCTCTCAATTGTCCTAATTCTCTCATGTTCTCCAAAATTCAAGAACATTTACAATTATGCTCACAATATTAAGTAAATCCTATTCTAAATCACCCAAAAAAATTTAAAATTACATTTATATAACCAAATCTCTTGAACACATAGGACCTCTCATGTCTCCCAAATAACCAATAACATGTGAGTAGGATGGTCCTGAATCATCTTACCACGGGTGCCTCAAGGGAAAAAAAAAAAAAATTGAAAAGATTAGTCAAATTCATCTAGACATAATAGAGATGTTGTAGATGTACCAAGAAAAATACAAGGCTAAGAATGATCAACACATAACAGAGAAATCATTCAAGGTTGGAGACAGAGTACGGTTACGATTAAACTATGCCTAAAGACACTTTATGACACTTTACCTGTTGTTGTTGGAAGCAACAAAATAAGTTCAAACAATAAAAAAATTAAACATTACAATAATAACACTCACATTTTTTCTTGGAAATCTTGAGGGTATAAAGGTAAACACTTGGATAAATTGGTTATTTAGTGTACTGCTAAATAATTTGTTTGAGTACACTTAATGAAATTAACAAAAAGAAAATGTTCAAATAACTTACACTTCTTTTATAATCCTATATCAGGTGAGGAGGAAAGGGAACAAAACACCACCACCTCATGCAATCATAGGGTGTGATGTGCCTTAGTATTAAGGTCATATTTACACCATGTGGGAGGAATTGAATGTTAATGAGAACAAGTGGGAGTGGCTATGATGTCTTTTTATTTGTTGAATGTTAATGTCACTCATATAGGGGGTAAGGGGGAAGGCGGTGGTTATTATTCCCTCAGTACTATTCTCAAAGCATCACAACAAACCTTTTGTCTAACATTATAAAATCCACTGATTGTTTTAGCCAGAAATAATTCAAGTGTTGTGATTCCATCCTCATCGTTTTTGTATCATTTTTTTCTAGTTTGTAACTCTGTCTTCGTACCATACTATCTCTATATCACCTCATCGCAATCAAGGGAGAGAACATTCATTCTCTACTCTTAATTTTCCTATCTTTTCATCTGCACCAATTTGTTTTATAGCATCAAGAGTTAGGGCATCTTTGGTATCCTATACAAACACAAATTGTTAAGAAAAGAGAAGCATAATTATTGGTTCAAAGCAAATAGATGGGGATAATAAGAAGGAAGGAATAGTTAAAATGCGGGAGCCTTTGAAATGTTGGGGTTGCGGAGAACCTCATCTATTGAGGGACTGTCCACTCAGAAATATTCAGATGGTTCTGAGAGATAGAGAAGCTACCACAGTGAATGATATAGTAAGGAACATACCCACTATCAGTGCAGCCTTGGAGAACCGACAAGCAGAACATCAGTCTACTATGGTCGAGATGGAAGGTAAAATTTATGATCAATCTGTTACAGTTCTAATTGATCCGAGTGCTTCTTTGACTTATATTAGTCCACAAATTGTAGAAAAATGTAAACTCAGAACAGAAAAGTTTCAACAGCCTTGGTTGGTACAATTAGCTACTGGAACTAAATGCAAAGTAACTCATAAGTTACCTAAAACAACTATTAAATTGAATGAGTATCAAACAAAAGTTGATTTAAACATTCTGCCATTAGGTTCTTATGATTTATTGATAGGAATGTATTGTCTAGAAAAGAAAAAGACCATGTTGAATTGTTGGGACAAAACTTTGCACTGTATAGATGATGAAGGAAAACCATTCATATTAAAAGGGAAACCGAAACCAATCTCTGTAAGGAAAATATCTTCCCTTCAGTTAAAAATAACAGATAGAAAAGGATACCAATTATATGTTGTACATGTTGAAGAATTAGGACAGCAACCTGCAAAAAAAATTCTAGACACTTTACCGATGCTACGAGAATTTAAGGAAGTTTTTCCAGATGAGATACCTCATCTTCCCTCCAAAAGAGAAATTGATTTTTCAATCGATTTGGTGCCAGGAGCAACACTTGTTTCTAGAGCTCCTTACCGAATGAGCCCACCTGAACTCATGGAGTTAAAAATGCAATTACAAGAATTGTTGGATAAAGGTTACATCAGACCGAGTGTATCTCCTTGGGGAGCACCGGTGTTGTTCATGAAAAAGAAGGATGGAACCTTTAGAATGTGCATTGACTACCGTCAACTGAATAAGTTGACAATCAAAAACAGGTATTCGTTGCCCAGAATAAATGACCTTTTTTATTAGGTGAGAGGAGCTTCAGTATTCTCTAAGATTGACTTGAGGACTGGTTATCACCAACTCAGAATTAAGGAGGAAGATATAAGTAAAACAACTTTTCGAACCAGGTATGGTCACTACGAATTTGTAGTCCTACCTTTTGGGTTGACAAATTCCCCTACCACTTTTATGTGCTTAATGAACAGTGTTTTGAACAAGTACTTAGATAAATTCATACTAGTGTTCATAGACAATATTCTAGTCTATTCAAAAAGTGAGGTAGAACATAAGGAACACCTTAGAATTGTGCTACAGACTCTCAAAGAGAATCAGTTATATGCCAATTTTAGCAACTGTGAATTTTATAAGGATAAAATCCAATATTTGGGCCATATCATTTCTGAACAAGGATTGGCTATTGACCCTGAGAAAACAAAGGCTATTAGAGAGTGGGCGGTGCCTACTGATGTTTCAGCAGTGAGATCATTTATGGGGATAGAGGGATATTATCAACGGTTTGTAGAAAGATTTTCTACAATAGCATATCTCATAACTTCACTACAGAGAAAAGGCACCAAATTTGAGTGGACTGAAAAATTGCCAAAACAGCTTTGAACAACCAAAATTAAAACTTACTACAACCCCTATACTGAATATTGCAGATCCTGACAAAGAGTTTGTTGTGGGTATGGATGCATGTAGAGAGGGATTGGGAGGAGTTCTGTTGCAAGAGAATTCTGTTATTGCATATGAATCTAGAAAACTTAAGAAACATGAACAGAATTACAGTGTATATGATCTGGAATTGGCTGTTGTAATTCATGCCTTGAAGATGTGGCGACACTATCTTCTTGGAAAAAAATTTACATTGATGACAGATCATATTAGTCTTAAGTATTTCTTTTCTCAAACAGATTTGAATGCTCGACAAGCCAGATGGTTGTCTTTCCTAAGTGAATTTGATATGGACATAAAACATATCAAAGGGAAAGAGAACAAAATTGTTGATGCTCTAAGCAGAAATGCTTGCCAAAACATAAGCAGCATTGGGAGTAGTGCTAGTTTTGACTTAGAAGAATTAGTTAAAAAGGTAGCAGATCAAGATCCCAACTATGAAAATCTACAATTAAAAATGCTGAAAAAGGAAATGGTTGAATACACCCAAAACCAGAAAGAGCTGATCTGCTATAAAAATATATTATACATCCCCAATGTGGATTCTTCGAAAAAAGAAATCCTAGATGAATATCATAAATAGCCATATTCAGGACATCCTGGATATCAAAAAATGCTTACAGCTGTGAAAAATAAATTATTTTGGCCAGGAATATAAAAGGATGTAGCCAACCATTTAGCTAGATGCATGGCGTTTCAAGTAGTCAAAGTTGAACACCAGCATCTAGCTGGTCTTCTAAACCCCTTACCAATTGCAGAATGGAAATGGGACATTGTTTCTATAGATTTTATAATCGGGTTACCCAGAACAAAGTAGCAGCATGACTCAGTGATGGTAGTGGTAGATACATTAACAAAGTTTGCACATTTCATACCTGTAAAATCTACTTTTGGGACAGCCCAAGTAGCAAATGTGTTCCTAAAAGAAATAGTAAGGCTACACGGGGTCCCAAAGATGATTATTTCATATAGAGACACTAAGTTCACAGCAGCCTTCTGGAAAGGTCTATTTGGGGGCATGGGCTCCAAATTGAATTTTAGCACTGCTTATCACCCTCAAACGGATGGTCAAACAGAGAGAACAAATCAGATTTTGGAGAATATGCTGAGAATGTATGTGATAGATAAGACATCCAAATGGGAAGACTACTTACATTTAGTCGAATTTGCTTATAAAAACAGCTACCAATCCTCCATCAAAATGACTCCATTTGAAGCACTCTATGGAATAAAGTGTTGTACTCCTTTAAGTTGGAGCCAACCTGAAGATAAGCTAGTAATTGGGCCAGATACTTTACAAGAAATGGAAAGAATTGTCAAACAAATACATAGAAACATCAAGACAGCACAAGATCGACAAAAAAGCTATGCCGATAAGAAGAGAGTGCATCGAGAGTTAAAAGTGGGTGATCATATGTATCTGGGTATAAAACCAAAAAAGTGTACACTTTATGCTGGAAGCTGTGCAAAATTGGCTCCTAGATACTGTGGGCCTTTTGAGGTGTTAGAAAGTGTGGGACCAGTGGCTTATAAACTGGCCTTACCACCTCATGCTAAAGTTCATGATATGTTTCATGTTTCATTATTAAAAAGATATGTACATGATGCTTCTCATATTGTTGATTGGAATGTGATACAGGTGGAACCAGAAAAGGAGTTCCTTCTAGAGCCGCTTCAAATATTGGAGCAAGAAGAAATTGAATTGAGAAATCAAACAGTAGCCAGAGTAAAGGTGCAGTGGAAGCACTTTACTGCTGAAGAAGCTACATGGGAAAGAGAAGCTGAAATGATGGAAAAATATCCATATTTATTTTCAAAATAAACTCTAGTAGTTAGATGTTAACAGCGAGGACGGTGTCTGTTTTCAGAGGGGGAATATGTAACACCCCTAGTTTATGGGTTTCAAGTTAGAAATTTGAACTTAAGTCCAAAGGGGAGTGGACCCCAATGGATAATTATGGTGTGTATGTAGTCAATTATTTAATTGTGAAAAATAAATAAAATGGTTTGTGTGCACTATGACCAAATGAGATTTTTGAGATCACTTGCCTAATCCATGAGGTATGGAAAGAGGTTAAGACTTTCCCCAAAATCTTTCAAAAAGCCTTGAAAGAATTTATTTCAAATTTAGAATTTTGAGGAAAAATCTAAATTTTCCCCAATGATGAGGAAAGTAGTTGGGAAGAGGTAAAATGCTGGAAAATTAGAAAGCAGCTTTAAAGTCCCTAAATAAGGGAAGCCTAGGCAAACAGGAATAAAAGCATCCTGAAATTTTGGACGCAGAATTGGAAATAGGCTTTGGGGAGAGCATAGCTTAAATAACCTACTCCATAACAAATTGAGGTTGGTCTGTTGATAGAGGGATCTCAACTCGGGGGGTGAGTTCTGGAGATAGAAGAACTCTAAGGTTGGGAGGACTGGTCATCAGAATAAGTGTTGTAGGAACAGGAATTACGGGGAATATCAACCAGAATCTCTAAACATGATAATGGTTTAAATCTGTAGATATATAATGCTCCCATAAATCATTAAAGGTTTAACTTTAATCTACTTCTGTAAATGTACAGATATGTCTATGTATGGGCTAAGAAAAGTTAGAATTATAAGATGACAAACCAACTATGAATTTGGAAATATAGATAAATATTAAATTTTGTACGATTACTGCAGAGTTAAATTGTTAGAGTGCATGCATATAAACTATAAGCTTCTACCTAAAGGGGAACCTAAGAAAAATAAATAAATACTTTTCTGTTGCAGAAAATAAATCTATAAGACAGAAAAGTTATACAACATAGAAGAATTTAACCAAATATCAATGACAAGTTAATTTATTTATATGGCTGATATGAACATACAATTTAGAAAAATTCAAAGTTAGAAAGTTAAATTCCATCCAGAGACTTTCATATATTAGACAAAGACCTGTGATATAATCCAGAAAACCAAATGAGTTCTAATATAAATAGAACAAATTTCTATGCTATTATTAATGATTAAATTTTTATAACAGAAAGATAGATGTCATTGATATATCTATAATGGAAAAAGTCTCTGTTATATCTGAAATAACTAAAAGTGGAAGGTATAATAGCAAAATACCATACTGACACATAAACTCGGTTGTCCGAAATGAAATGGTAATTACAGTTTAAATAAATATTATCTGGATGCACAGTATTTAGGCTCTATATTCTGGGCAAAGTACACATTGAAATTACTATTGAAGATTTTATTTAAATTCTATTTATCATTAATGATGTATACAGAAGCAAGAGAAAGAGGAAACTCTGTTTTAAATAAATTTTCTATAAAAATCTGGTTAAACCAGAAAAATGTATATAATTAACCTTATGGAACATCTATAACAATGTAACCAAAAAAAAATTACATTTCAGGATATTCGGTAAAATTACCGATGCACCTTTCATAAAGATATATATTATGCAAACAGAATTATAAAAATAAGATTTGCTAATATATCGAAAACATTTTGTTATTTATATCATCATTCATATTAGTATTTCAAGGAACTGTAAAAACACTCCTTGAGTTCAAATTTTCTAAAGAAAAACTGAGTGTAAATAGGGTAGAAGAATACCATAAAAGTATCATCAAAAAAACGAAATGAAAGTACACCGATAACAGAAATCCAAGAGACTAAAACGGAATAAATTACATAACACTGTAAAAACTTTCATGGGTGAATCTGAACTAAAACCATATAGTTGAATAAGAGCGAAAAAATCGCACTCAGTCTTATGAACCTAAATCCAAAAATGTAAAATAAAATAAATTAGGGACAGACATCCCGAATATAAAAGTTTATTTATATAAATCATAGCAATTTAAACCAGGATGGTTATTAATCGTTTCCACAAAGTTGACACATAGGAAACGATAGCTATTCTCCATCGAAAATCTATCCAAATCTCTGGCTTAAGCATGGAAATCGTTCACGTTACCAACCTGGAGAAAACGCCCAAATTATTATCAAGTCATATGAGGAGAAAAATAGACCTCGTCAAAAGACAAGTCTATCGAACGCATTCTTACCTATGACAACCAAAATAAAAATATTATTGATCACAGTGATTATAATAGCATTTGATTTTAAAATTAGATATGAACTCTGTAAAATAAGTATTGAAATTATTAGAGCAATGAATATAAGAGATTTTGTTAAAAACCCATAAGTTAATTTGATAGGATACAAACCTAGGGAATTACAAACAAAACCACAGATTAATAGTCAAATACATAGCCACTGTAACTATTTGGAATAGAGAACCATGAAATTTATATCTAATACCTGGAAGAAATGTCACCATAGTCGTGACAAATTACTCATATGCCTTGCTATCAGAGAATCCGTGACTGAAAACAATTTTATTCGTATAAATTAGAGTCATAGCTTCATATGCAAAATGAAATCAAAGTCGATAAGTTTAAAAATCTACATAGTTATACATCGAACTTGATTTCAAAATAAAATGAGTATAAGAGGTTGTAGAAAGAGGATATGGATAAGAAAACATACGGAACGATTGTTTACCGAGACCAATTGGTGAAAAACCTTTGTATCTGAACGCTATTGAATCTCAAGTCAGGTTCCTTGCGGTTGAAAATAAAAAGGGAGTCAAAAACCTTTCAGCGCCATGAGATTCGTAAAGAAAGGGCCACCTTGAATCAGAAAATAGGGAAGAAAGAAATGATAATGGCTGTACATTCCGCGTTTAAAAACCACATACATCCAAACCCTAATAAATTTTAACCTTACACTTGTCCACATCTCGTTCATCGAATGGGGATCGATGCGTAGGGGAATAGTCTAAAAATTTAATGTTAAAACCAACCCACAATTGTAAAACCATGTTGTCAAAATCATATATCTAGACTTTAAATGATTCAGTACAAAAATATCAATTTGTCGGGATTCGATAAGATCGTAAATTAACTTTTACAGACCTCAAAGAAGTAACCATACAGATTTAGAACTCCAAAGCAACGCTTTGAATGTCGTTGTACACTATGTTATGAGACAGTCAAGGCTCATTAATGGTTAGTACATTGAATTTCATGAAAAATGAATTGTTAAGGATACGCCGAGGTTGGGTTCTTGGTATACGAGTGTTTGCACAGTAACATAATAACCATATCGAAATTCATATATATATGATATGATTGGGGTTAATTAAAATCAGACTTATTGTAACTTAATCATAAAAACAAAATTTAATGTATAAATTTTAATATAAGGTAGTACATATATCCAATAGTGACGTAATACAAATGTCCCACACTTTCCAACGACAATGAGATATATAATATTTCATCGCTTATTATCATGAAAAGTTTATATAGATTTGTGTGGAAAAACTTGTAAGGTTTTGGGATTGGAATTATATTAAACTATATGAAATAAGAGTTAGAAAAATAGATGAGTGGCAGAATTAAAAACATATTGGATATATGGTATAATGAAAAACAAATACCATATACTATTAGGCAGACTTTATGATAAGAAAAATTTAAATCAATTCAATTAGGATAAAGACCATTTCCATGTCTCAAAATAATAAATGTTAGGTTGAGGTAAGAATTCTCAACTTTAGGGAATGTTAAGATCAGAGAAATCTACTGTATAGACAGGTATATAGAGATATATACATTTGGTAAGAGCAAGATAATTATAAGTTAAAAAAAAAAGAGTTCGTCAAGTGAAGAAATATTATTTATCTAAAGAGAGAAAAGAAAAAAAAAATTGAGAGAATTGAGGTATATTACATATGCAGTGGTAATAGTCGACAAAACCATGCATGCGAAGGACATCCTATGAGACTAGCGGTTGTAGGAGTTGGTACCCATGCATTCCGGTGGATGGATGTCGACATATCCTTTTGTTGGTTCTACACATGGGATTTTCCTGTTTGTGGTGGATCTGAGTCGCAGACACATCTTTTGTTGACCGCAACTAGATTTTGTGAATCGATATCGAGACAAGTAGTCATTAAGGGGGGTGTGTTGGAATATGTAATTCCTACTTGTCTGCAGTTGTGACTCTCTCTGTAAGAAGTTTGTTCCTATATCATAGGAGGTAGCTAAATCTATGTATTCCTAGTTTGGTGTGTGGTTGATATATTCTCTCAACCACCTTATTGTGCATCCAAGATAGTTTTCCTATCTTGAGAGTATACTTCATGTATAAATATGTAATCCTTTTGATTAATATAATATAGTGTGACTAGTAAAGAGAAAATAATAGTGTTACATGTAAACATATGAAGAACTACAAGGAGATTTTTCATTTGGACATCTTTTATAATTTATGCTGCCTCATAATCTTTTGTGGATAACCTCAAAAAGAAACAAATTAAACCAAAGGTATTTGTTGTTTATTAGACATCATTTAAAACATAAATTATTTCTACATTAAAGTAACCAACAACTACTCTCTTCAATCCCATGTTTTTTTTTTAATTGAACTTTAAAATATGGAATTTATTGAAATATTTGGTTAGCCAAGTAATTTTATGAATGTTCTGGTAATTATATAAAATTGTAGAAACATACCATTAATTATTTTCCCGTATATTAAAATTAAATACATATGGATTATGTTTATATTTGTTTGTGAACATGTAAAAACTATTAATTTGTTTAAATACATTATCATTCTCAATTTATTCACAATTTTTTTTTCTAATTTAACTTATAATTTGTTAAAAATATAAAAATTCTCAACTATATTAATACTTCAAATTTAATACTTTTCCAATTTTTTTCAATTGTTGTTTTCATTTTTTTCTCCTTAGTGATTTTTCATTTCCAATTATCATTTAATAAATAAAATAACAATATTAAAGAAAAATGTTCAAGTTAAACATCCAAAAATTCATTATTCACCAAATTATAAAATCACTCGAACATTAATGAAGCTCTAAATACTTCTACAAATTTCATCTATATATTTAGTAAAAAATTAATTATTTACATAAATAAAATAGAAATATATATCTATATATATATATTCTAGTGAATATGTGTTTGACATCAAATTTTGTTTTGATTCTCTTTCATTTACCTCTATTGTATAGAAATTTCATTTCATTACAAAAAGTACTAACATCACATATATTCTAGTTACAAATGTCTTTACATTTTCTTATGTACCTTACTGATTTTATAATGAATTTAATAGTAAAAATTTGGATTTTCATAGTGATAGGTTGAAATTCTAGAATTTAGTCATAACATGATATATAAATTGGAATGTATATAATTTCTATGTAGAAAAATTTAGGAAGTGGTTATAGAAGAATCAAAGAGATTTTGAATTTATTTACAAAATCATTGAATATTCAAATAATTTATTAGTATTAGAGATTTTAATTAAATTCATTTATGTAATTAATGAGTGTAGAATAAGGACAATTATGGAAACCACATCTTCTAAGCATATAATTTCTTATAACTAGTAGGAATTTAAAATATGTAGAATCATTCAAAATTTCAAGTGACTTAATAGAGTAACGTTAAAAGAGTTGAACACAATGGATATAGTTTTCTTTATTGTAGAATAAATTATTTTTGAATTCAAATAATGTATTAAAACCATTGTAATCCCATACATTGATTTCCCTTATAGACACCTTCTACACACCAATATGAAACATATTTGTAATTTTTTCCATGAGCAACAGGAAATTGATACACTAATACGCGATACATTTTAGCTCATTTTAATTATCAAAGTGACTTGCATCATAGTAAGATTTTACTTATTTTATTTTTCCATGAAACTAGAAAGAAAAATAAATATTTTGTAAAATTTTGTTTCTTATATGTTGTAGATTCCATGGTGGTGGCTTGATAGTGGCTACATAATGCTTGTGCTTCTTGAATCTTGTAAATTTCATATTTATGGCTTGGTGGTGAGTCCTACATAATTTTTAAGTAATATACCATGGATATTTTGGTTTATTACATACGGATTTTTTATAAAATTTTATTTTTCAATACCATGGAGAGATAATTTTATTCTAGCTTATAATTGAAAAATATTAAAAAAATGATAAAATGAATTCAATCCCCAGTAAAATAATGTTCTAAACTACAAATAATACCCTTTTAATCAATTTGATATTCTGATTATTATTATATTTTTAATAAGCGTTATAAAGTAGATTTGTTTCTTAACTTTCTAAATAAGTAACATCCATTAACTTCCATAAAATGAGATTCACGGACATCCATAAATAATAATTAATAAAAAACCATAAATTGAATAATAAATGTATCCATATAATCTCCATATGAAATGATGATTTAATTAAAATTTCATATTAGTGAGTATCATGAAAAAATTTAGTAGGTAATGAAGTGGCTCAAAACCAGGTTCTCCTCCTTGTTAGCAGAGAAGAAATGAAGGACATAAGAACGACTATGACAGACCTATCCTCTAGGTATGTATGATATGTATTATCTTATCTTTGACCATAAATGTTTCATATAGGTATACTAGATGTGATTACATTGTGATAAATGCTTCAAACACGGATCCTTTTATGTCTCTGTGTGTGGGTTTTATATGCATACATAATCCCTGGTGCTGGTGGAAGGGTTTTGGATATGGCCTGTAATGTGATGGTCATCCACTGAGGGTTTACCAAGTTTAAAGTTCTCCCAAGCATATTATCATCCATCTGCATGGGAGTTGTAATTTTATGGTGTCATGTCATTTGTGATGTGTGGCATAATCATGCCGGTGACATTGTCTTATATATCGTGAGTTATACTATAGGGCTATTTATTTACTCTTGGCTTTAGACTCTGTAGGAATTTTAGAATGGAGGACGTTTTGGGGTCGCTAATGTGGTTTTCAATGTTATCGGTTAGGGTTCATGGTTAAAGATTGTTAGGATTATCCTATTCCTGAACTGATACAAATATTTCTATTGGCCATTTGTGTTGTTTACATTTGTTTCTAATTTATAATGCAAACTTGAAGTCACCGCATAGAACTCCAACTGCTTGGGGGGAGGGAAATATTTATTATAAATATACCAGAGGATGATATTGAGGCTAGTTTTCAACAGGGACCACAAAACGTTCTTTTTATGTGGCATAAATGGATAAATTCATTCAATATATCGTTCCCATGAAAGGATGTGAGTATTTGAATTTCTCGTATGTGGTGGAGTATTTTGGGTGTTGGTCTTGCTACTGTTGCTAGAAAACACTATGTTATATTTCTCTTTATATATGGTAGCAACTACACCATCCGATTTTATGATCACATGTTGTGGCTATCACTTTCAAGCTATGGGAGTGCCGAGGTGGCTGATCATGTTACAGTGATTTTCTGGTTTTTCTTACCCTAGTATTTTCAAATCATTACAACACTATGGGTGTTATAAATGCTCGGTGGTTGGTGGGTTGATTCTTTGGTTGGTATTTTTGGTGAAAAGTGGCTACTTAATTTCCCATATCATATTACAACTTATTTTTATACCAATACAATAATCCCCTAGTAGAATTGTTTTTGTACTCTAGTGTACTACTCCAGGTTTACTTGGGGAAGATCTATTTTGATGTGTTCCTAGGTGGGGTATGTAGACTGGTCGCAGGCTAGTGGCTACTCATGTGGTTTTCAGTATAGTTACCTAATTTATGATTGGATAGGTGGACCACAGTAGACCTTTAAGGGAGGGTTATTACATCATTTTGGAAGCATCCTTTTTCTACCCCTCGAGATTTTATATTTCCCAATTTGGTTTTCCCATTGGAGTGGTGGGGCATATGTGCAAGGAACATATAAGGCATTTTTAGGAGGTGGTATGTTCAATTTTTATAGGCGGATGGGGTGGGTGAAGGGTATTGTTTGATGAGGCTACGGCTTGTATAAATGACACACCTGATGTTGATGTAATCTCAAGTTGTGCATTGATTACAGATAGTTGAACAACATGATGATCATGAACAATTTTCAATTGTAGTGGATTGATGAATTTTTTGATGAGTTAAATGGTTCAATGGCGTTGTCGAATATTGACTTCAGATTAGGATATCATCAGGTACATCAAAAAAGTGGAAATCAAAAAAAAAAAAATTCCAAATGAGGTATGGGAATTATGACATTTGTGTGGTTCCTTTTGGTTTTATGAATGCTCCAAATACATTCATGTGTTCGATGAATAGTGTGTTGCATCTTTATCTAGACAAGTTTGTGATAATGTTCATTGATTATATATTGATATATTCTAAGAATGAGGAAGGACATGGAGAACATGTGGTAGTATTATTGATATTCTTGAGAGAGCATAAGTTGTATGAAAATATTAGCAAGTAAAATTTATTTCATATATAATTTCATTACTTGGGACATGTTTTTTCGAACGAAGCTGGAGCAGTGAATTAGAAAAATATCAAAGAAATCATGGAATGGGCAAATCCTAGGAATGTGGATGAGGTAAGACGATTAATGGGATTAGAAATTTACTACAGAAGTTCATTAGAAACATCTCATGGATTTTCTATCCTATTACATATTTGGAGAGGAAAGGAAATATGTTTGAATGGAGAGAGGAATATGCATCCAGTATTGAATAGTTGAAGAAATTTCTTATAAACGCTCCAATTCTAAGGACTGCATATCCAGCTAAAGAGTTCTTGGTATGTACATATGCTTGGAAGATATGACTTGGTTGATTCCTAATGCAATAGGGATATGTGGTGAGATACAAGTCAAGGAAATTGAATGAGCATGAGGATAATATTTTCACTTGGGAACTTGAGTTGGCAGCAAATATTCATGCATTGAAGATGTGGAAGCCTTATCATCTTGCCAAGAGTTTTTTTTTTATGAGTGATCATAGTGGGCAAGATAGATGGTTTTCCACACTAAGTGAGTTTGACTTCGAGATCAGGTACACTAAGGGTAAGGAAAATAGGGTTGCAGATGCTCCTAACAGAATTGTGTAGGTAAATTACATTGAACCTATGAGTTCATATGGGATAGATTTGCAGGAGCAGATCTTCTAAGAATGGAAGTAGCATATTAGGTACCGACAACTTAAGGACATGTTAGAACAAAAAATTACAGTGGATGAGGATATATATTATCATCTCACAGATAATGTTTTGGTGATATTTAGGGACAAGATCTATGTCTCATACAACAATGAACTCGAATATTATCTTGACAGAATTCCATTTTAATTTTCATTCATGTCACATGGGATATAAAAATACACTCGCAATTGTGAAGAAGTTTTACTACTAGCTAAACAAAAGGGAAGTGGATAAGTGTGTGACTAGATGTTTATATTTCCAAGAGGTAAAAGAATAGTGCAAGCATCTAGGTTGCTTATTATATCCGATTACGATTACATAATTAAAATGAAATTTAATTTCCATTATGGTTGTGGTTGATAGGTTGACCGATTTAGCTCACTTCATTCCAATGAAGTCTACTAATTCAACTAGTGAGGTAGCTTAGGCCTTCATCAGGGAGGTAGCGAGATGCCATGGCTTTCCTAAGAATATCATATCACACAGATATGCCAATTTCACTCCTAGGTTTTGAAAGGATTTGTTTATATGGCTGGGGATAGAGTTGGACTTTCGTACATCCTATCATCCATAGATAGACAGACATAAAATATTAACGCAATTCATGAGGATGTGTTGAGGATGAATGTCATGCATCAACAACAAAAGTTGGAAGAGTATATTACATTGGTTTAGTTTTCATGTAATAATGGATATGAGGATCCCTTGAGGATGAGTCCATTTAAACTCTTTGTGAGAATATTTGTAATATGCCCATAAGCTAGAGTGATCTAGTGAATAGGGTGTCGAGTGGACCAAACTTGTTGGTAGAGATGCAAGAGGAAATGCATGTTATGAAGAAGAAAATAAAAATGACATAACAAAGGAAAAAGAGCTAGACATATTAGCATAGGGAATTTAAGGAATTTCAGGTTGGGAAGCATGTGTACTTACACATCAAGTCTAAGAAGAGCTCCTTGTTGATTGGTTCATGTGCCAAGTTGGCACCTTTCTATTCCAGGTGTTCTCAGATCTTTGAAAGGATTGAACTATTAGCCTATAGACTTCCACTGTCTCCAATAGTGAAAGTCCGCGATGTTTTCCATGTTTTATTACTTAAGAGATATGTGAAGGATGTTGATCATGCGATCAATTATTCTATATTGAAGGTGGAACAAGAAGGAGAATTCCAGTCAAAACCTTATGCTTACTATAGTGGAAAAAACTCATGCTCTATAAAAGAGCAATCAAGCAAGTTGAAGTGGAGTGGAAGCACTTAGGGCCTGATGAAGCTATATGGAAAATTGTTGATCAAATGTGGGCTTTGTATCCACCATTGTCTGTTGGTTGAGGCAAAGGAGCTTTGGGATATATATATATATAGATATATATATATGGTTATAAATATTGCATTGAGTCATGTTATAAAGCTTCAATAAGTAGTATGATTGTCATGTTGATTTTGGCTTTTCATTAGGTTGTTATTGTGAATTCTACATCAAGCTAAGTTATAAAGCTCCATAGGCAGTATGTTTTTGTTTTCAGTAGTGTGGCTGGTCATATGTATCATAAAAAACAAAGTATGGTGGTCCCCTAAAAGCGGGGGGAGGGGGGATGTTGTAACAACCCCATGTTAAAAGTTCATGTAATAAAGGAAAAATATGACCAAGGTCATGAGACACATACTCCAAGATGAAATTTGCGAAAAACATCCTAGTGGGTGTCACTTTGGGTTTATTTATGGCTAAGGAAAATGGAAAAGGAATTCGCAAAGGCAAAGAGGCCATAATTGGTATTTATATACGAAAAATAAAGGAAATAGGAGAAACGCAGATGAAAGGTAACAAATTTTCATGTGAGGGAAATTGAAGGGAAATGGGGAAGCTAGAGGTATGAATAATAGAAATGCTTATGAGGATCAGCTCATAATTTTTTGTGATTTTTTTTTTTAGTTTTATTCAAAGAGGAGAAAAGAACCAAGAAAAGAAAGAAATAAAGCAAAGGAATGGTAAGGAAATAAAAGGAAGGAAGAGCATAAGAAAGGAAGGTTGGATCAAGAAACATCGACAAGAATATTTTACAAGTAATAAGTTGCATGTGTGATTTCCTAGCTGAGGTGTGAATGCATGTTATATGAATCTTTTTATTTCATTCATTTGTTATCATTTTCGTGGGGTTTTCCTTGTTTGACAGTGGTTTTAGCATTTCCTTGCCATCTCTTGTATAGGCATGGCGTGATGGGATTATTTTCTTGGTTGAGGTTTGGGCAGCCCAAAGGTTTTGAAACCAAGTGAGGTGGTCTCAGAAAAATTACCAAGGGTTCGCGTTGTTGATAGTATTATCTGGGAAGCCCTCAACAACTAGGTGGAGAGAGGAAAAATCCTCAAGGTAATGGTGAAGAGATTCTAACGAATCCCAGCTTTTTTTGGTTTTGTGATGTCTTTACTAGTTTTTGTGAGATCACAATAGCCTAAGAGTGGAGGTGGTTTAATCTCCAAAAATCCCTCTTTCATTATCTCTTGAGATCCCACATTCTTGCTTGGAATATGGCACATGGGTGATTTGCTAGAAGAAAGGTTTGGTTCATACCAATCTATGGTCGAGTGGTACGTGGGAGTCCTTGGCTTAGTTGGTTTTTGCATAGGTTAATAAGAATGATTTTCCTGTTATGATTTACGAGCAGTTGTACTGGTTATTATGTGGATTATATGGTTTCTCTATCATGGTTACTAAAAAGTATTGTTTTAGCTAATATGAGAGGGAATTAGGCCTTCTTGTTGATTATCAGATGGACCACAAACCGTTAAGATCATATATGAATTCATGATATGTAACTCACATGCTCACCATATGTTTGACAACATGACTATCATGGTCACGCTTGGTCATGTGAAGTTATTGTTCAAGTTTTGTATGAATAACATTATCATTATGTCATTTATCATTCTGACAAGTTATAGGCTATTATGGGTAGTGGTTTGGAGGATTGCCTAGAAAGTTGGCTAAGATTTATGGTCCACCCTATGAACTAATGATTTTGGGCTATAACCATAGGGAAGGAGACGTATCCACGTGGATGTAGTTCTATAACCACATTGTGTCCTTGTCATGCATGCGGTTGTGGGACCATGTTAGTTAAAAGAAATCCAACCCATTGTTTGGTCACATGGGTTGGTTCATTGGTCTTTCATTTTCATGTAAGCCTTGAGGGGTTTCTGTGAGTTATCAATTTTCGGCTCCACTTCCATAACTAAACCTTTCAGGTTGAGTCATGTCATACTAAATTTTTGTCTCATGTTTCCCCTAGGACCCCAGTGAAATTCGTTAAATGTGGTAGGTGGGTGGTTACAACTTGTCTCAAAGAACACATTGCAGACACAAACCACAATTGCATTTCCAAATTTTCCATTTTTGAACATTTTTTTAAATCTCAACATCTAATATTCTTCGCCCAAACCAAAATCCTTAACACAACACTTCATTACTCTTTGGCCTCCTTAAAACAACTTTATATGGGAAGATGGTTATAGAATTAGCCAATATAGTGATTAGATCCTTCATTTTTATCAACATGGTGGACATTCCTAATATTCGTTTCCTTTCTTCATTTTTCTCTCTACCTCAGAGTCATCTCTCCTTCTCTCTCTCATTCTTTTTTGTTCTCTCATTTTTTCTTTGGTGTGTTCCTCTCCCCTAGCCGCCTACTTTTTTATTCCTCTTATTCACCCATAGGTCTTCTAGCCTATTTGTTTATTATTACTCTCCATTAACTTATCCCAGTTAAATTAGTTTGTTATAGTTTAACAACATTTTTCTAATTTTATTTCATTATTATTATAATACATTCTCTCAATGATTAATATATTCAAATCATATTTGTAAAACCTAAACCCGTTTATAAATATGTTACCATTAGTTTATTTAATTTTATAAACATTGATTTCATTATTATTTGTTAGTTTTTTTTATACACAATTTTTACAAATTACTTAAGATCCATGTTAAACTTAAATCTACCAAGTGTTGAAGTGTAGAGGTAAAATGGATCTAAGTACTCTTGCATTTCATAATTAATTTCTTCAAGCCTTTAAGTATGGTTCATCACAACAAAAACCATGAACAAAACCATGGGTTATGCAATCTTGGATCACAAAAACCACTAACTATATTAAAAACCATGAGCAAAACCATCAATTATCAAAACCTTGGAACACAACAACTAATAACCTAGTTAAAAAAAAAAAAACTTTTCAACATAATAAAAATTATACAGTTTTAAATCTCATTTATTTATTTATATTTTATTTTTTAACAATACATCAAATCAATAATTAATCTAACTCATTTATTTATATTTTATTTTTTAACAATATATCAAATCAATAGTTATTCTAACTCATTTATTTATATTTTATTTTATAACAATATACCAAATCAATAGTTAATCTAAATCATTTATCTATATTTTATTTTTTAACAATATATCAAATCAATAGTTGCATTTAAGCCCATCTTTATCAAACTTCGAAATAGTACACATACTCAAAATAAGATTTAAAAATTTCACTGTATCATCATTTCATTAGATGAATGTTCTTCCACCGCAAGTCTTAAATGAGGCTGGGCATATACTGCTCACTGTTAAATTTAAACAAATTTAAATCTAACTATGCACAATATATGCCCAACCACAATATAGGATGAGTCTTTCGTTCGACGAATCGGGAGCTAATGTGACAGCTCCCTATCAGTCCCCTCCTGCGACTATCTCACTTCTTCGGCTCCATGGTAGACCTCCTGGAAAACAGTGGATCGGTCGCAAACATCGATGGCAGCATAGACCCCACCTCGAACGCGTTCTCCGCCACCTTTCTCCCTCGCGCCGCTCCTCCTCATCCGCCACCACTCCACACGGGCAAAAAATTTGAATTTTGAAATTTCACTCCTCCCGCGCGGCTAATAACATATCTCGACTGCCCCTCATTCGCAAATAACAGAATGTGCTCTGCCCGTCCCAAGCCACTCCGAATCAGCTCAGTCATTCAACAGTCCACTCTACGAATTTCTTTACAGGTACTCCATCAATTCTTCTGTGTGCCTAGATATTCAAATGCTCGTTCCGCGCCAAGAATTTCAAACAGTAGATTTGCTTGGGAAAAAATTGAAATGAGCCCATGGCTACGCATATTGCAAATTCCAAACACATCACAGAAGATCCATGGCATCGAGCATCTAGATTCTATTAAGGTTTCTGGTTTAGTTAGTGATTTGTTGTTGGAGCTTGTTAAGATACTTGGCTACATTTCTCAGCCGAGCCAAATCTTTGTAAATCAAATACCATTTGCAATTGGCGTTGGCATTGGTTTTACAGTTCCTGTAGCATTCATTCGATGTGGGTTAATAAGAAAACCTTCGTTCTCCTTGACTGGATCTGTAAGTACCTTCTGCCTTGTTTTTTTTTTCATGGGCTTCGAACTCCAAGCTTATTTTATTTTGTTTTCTATTACTTGAGTTTCGAACCCCAAACCCTTTTTATTTTGTTTTCTGTTTCTTGAGTTTTAAACTTTGTTTCTACTTTCTTGCGGCATTTAAGTACCAGAAGGATCAACACAATGTGGTTTAGGTAAATCAGTAAGGCTACAATAACTGCACAACGAACAATGCAATCCGCAATTGGAGCAACGACAAGAATCCTCAATGAGTTGAAGGGATATTATTACATCGATGGCAGAACTACTACTCTGCTCACTTTCATTTTACAAAATCCTGCGCCTCCCAGGCATCATTACCTTGTTGATGTTATGACCCACGCTACTGCCAGGAGCGAGGGTCAGGATCCTGGATGCGAGCTCCACCCATTGGATTGACGATTTTTGCGTTGCTTATGAAGCATTACTTTTATTCAATCTCTATCATATAAATATAATATTACTTTTCTGAGTTTACTTTTATTCAATTTCTATCATATAAATACAATATTACTTTTCTGCCTGTTCTTTTTTACCTATTTCTTACTCATCCAGAATTACATAGAAAAACCAAATCAAATTAAAAAAAAAAAAACAAAACTTTTCTGAGTGTCTCCTTTTACCTATTTCTTAATCACCCGGAATTACATAGAAAAACCAAATACAATTAAACGAACAGAAACAAAAGCATTATTCCTTCCCAACTAATATTTTGACTATGTTTCCAACCATGGCATGAATGCCTACATGGATTTTCGTTACATACATGGATTACTTTATTGGTGGGGCCCTGAGTCTATTTTCATTTATTTGTTTTAGTTTTCATTATCTCTATTATATTTAGATGTGGTTTTTTTTAAGAAAATTAACTTCTAGCATGACAGTAACATTGTTGTTTTTTTTTTCAAATTAAAAGCTCGTTTGAATTAATGTTCATCATACATATTTTTATTTTGAAATTTTCATTTTATAAAAAATAAAAAATAAGTTATTATTATCACTTATTTTATAAACTTTTTTTAGTATTAGTGTGTCACGATATTTCTAAGTGAACCATGGATTAATATTATTTTAAAAAATAATAATAATGATATTCAAAATTTATATCAACAATATTTAAAAAAAAAAAAAATGATATTCAAAATGTATATCAACAATATTGAAAAACATATTCGAAATAAATGTAAATAAAATAAAAATAAAAATAAAAATAAACAAGCTTGGAAGTGTCTTAGGCAAAAGAATGTGCGTAAAAGAAATGGTAGAGTTTTATACTGATAATAATGTAATTATGAATTAAAAATTATAAATAAAATTTTATAACATGATTTTATTTTAAATTTGAAAATATTAATATATTGATTTAATAGGCTAATTTTAAATGTGAAAGAGAAATTACATAAACTAATGTGATTAATTTTTGAAGGTAAAAAGTGAATTTCTAGAGTAGTTTTTCTAGTTTTTTAAAACTTGTTTTTGGTTTTTTAGGTGCACATAAATTGAGAAAGGTGTATGGTTTATTTTATTTATGGAAAAAATTAGGCAACAAGCTAAACAATAAACCTACCTGCTTAATTAATATGACTAATATTTGTTCTCTTTTAAATAAGTAATTTAAGGGTTAAGAGTTAATTAATGGCTTAAGAAAAGATAAGTGGAAGAAGCAAGTAGGGTGGAATAAATAGTTGCTAAAGAATCACATGATTGTATTCATTGCCAAGGGTTATAAGAAGAACATAACCCTTTACAAGTTCTAACAAAAAAGAACTTCAATACAAACTTCGCCAATTGAATGGGATATGTACACTCATGATCCAACCAAAAACTATCCAACCATCATAGTAAGATATGATAGTGCTCAAATCATTTTCTCAAGAAAAGAATAAGTAATGAAAGGCTCAAAGGCACTAATCAAAAGATCTAGTACATAATTGGTCACCAAGAAACTTGATCTTTCTCCGTTATACAATATTTATAAAAAAAGAAAGAATAAGAAGAGAACAAAAAAGATAAGAAAAGAGAAAAGTTAAGAATAGAATGTCAGAAATATAACATTCCTCATATGATAAAATAGTAGCTAAATGAATAACCTTCTTAAAAGGAAAACTTCTCCAAAGATAATAATCACCTTTTTATGACCACAACCCCTACCCATTCTAGGGCATAATTTACTCATTATGAATAATAAATTCAATTCCCTAAAAAGTAGCTCTAAGTGTAAAATAAGACCTATATGTTGAATCCTCAAAGGATAGATTTTATCGTGCTAAAAATTTATTCCAAGGTAGGGTGCATGGGTCTAAGAAGGGAAACTCCAAAATTACTCCAAGGCTAGGGCGTGGGTCTAGAAAGGGAAACCGTCAAATTTCAAGCCTAAAATAGGGAACAAGTAAAAGTCACCAATAACATGGCATCTAACTTAATTTTAGGAAAATAAAAACTCTTAAAATAATAAAAAATCCTCTAAAGTACGATGCTCTCTTGCAAGAACTACTTAAGTCTAGCCATATTTTTCCTATTAAATATATGCATCTCAAAATTAGGAAGTAGTTATCTAAGAGGGTGAATACGTTTTATGCTTACTATAATGATAAATTAGGTCTCATGAATTGGACTAGGAACTCAATAAAGAAGGCCCATGTTTTGAGGCCATAAGAGAATCTCTTAAGGCTCATTATTATCTAAAAAGAACAAATATCTCCATGTGGGCCAACAAGCCCAATACAAACCATTCTAAAACACAATCAATGGTTGAAATTTGAAAGTGCTTTGAATGACTTGGAATTATACAACAATGTTGCATGTCACACTGGGTATCCTAAAAGTATAGTCACCCCCACTAAAAATAGCAATTTGAAAGTGCTTGGAATGACTTGGAATTATACAATGATGTTGCATGCCACACTTCGGGTATCCTAAAAGTATAGTCACCCCACTAAAAAATATCATGAAACTTGAACCACAAAAAAAATCTCCCAATTGAGCTCTCAAATATATAACCACCTCGTTCATTGGACAACTTTCATAAATTGCTAAAAATAGAAATTACTAAAAAATAAAATTTTTTTGCTCAACTTAGGATTCATTTTTTTATTTGTTTTGATTTGAAAAGGATCGTGCCTTCCTAAAAAGGATTTAGATGCTTAAATATTTTAGTTTTGTATGCCTTCAATGCATCATATGACTAAACAAACTCAACCTACTTAAGGTTCTTATTTTATTTCTTTCATATAATTTACAAGATTTAAAAAATCTTTATCTTTATAGGAATTTTTTCTCATCGAAATTCAGAATTGGAGTTGATAATTTTTTATGTACCTTAACCTAACCATCCTTGTCAAAAACCTTTTTCCAAAGAATTCAAATATAGTGGAATCTTGTTGGAATCGAGATGGAATAAATTGTAATTCTCCAACTCATCGTTTACATAACACATAAAATTAGTGTTAGCCACCCCTATAAATTTTTGACAAGAAAACGTGGGAGCTAAATGTTTTTTGAGCCTACAAGGAATGCATTTCCTTTGGAAACACATCATCCTTGAAGCCTCCTTGTGCCTTTTGTCCTTTGATAAAGTCCCCCTCTCGCTGATTTCCATTATAAAACCTCTCTCGTTTGTGAAGAAATGCTCAAAGGCCTATCTCCCTTTCCCCTTATTTCACCCCCACTTAGCCTCTATTTTATTCACCCTTGTCTCCCTTCTATTTCCTTTCTTACCCTTCAAATCCCCCCCCAAAATCCCCTTTAATTTATTTCCAAATCCTTTATAACCACTTCCCCTTTCCATACCCCCGCCATGTATTACAAATAAACTCTATTGTAAAGTTTATGTTATATAATATGTAACCCGCTCGTTGTTTTCATCGCGAATATTTGCGATGCGATCTCGATCGCGCTCGTCACACTTTCCGCCCATCGCAGATCACACTCATCGCATGATCGCATTTTCACTTTCGATCGTTCGATCGATCCATCGCAAACATTTGCGATGCGATCCGATCGCGTCGCAAATCCTCCATCTCACTTGCGGCCATCGCTTGTCCTCTCTCGATTTGGTGTGAGTCATTGATCCGGTCCCCGCATCCAACGGCCGCGTTCAATCGTGCCCCCCCCGCCCATTGGCAATCGCAATTTCCGCACGCGCGACCCTTCACATCTCCCCGATTTCTCCTCCGTCGTCTGGGTCCCGCCTCCAAATCGACTGGCTGGTGCTTCGTCACACCCCCACCGCTCGCCTCGCACTTCCCAATTGCTTCCCATTCCTCGATCGTAATCGGAAGCTATAAGTGTGCGTCCCTCTCGTCCATCGTGATTGCGATTCTCCGACTAAGCCTTGACCATCCATTGGGTCTAAGATCTAATGGTTGAGATCTAATCGCCATCCGCCTCCACTGGGTCCCACCCTCATCGCATTTCACCGCATTCCCTTCACATTTCTTTTGTATTTTTTTTCAAAGTATAAAGTCTTATGTTTCACGGTTGTTCCGCCCACTTTCATATATCATTTCGTCGCTCGACCCCCGCCGTTGATCTTCGCTCCTAGGCTGCGATCTAACGGTCTACGCTCGCATTTTTCCATCAAACCCTATTATTCGTGAGTCTTCACCAGCTCATTACATTTTGTCACCATTTTTTTAGTGAAAGCCACCTTTCTCGTCGCCACGCTATCATATTTTTCGCCCTTCGCTCCACCGCCCCTTTCCATTACATTGATTGTCTACACACGCTGTGAGTTTCGCAGTACAAGAGTTGAAACGCCACCATAACTACACAAGTATGGATGCAGCATAAGTTTTCCACCGACGGAGGCAAGGAATTTAATGAAGGGTGGGTTTCTACGCTAGCCAGAATTTCTTCTTCCGAAGAAGGATGGATTGCCCATAATTGTTTGATTATATGCCGTGCTCCATAGGAGATCCCCACTTGGAACACAATCCAAGGATATCGCATCATTTGTTGCTCAAGTATGGCAGTACCATTCCATTTTTCATTGCCATTTTGTTTATTCACCAAGGGTACCACAAAGTACAAAGAAACCGTAATGCATCGGAGACATATCCGGAATTAATGAAGCCCTCGACGAAGATCATTCTTTTTCTCCAAAGAGTGCCAAAAATTAATGCTCGTAGTTTAAAATGTAATGGGCTTCAGCCCTCTCCTTCTTTTCTAATTTTAATTTTATATTTAGTGTTCTACCTACTTCCTCTCGCTCTTTTTCGCCTATAAAAACTATGAGAAAATTTTTTGAGAACACTCGGGAGGTCTAGAACCCCGTATTTGCCTCACTAGGATATTTTCATTCCGATTAAGCCTTTCCAAGTTCCCTTGTGCCGCCTCGATTTTGTCCAAGCGTGTCCGGAGTTAAATGACCTCTCGACCCGATCTATAGATGGGATTAGTTGGTTCTCCCCCCTTCACTCTGTGCTTAATGTCCCATACCACCCTATCACTTTAGGATCCAAGGCTTTAGATGACTAGCCCAACCGAAAGCTTGCATATCGATAGCAAGTAAATCCTTTCTTGACTCCATTACCCAATGGACTTGGTTTTCTCGGATTATCTCTCCTTTGCCTAAATTCTTCTTTGCCCATTCCTATCTCATGATGAACTCTTCCTTCCCCGATTCCCAACAACCAAACTCTTAATCAAATAAACAAACCCTATGCATATAACTAGCCTAAAATCATAACTTAGAGCTTCAAAGACATACACTTTGACTCATATAGAGAGATCCCTCTCCGGGACCTAGGAGGGCTAGATCCTAAGGTCTCGAAAGTGGTTCCGATGTTGTCTCATCTTTTGGTCTTGCCAATCTGGCCAAAACACGGGAACCCCAACATAATGGCGACTCCGCTCGGGGGACTCGAGTGCATTTCACCTTAAACATTTTTAAAGACTCGCAGACTTAGAACTCTGGTTAGGTTGACCAGTAAGTCACTCCTTTCTTGAATCGACCTCCATTGTTGAGTGTCCATCATACTCTTAGACAGAGCCCGGAAAGGGCTGTGTAGCCTCCGAATCTCACCCTCTTCGGAGGTGACATATCCGGTAAATGCCCTCCCCAGTCAATCTCTCGGTTGGAGTTTTCTATTTTTGAGGGGATTCTCGAAAGGTGATAGTGCTCCCGAGCACTATGGTGGACAAAATGGTAACCCCTTAGATATACCCTAAAACCCTCCACCTCGGGCGACTCCATTATTCCTAAATGAAAAGACTCCACTGGGTGATCGTAGACCCGTCGATTAACTTGGTTTCACAAAGAGACTCCATCGGGAGACCACCCTCTAAGACAAAATCAACCACGTAGAGAAGTAACAAGTAGGGTTAAGTCAGCTAGCTAGGGAAACAACATTCGGATTTTAGAACCATTCACACAAGAGCTCATCTCAACCCTCGACCCACCCGAAATAGTTGAAAATCCGTGAGAGTATCCTCAAGGGAGCTCCTACACCTAAAAGACCAACTATTTCCACCCACATCCATAGAGCCAACTCTCGCACCGGAAAAACCTTACAGCTCTATTAAACCCATTCTTTGACCTAGACCCTCCAAACGACTTTTACCAAGAGCTAGGTCATTCAGCGATCTAGACCCGCACCGTATCTTGAGCTTCCCCGGTTCACCACCTCAAAGTAATAGACATACCCCTCCTTCTACACCTCCCCGATATACATTTCATACAAAACTTGGGGCCTCACTCACCCCTAGATCCACTCAACAAGCTTATGTTGGTCCTAATATTCTTGTCATCCATATACCACTTTGCCCAAGTCAACCCTTTACCTCATCACCGATCATCATGGCAGACTTTGGGTATGCCCCTCCGGTTTTACCTCAACCTCTAGTACCCTTACCAAATGATTATCAATCGAAGATATCTCACTTCACTACCAAAGAGTCCATCACAACTCAAGAACATGTAGATAAGATGGAGGATTATTTTGACTACATGGAAATAGATGATGATACAATCAAAATGAGAATCTTTGCCCCAGCAGTTTAGGGGGTGATGTGAAGAAATGGTTTAAAGGCCTACCCCTTAATAGCATCCAAGACCTCCCTCGCGCTATATTAGACATTATCAACAAATGGGAGACAAGGGAAAATCCTCGCCAACTCCTAATAGAATACATGAGCCTTAAAATAAATGTAGGAGAGAGCGTCCATGATTACACAACGAGATTTAACAAAGCATTTACAATGCTCTCCCTCCACATATGAAACCTCCACAAGGCATGGCCCTATAAAAATACCCCGAAGGGTTTGATGGTGACATGGCCTATGAGCTTAGGGATAAAGAGTACACCACATTAGAGGACATGCGTAAAGGAGCAAAGTGAACATAGAGGCAAACTTGATTGAGAAAAAGAGCAAGACCGAGATCCGAGAAGAGGGTAACATGTAGGGATGACATTGTAGCTTCCACTTCAGACCCAAATTATGATAGATTATCTAAAAACGTGGAAATACTACATCAAATGATGGAAAAAAATGGTTGTCACAGCTTAGCAATCGAATAGAAACCGTAACCAAAATCGTAACCAAAACTTTAGAAGAAACAACAACACGCCCAACAGATAGAAAGAATCGTATCAACAAGTTATTCCCCCTTTCCAAAAACTTTTTAGATGAAGATGAGGGAATCATAGAGGAGTTTGAAGGGAATGCGATAAACATGTTTGAAACAGAAGACTCAAATCCCTTAATCGTGATTCGTGGGGAAGATCAACCCTCACCTTCATACTCGGGATGAGGAACTGTTAGAACCGAAGATTACAGTATTAGGATTTGAAAAATGCCATGATGCAGTCGTAGAACAATATGAAATTAGGAGCAAAAAGAACCAAGAAAATTCCAAAAATGAGACTCTCGAGGTTACCATTAAGAAAAAGACCTCGATAAAACTTCTAAAGCATCCGTTGTAAATAGCAAATCAAACGAAATCTGAAATTTCGGGAAAAACAAAGAAAAAAGACAAAACTGTAAGAATGAAAAACAAGGTGAGCCCGCTAGCAAGATTAGACTTCGCTTAATACTCTTGATACAATTGTTCCTAACCCCCGTACATAATGAGAAATTACAACCGATTCGGTCACCAAGGTGGCTAATAAAACGAAAGTAGAACATTTCCAAGAGTCCTGTCCACTTTCAATTTGGAAAGTGAGATTGCAAAAATTAAAATCTCTGTCCCGCTCTCACGAGCCGGCCACTCGGATGTATATAAAGGCCAAATTTTGAAAGCTTTGAATCTCGGGGGAAAACAACGACACCGTGAATTTGAGTGATGATCAACTTGCCCTCCCGTTTGGTCCAAAGATTGAGGGAAAGTTTCAGTGAAGGGGTAGTTCCACCCTTTTTTATATCGGGGCCTCAACATTCATGACAAAAATACTCCACAATGCCATGCATGATTCCGAAGCATCGCACAATTTAATGCCTAAGGTGGTGATGGAAAGATTAGGCCTAGAGATAACCCGCCCTTACAAAAATTTGTATTCGTTTGTGACTATAGCAAAGTAAAATGCCTAGGTCTAATCAAAGACTTGTGTGTAAGACTCACCCGCATTCCCTCGCTAAGTATATGGTCATGGGACGTGGTGGTAGCGTATGTGCCACCTAAATATGGCATGTTACTATCTAGATCATGGGGAGCCAAACCGGCAAGGGACAATGCAGATGGATGGCTCATATGCCACCGTCCCTATATTTGGCCAACTTAGAAGACCGTATAGGGAGTCCCAAATGAAATTCCTAGTCAAGAGCCCTCGAGAAGCCCGAAAAATCCTCTTTATACTCCGTGCATACGTATCCGGATTCATTCATCTCCCGTACAATGACCAATCCGTAGGAGAACCGTAATCGTGAAACAAAAGAGCAAAGGACAACAGACCGAGTCCATGAACGTAAACATAATGGCTACTCCCGGAGGAATACGATGAAGAAAACCATGCGGCGTAGTACTCAAAACGAAACTCAAAGTAAATAGGAAACTCAATGCATTCAACCTATCGAAATACTCTCCTCAAACCTACCCACCACGCGAAGAAAAAAAATGATTCACAACCTAGCACGGACCCCCACAACGCAATATAATGGCGAACCCCCTCGTGGGAAATGAATTTCGATGGACCCCCGTACTAGGAAAAACTCGCTTGAGCAGGGGGTGTGGTTACGTAACATAGAGAGTGATTATGCGAGAGCCACGCTATCAATCTCGCACTTCAAATGCACAAATAATATCGTGCAGAGTATGAGGCTCTTATCCTAGGCTTAAATCGATGAAAAAAATTAGGAGCCCATAGGGTAACCGTGCTAGGAGACTCGAGTTAGTTATCAAACAAGTGAATGGTGAATACGCGAAAGCAAAAATACCTAGACCGAGGGCATATAGGAACGATGCCATGGATATATTGAAATATTTCATGGAATATGAATTGGTGTTTGTTCCCCGGGGAGTCAAAATGTTATTGCTAACGGATTAGCTTCGCTCGAGCTAGTTCATATCCTAAGACTCCCCCCTCGCCCAACAAATCATCATTCGTACCAAGTTCGGACCTACTGTGTCGTACAATGAAAAATATTGGCAAGTCTTTGAAGGAGACAAACAGATTGAAGATTTTTTGGTGGGCAGAAATGAGTTTGAATTTTCCGATTCGACTCAAAATCCGATGACAAATTTGCCCAAGTGAGGATCCCCCGGATGAACAAGCAACACCCCGTAACATAGAGCTAAACACCCCGAATGAAGAAACTCGGAAATCCAACCGAAAAATGTGAAAACACAGATATAGCGAAGAGATAGATGTCGTCAGCAGCCAAAGACAAGAATATACCCGAGATGCCTAGCACCCTTGGAGGACCTTTTTGACTTTGATGATGTAGCAAAAAAGCCCACTATAGAACATGTAGACTCGGATATAGAAGAATGCAACATTGGCACTCGAAGATAAGCCCAAAATGATTAAACCGGCTAAGTTTGTGCTCTCGCAGACATGAAGAAGAAATACATTGACTCGTTTAAGGAATTCATTGATGTGTTTGCATGGAGCTATGAAGACTTAAAGGCCTATGACACCAACATCATACAACACAAGATACCCTTGAAGGAAAATCGAAGCCTTTCGTACAAAAAAATCACAGTAATCAATCCAAAACAATTGCCCTACAGCTGAAAAGGAGATTAAAAAGATGTATGAGGTAGGCATAATAGTTCCCGTAATGTTCTCTCGATTGGGTATCAAACTTAGTGGCCGTGAGGAAGAAAAAAAAGGGAGATCGATTGTGTATAGATTTCCGAAATCTCAACAGAGCCTCACTAAAAGACAATTATCCTTTGCCTAGAATGGAACATATCCTACAAAAGGTAGTGGGCTCAAAGAGAATCTCCCTCGCTAGATGGCTTTTCGAGTTATAACCAAGTGTTGGTACTCCCGGAAGATCAAATCAAAAAACAACTTTTACCACTCCATGGGGCACCTTCATGTATGTGAAAATGCCTTTTGGATTGATGAATGTCGGGTGCCACCTTCCAAAGAGCAATGGACATAGCGTTCTCGTATGAGATAGGACACTTCATAGTTATTCTACTTGGATGACTTGACAAGATATTCCAAAAACTCGAGGAAGAACATATCAAACATCCGAGGAAAGTTTTTCAAAAAATGTAAAAGGTACTGTCTATCCTTAAATCCTAAGAAAACTGTTTTGGGCCGCAAGAAGGTAAACTTCTTGGTCGCATTATATCCGAGAAAGGGATTAGGATAGACCCACAAAGAGTTGAGGGGATAGTTCAAATCACACACCGAGAAACATCAAATAATTACAAGTTCTTCATTGGGAAGATCAATTTCCTTAGGAGATTCATTCCCAACCTAGTTGAGCACCTTAGGAAAATGACTAACATGCTAAAGAAAGGTGCGTGGAATTAAGTGGACTGTTGAAGCCAAGAAATCTTTTGAGTCGACAAAACTTGCACTCACACAAGCCCCTCGTCCCGATCAGCCCAGCATTTCTCAAAAGATTTTCTCGATCTTTTCATTCGCCTCCCAAAGATACCGTGGTCGCAGTCTTACTATAGAAAAAATTTAGAAGGTAATGAACATCCAATTTCCTTTTTTCAAGTAAGGGGCCTTAAGGGATGCACTCCCTTGAAGTAAAACATTATGGAAAAGGTGGCTATGCCCCGGTAAAGGCCTTAATAGACTTTATGGTGTACATTCTCGCATTCTCACAACATTTCTTATGTGCCAAATATAGTGGTCAAAGATATCTTGTCCCAAGACGCTAATGGGAAAAGGGGGCAAATGGATTGCTACTATCTTAGAATATGACCTTGAGATAAAGCCCACCAAACTGATCAAAGGTCAAGGCCTGGCCCAATTAATGGCTGAATCTAACCCGCAGTGCCCTTGACATTAACATGGTAAATGCCTTAGATGAGCAGGGAAAGATTGCCCCACCCAACTCGTTGAGGAGAAGTTTCCAAAAACTCTCCTTGGTATTCCGATATCCTTTATGTGCTCACCAAACTCAATGCCCCTCCAGTAACTCGTCCAAAACTAAGGCCGGATTCATAAACCGAAAGCTAGAAACTACCGCATTTTGAATGAAAACTTATATTGGAAAAACCCGAACAGCACTTATTGCTGAAATGTTTGCTCGAACTCGAAAGTCGAAAGAATTAAACAAGAATTCCATGCCGAGGGGAATGTGGAGGCCACTTGAGTTGGAAAGCCATTGCAAAGAACATACTCGTGATCAGGGCTATTATTGGCCCACTTCTTCAATGATGTCCATAAAATGGTAACTCGCTTTCGTCATAAATTCCAAATCTTTGAAGGCAGTAAGAAAGCTCCTCCCCCTCCCTTTACAACCCATCACCGTAGAAGGTCCCTTCATGCAATGGGGCCTAGATTTCATCGGAGAAATACATCCTTCCTCTTCCGGACAACACAAATGGATCCTAACGTACCACCGACTACTTCACCAAATGGATAGAGGCCATACCCACTAGGAATGCCACCGATTCCGTCATTATTAGGTTCCTAGAAGACTTCATCCTATCTCGGTTTGGTCATGTCCCGGGAGAAAAATAATCACCGACAATGATGTCTGCTTTTGGATCCAAGACGATGGTCAATTTCCGTCATAGGTATGGAATAACACTTGGTCATTCAACCGCTCTACTACCCTCAAGGTAATGGACTAGCTGAATCTTCAAACAAAAGCCTAGTGAACATCATCAAGAAGTTGTTAGAAGAGAACAAAAAATCATGGCATAAGAAGTTGGTGCACGCCTTGTGGGATGATAGGCTTACAACGAAGAAGTCCATTGGTATGTCACCATTCCAACTCGTTTATGGAGCAAGCAATTTTTCCTACCAGCCTTGGAGTGCCAGATGATTAAGCTTGTTCAGGAGATACAATCAAAAAGAAGATAGTATGGCGAGGAGAATAAGTGAGATAATTCATCTTCAGCAAATGAGGGAAGAGGTATACAACAGATCCGCCAAAGTTCAGAAAACATAAAGAGGCGCTTGACAAAAGATCCAAAGCTTCGTATTTCAAAGTTGGGGACAAGGTTCCGAAATGGGATTCAAAGAGAGAGGACAAAGGTAAACATGGCAAGTTTGATAGTTTGTGGCAAGGTCCATATATTATCCAAGCCATTGTGGGTCCTAATGCATTTTTCTTAAGAGAAATTAATGGTACAGAAACTGCTTGGGGGTCCCGTCAATGGCAGGATGCTCAAGCATTACTTCGCTAAATTTCGCTTCAGCTTTCCATTTCATTGTACATACCAATGCAAAGCTGTTTATGTTCTTTAAAAAAAAGAAAAGAAAAAAAGAAAAAAAAGGAGAGGTTCAAACATGCCCAAAACATGAACCTCGTAGACACAAAGGAGCCGGCCCTAACATGCTCAAAAATCTGGACCAGACCCATGAAGAAAAGAAATCAGCTCTAACATGCCCAAAACCGTAGCTAAAACGAAAAAGGAAGTGACTCTAATATGCTTAAAACTCGAGTCACAAAGAAAGAAGGATGCTTCAAGAGTTCGGACTTCGAGCATTAAAAGTTTTGCTTCAAATTTTCTGCAAGTTTCAATTCATTAGCAGCTTTTGTCTTCATGTCATGGTCCACAAGCAAGCTGCATGCCCGTAATCCCGGGTCCCCCGACTCGTTTTTCAATTTCTCGCCTTAGAATGTAGAGAAGAAATTTGTCGGGATGACTCTAATCCTAGCAGTGTATTAGATAAGGTAGAAAAACATATGAGACCAACAAGCCTAATCAGTCTCATGGAGCAATAAGGGTAGATTTAGAATAGGTTTATTTTCTATTGTAAAAAATAAATGATGTAAAGGGTCTCGCTAGTTCAAATGCACCCTAGAAGAAAAAAATGCTAGGATTGTAGGATGGGTAGGTAGACTCGTTAGAGAATGTTTCTCGCTGATCTATCATATTTGTGGCAGCCTAAAAATCAAAGAAGAAAGGTGGCTTGGGCAAAGCAGGTATCCGGCCTACATCAAAGATCAATTTCTCGAATTCTCGACTCCTTCAAGAAGAAGCCATCCCCATGTGGAGCCATTGTTAGCCCCCTATAAATTTTTTGACAAGCAAATAGGGGGCTAAATGTTTTTTGAGCCTACAAGGAATGCATTTCCTTTGGAAACATGTCATCCTTGAAGCCTCCTTGTGCCTTTTTTTCCTTTGATAAAGTCCCCTCCGCTGATTTCCATTATAAAAACCTCTTTGTTTGTGAAGAAATGCTCAAAGGCCTATCTCCCTTTCCCCTTATTTCACCCCCACTTAGCCTCTATTTTATTCGCCCCTTGCTCTCCCCTTCTATTTCCTTTCTTACCCTTCAAATCCCCCCCCAAAAATCCCCTTTAATTTCTTTCCAAATCCTTTATAACCACTTCCCCTTTCCATACCCCGCCATGTATTACAAATAAAATCTATTGTAAAGTTTATGTTATATAATATGTAACCCGCCGCTCGTTTTCATCGCGAATATTTGCGATGCGATCCGATCGCGCCATCACACTTCCTTCGCCCATCGCATGATCGCATTTCTCACTTGTTCATTCGATCGATCCATCGCAAACATTTGCGATGCGATCCGATCGCGTTGCAAATCCTCCATCGCACTTGCGGCCATCGCTTGTCCTCTCCACTTTGATGTGAGCCGTTGATCCGGTCTCCGCATCCAACGCGCGCGTTCAATCGTGCCTCCCCGCCCATTCGCAATCGCAATTTTTAGACGCGCGACCCTTCGCATCTCCCACTTTCGTACACAAAGCCCGACCCAATCGCACTCCCCGCCGCCGCCTTACACTTCCCAATCGCTTTCCCCCTTCCTCGATCGCAATCGAAAGCTATAAGTGTGCGTCCCTCTCATCCATCGCGATCGCGATTCTTCGACTAAGCCTTGATCATCCATTGGGTCTAAGATCTAACGGTTGAGATCTCGATCGCCATCCGCCTCCTACTGGGGTCCCACCTCATCGGATTTCACCGCATTCCCTTCATATTTCTTTGTATTTTTGTTCGAAGTCTAAAGTCTTATGTTTCACGTGTTGTTCCACCCACTTTCATATATCATTCCGCCGCCCGACCCTCGCCGTTGATCTTTGCTCCCAAGCCGCGACCTAACGGTATGCGCCGCATTCCGCCATCAAACCCTATTATTCGTGAGTCTTCACCATTTCATTACATTTTGTCACCATTTTTTTAGTGAAATCCACCTTTTTTGCCACCGCGCTCATCATATTTTTCGCCCTTCGCTCCACCAGCCTTCCATCGCATTGATTGTCTACACACACGCTGTGAGTTTCGCAAAGTACAAGAGTTGAAACGCCGCCATAAATACACAAGTATGGATGCGAGCAGTAAGTTTTCCACCGACTGCAGGCAAGGAATTTAATGAAGGGTGGGTTTCCATGCTAGCGGCACATGTCTTCTTCCGAAGAAGGATGGATTGCCCATATTGTTTGATTATATGCCGTGCTCTAGAGGAGATCCCCGCTTGGAACGCAGTCCAAGGATATCGCAGCATTTGTTGCTCAAGTATGGTGGACCATTCCGTTTTTTCATTGCCATTTTTTTTATTCACCAAGGGTACCACAAAGTACGACGAACCGTAATGCATTAGAGACATATCTCGGAATTAATGAAGCCCGATGAAGATCATTCTTTTCTCCAAAGAGTGCCGAAAAATTAATGCTCGCAGTTTAAATAGAATGGGCCTCGCCCACTCTCCTTCTTTTCCGAGTTTAATGTTATATTTAGTGTTCTACCTACTTCCTCTCGCTCTTTTTTTCAGCTATAAAACCTATGAGAAAATTGTTTTAAAGGTTGTTTGATGAGATAGCGAGAGAGGGTGCGCGCTTTCTCTTGAGATAAGTTCTATGTGTATAGTTGTAAGATAGGCCGAGGAAGATGTATTCGTACCGAATGACTAAGCTACCGGCTATGTTGTACCTAATTGGTGTTGATGTTTAATATGATAAGCACATTTCATTGGATCCCGATCTAAAGTCGTGGTGATGTTTTTTCTATCTCCGTGTTTATTTCCATTTCATTTCATTTCTTCCGCTCGCATCAGAAATTTGGCATAAGATTCACCCTTGTTAGGTGCCTTATTTTGCTTCTCTCCCGACCCCTTTATGTTTTTCTTCTTAATGTGTTTATCTAAAGATTGATTTCAATTGATTTAACCAAAGGTAGTGGATGTTGTTGCCTACTAGCCGATGTATGAATTAACAAAATATGTTTTAGATGTTCTTGTTAGGATTTAATGGAATGTGTTGAGAACACCGGGAGGGCTAGAACCCCCGTATCCGCTCACTAGGATCTTTCCATTCTGATTAAGCCTTTCCAAGTTCCCTTGTGCTACCTCTCGATTTTTTTCCAAGCGTGTCCGGAGTTAAATGACCTCCCGACCCGATCTATAGATGGGATTAGTTGGTTCTCCCCCCTTCACTCTCGTGCTTAATTTCCCATACCACCCTATCACTTTAGGATCCAAGGCTTTAGATGACTAGCCCAACCGAAAGCTTGCATATTGATAGCAAGTAAATCCTTTCTTGACTCCATTACCCAATGGACTTGGTTTTTCTCTCGGATTATCTCTCCTTTTCGCCTAAATTCTTCTCTTTTCGCTCTGACCCCGTCTCATGATGAACTCTTCCTTCCCGATTCCCAACAACCAAAATCTTAATCAAATAAACAAACCCCGTGCATATAACTAGCCTAAAATCATAACTTAGAGCTTCAAAGACATACACTTTGACTCATATAGAGAGATCCCTCTTTGGACCTAGGAGGGCTAGATCCTAAGGTCTAAAAAGTGGTTCCGATGTTGTCTCGTCTTTTGGTCTTGCCAATCTGCCAAAACACGGGAACCCCAACAATTAGAAGCATTCATCATAAACTCGTAAAAAATATGTTCATCATCATTAAAAAGAATTCAATTATCTAGTTGGAGCTAAAGGCTAGTAAACCATCTCTAATTGATATTTGTTTAAAGGTATAGAGGAGAAAGATCGAAGTTTTCCATGGTAGAGGCAATGGAATTTGTTTGTTGGTTTTGTTCTCTAGGGATGTGTTTAGTGGAAAAGGCATCAAAAAATCATATACAAACATATACAACATTTCAATACAATTTCAGTATTGGATTCTTTGTTAAGCATCACTCTTTAACCCACCACATGATCGAGTAAAAATTACCCAACACTTTATGAATTATTCTTTAAATCAATAGGAATGTTGATCCTTATAATTATTTCTTCATATTATATTACATTATTTACATAATTTTATTCTAATCTAAATGAGATTGTTAAAGACCATGTGAAATAATTAAAGCAAATACTAGCTCTTTACCCATATCTAACCCTAGAACTATCATATTGCATAGTCCAAAGTGAATGTGTGTCTGTTAAGATTTCGAGTGGCTAAACTAGGGGATTGGTTGGTGCATGAATTGTGTAAAAAAACATGTTTTTTTTATGACTAACACCTTATTGTCTATTTTGTTAGGGTCATCAATTTTATGTAAAATCATTTGTGCTCGACACAACGTATCACTTTGACCAGGGTAAAAAGGAATTTCGTAGTCTACTTGTTAGAATTTTTGGATTTGATGTGACATTGTTATGGATGGTGATACATACATGCCATGTATATTTCGACAACCTCGATTAACTGACTGTTCAATTTTCCAGTAATTGTACAACTCTCTCGATTTATTCATAACTACACATTCACTTTTGACTTTAGAGCTACTTATGGTCAAGTCAACTTTGAAAGTTAGTACTTTGTACTTATATCATATATGTGCATTGTTGTTTTAGTATTTTGCTTCATGTGGGCTGGAAGGATATTTTGTTCTCGGGGTTGATCTATATGTTGAGTATCTTGGTTACCACAAACCTTATTAGAAATCTAACATGCATCTAATAGATCCTTAATGAATTATATTTAATTGATTCCTTCCATTGTTTGACTTCAAAGCACTCATTCACTTTGGTAAGATTCTACTCATAACTTGGAGCCCATTAGCTCTAATTTGTGGGTTTCTTCATGGCTAGAAAGGATTTACATTAATGGATTTTGACTATATGGTTTCCCCCGTGGTTGATATAAAAATTATTATCTCCTAATGGAGATTGATACTAGTAGAGGCTTGCAAGTTATATGTTGTAGTTATATTGACCATGTCTTTCTTCCTTCAACAAAAGTTTGAAGTTTGCATATGAGAGCCTTATTTCACAGTGGTTTTATGGTCCTCTCTTATAGTTTAGTTTTCTTTGAGAGTTGTATGATTATTAACATCCCATGGGAGCATTCTTCCCCACTTTTCCCTAGTGTTATCACCTAGATTGGATTTATGCAAAGTTAAATAAAACTACCTATTTATCTTTATTCATGGTTATATTTTTGGGTGGATTGATTAGTTGGTTCATCAACATGGCCTTGATAAAATTTTGAGGACTACCTCTCATACTTGGCACAAGGTCACATGTATTTTGACTCGTGGATAAATGGTTTGGTAGTTTCTTGAAAATGTTATTCATATAGTTACAACACATGCATGGATAGGTGATTCAATGGTAGATAATGTCTCATAATAACAAGTTCATTGTGGTAGCCACAATAAGTATGGGAGGTCAAATACCCCAAAGGATATGATTAAGTTGGTTTTGCATGGTTATTTTCTTTGATATTTTATTAAAGGTTTGAACACCCTTTGAGGAGATTTTTATGGAGTTCAAATTTCAAGAAAAACTAGAAATTTTTTACTTTTAGTAATTTCTATTTTTAGCAATTTTTTAAAGTTTTCCAATGAACGAGATAATTACATATTTGAGGACTCAATTGGGATATTTTCTTGTGGTCCAAGTTTCATAATTTTTCAAGGTGATGATATTTTTAGTGGGGTGACTATACGTTTACTCCAAGCCCACTAAAAATAGCATCACCTTGAAAAAATATGAAACTTAACCTTATGTTTGCATGCCAATTTTGGTTTCATTAATGTTGGTGAAATTTTTTAAAGAGCAACGGGTAATGCATTTTCTTACATTATTAATAAATTTCATGTTATTTATCAAGATGATGTCACAATATTTTCCAAACATCATGGTGATCATGTTACACACCCGAGAAGGGCGTTAGAAGAATGTTGAGAATTCAAGACATATTTGAACCTCAAGAACTCTATTTTTGGTGCAATGGAACATAGGATTATAGAACATATTGTTTCTACGGATGGGGATCAAAATATGCCTTAAGCATATTGAAGCTATCAAGAAAATTCCTCTTCCTAGAAACAAGAAGGTTGTACAATGTTTCTTTAGTAAGATAAATTTTCTTCATCTCTTTTCTCCATTTTTTTCTAGGATTACTAAACTTATTTATGAGATTCTTAAAAAGTGAAAAGATTTCAAGGGGGGAAATTTTAGGTTAAATATTTCAAGAAACTAAAACAAATTATATATTCAAAGTTGGTATAGGTTATCCTTGAATAGACTCACCCATTTTAAAATTTTTCCTTTTGTTTATAATCATAGTTGTGTAGGTGTTCTTTTATAGAAATATGACATAAGATTTGCATGACCAATACTTTTCATGAGATATGGTTTGATTGTTATTAGGTTGAATTAGTAATTTATTAAGAAACATAAATCAAATTTAAAAGAACCAATAATATTTTAGATGATGATATCATCCCCAAGGGTAAATAACTTTGAGGGAAAATAGTCCATGAGATATTTTGTTTATTTTGTTTTCAGGGTTGATCTATATCTTGAGTATATTGGTTACCACAACTCTTATTGGCAATCTAACATACATCTAACAGATCCTTACTGAGTTCTATTTAGGTTATTCCTTCCATTGTTTGACTTTAAAGCACTTATTCACTTTGTTAAGATTGTACTCGTAACTTGGAGGTCATTATCTCTAATTGGTGGGTTACCTCATATATATCAGGGATTTACATTAATGGATTTTGACTAGATGGTTTCCCCCATGGTTGATAGAAAAACGATTATCCCATCATGGAGATTCATACTAGTTGAGGCTTGCAAGTTACATGTTGTAGTAATATTGAGCATGTCTAGCTTCGTTTCAACATAAATTTGAAGTTTGCATATGAGAGGCCTATTTCATAGGATTTTTATGGTCCTCTCTTATAGTTGATTTTTCTTCAAGAGTTGCAAGACTCTTAACATCCCATGGGAGCATTCTTTCCAACTTTTTCCAAGTGTTATCACCTAGATTGGGTTTACTCAAAGTCAAATCAGAGTGTCTATTTCTCTTTTTTCAGGTGTATATTTTGGGATGGATTCATTAGTTGGTTCATCAACATGATATTGACAAAATTTCTAGGAGTACCTCTTAGACTTGGCATATGTATTCTTACTTGGGGATATATGATTTGGTAATTTCTTAAAAATGTTATTAATATAGTTGCATTAATAAGTTACAACACATGTTCAAGTGGATAGGTTATTCAATGGTAGATAATGTCACATAATTACAATTTTAGTGTGGTATTTAGAGCAGGTATGAGAGTCAAATACCTAAAAGGATATGATTAGGTTGGTTTTGCATGCTTATTTTCTTTGATGTTTTATTATAGGTTTGAACACCCTTTGAGGAGATTTGTATGTAGTTCAAATTTCAAGAAAAACTAGAATTTTTTTATTTTAAGTAATTTCTATTTTTAGCAATTTATGAAAGTTGTCCAATGAACGAGGTGGTTACATATTTGAGGGCTCAATTGAGAGATTTGTTGTGGTTCAAGTTTCATGATATTTTTAGTGGGGTGACTATACTTTTGGATACCCAGTATGGCATGCAACATCATTGTATAATTCCAAGTCATTCCAAGCACTTCCAAATTGCTATTTTTAGTGTGGCATGCAACATCATTGTATAATTCCAAGTCATTCCAAGCACTTTCAAATTGCTATTTTTAGTGGGGTGACTATACTTTTAGGATACCCAGTGTGACATGCAACATCGTTGTATAATTCCAAGTCATTCCAAGCACTTTCAAATTTCAACCATTGATTGTGTTTTAGAATGGTTTGTATTGGGGTTGTTGGCCCACATGGAGATATTTGTTATTTTTAGATAATAATGAGCCTTAAGAGATTCTCTTATGGCCTCAAATCATGGGCCTTCTTTATTGAGTTCCTAGTCCAATTCACGAGACCTAATTTATCATTATAATAAGCATAAAACGTATTCACCCTCTTAGATAACTACTTCCTAATTTTGAGATGCATATATTTAATAGGAAAAAGATGGCTAGACTTAGGTAGTTCTTGCAAGAGAGCATCGTACTTTAGAGGATTTTTTATTATTTTAAGAGTTTTTATTTTCCTAAAATTAAGTTAGATGCCATGTTATTGGTGACTTTTACTTGTTCCCTATTTTAGGCTTGAAATTTGACGGTTTCCTTTCTATACCCACGCCCTAGCCTTGGAGTAATTTTGGGGTTTCCCTTCTTAGACCCATGCACCCTACCTTGGAATAAATTTTTAGCACGATAAAATCTATCCTTTGAGGATTCAACATATAGGTTTTATTTTACACTTAGATCTACATTTTAGGGAATTGAATTTATTATTCATAATGAGTAAATTATGCCCTAGAATGGGTAGGGGTGGTGGTCATAAAAAGGTGATTATTATCTTTGGATAAGTTGTCCTTTTAAGAAGGTTATTCATTTAGCTACTATTATATCATATGAGGAATGTTATATTTCTAACATTCTATTCTTAAATTTTCTCTTTTCTTATCTTTTTCGTTCTCTTCTTATTCTTTCTTTTTTTATAAATATTGTATAATGGAGAAAGATCAGGTTCTTGGTGACCAATTATGTACTAGATCTTTTGATTAGTGCCTTTGAGCCTTTCATTACTTATTCTTTTCTTGAGAAAATGATTTGAGCACTATCATATCTTACTATGATGGTTGGATACTTTTTGGTTGGATCATGAGTGTACATATCCCATTCAATTGGCGAAGTTTGTGTTGAAGTTCTTTTTTGTTAGAACTTGTAAAGGGTTATGTTCTTCTTATAACCCTTGGCAATGAAGACAATCATGTGATTCTTTAGCAACTATTTCTTCCTCCCTACTTGCTTCTTCCACTTATCTTTTCTTAAGCCATTAATTAACTCTTAACCCTTAAATTACTTATTTAAAAGAGAACAAATATTAATCAAATTAATTAAGCAGGTAGGTTTATTGTTTAGCTTGTTGCCTATTTTTTCCATAAATAAAATAAACCATACACCTTTCTCAATTTATGTGCACCTAAAAAACCAAGAACAAGTTATAAAAAACTAGAAAAACTACTCTAGAAATTCACTTTTTACCTTCAAAAATTAATCACATTAGTTTATGTAATTTCTCTTTCACATTTAAAATTAGCCTATTAAATCAATATATTAATATTTTCAAATTTAAAATAAAATCATGTTATAAAATTTTATTTATAATTTTTAATTCATAATTACATTATTTTGAGTATAAAACTCTACCATTTCTTTTACGCACATTCTTTTGCCTAAAACACTTCCAAGCTTGTTTTTTTATTTTTATTTTTATTTTATTTACATTTATTTCGAATATGTTTTTCAATATTGTTGATATACATTTTGAATATTATTATTTTTTTTTAAATAATATTAATCCATGATTCACTTAGAAATATCTTGACACACTAACACTAAAAAAAAGTTTATAAAATAAGTGATAATAATAACTTATTTTTTATTTTTTATAAAATGAAAATTTCAAAACAATAATATGTATGATGAACATTAATTCAAACGAGCTTTTAATTTGAAAAAAAAATAAACAACAATGTTACTGTCATGCTAGAAGTTAATTTAAAAAAAAAAACCACATCTAAATATAATAGAGATAATGAAAACTAAAACAAATAAATGAAAATAGACTCAGGGCCCAACCAATAAAGTAATCCATGTATGTAACGAAAATCCATGTAGGCATTCATGCCATGGTTGGAAACATAGTCAAAATATTAGTCGTGAAGGAATAATGCTTTTGTTTCTGTTCGTTTAACTGTATTTGGTTTTTCTATGTAATTCCGGCGATTAAGAAATAGGTAAAATGAGACACTCAGAAAAGTTTTGTTTTTTTTTGGTTTAATTTGATTTTAATTTGATTTGGTTTTTCTATGTAATTCTGGATGAGTAAGAAATAGGTAAAAAAGAATGTAATATTGTATTTATATAATAGAAATTGAATAAAAGTAAACTCAGAAAAGTAATATTATATTTACATGATAGAGATTGAATAAAAGTAATGCTTCATAAGCAACGCAAAAATCGTCAATCCAATGGGCGGAGCTCGCATCCAGGATCTCGACCCTCGCTCTTGGCAGTAGCGTGGGTCATAACATCAACAAGGTAATGATGCCGGGGAGGCGCAGGATTTTGTAAAATGAAAGTGAGCAAAGCAGTAGCTCTGCCATCGATGTAATAATATACCTTCAACTCATTGAGGATTCTTGTCGTTGCTCCCATTGCGGATTGCATTGTTCGTTGTGCAGTTATTGTAGCCTTACTGATTTACCTAAACCACATTGTGTTGATTCTTCTGGTACTTAAATGCCGCAAGAAAGCAGAAACAAAGTTTAAAACTCTAGAAACAGAAAACAAAATAAAAAGGGTCTGGGGTTCGAAACTCAAGTAACAGAAAACAAAATAAAAGAAGCTTGGAGTTTGAAGCCCACGAAAAGAAAAACAAGGCAGGAGGTACTTACAGATCCAGTCAAGAAGAACGAAGGTTTGCTTATTAACCCACATCGAATGAATGCTACAGGAACTGTAAAACCAATGCCAACGCCAATTGCAAATGGTATTTGATTTACAAAGATCTGGCTCGGCTTAGCAATGTAGCCAAGTCTCTTAACGAGCTCCAACAGCAAATCACTAACTAAACCAGAAACCTTAATAGAATCTAGATGCTCGATGCCATGGAGCTTCTGTGATGTGTTTGGAATTTGCAATATGCGTAGCCATGGGCTCATTTCAAATTTTTCCCAAGCAAATCTACTGTTTGAAATTCTTGGCGTGGAACGAGCATTTGAATATTTGGGCACAGAGAAGAATTTATGGAGTACCTGTAAAGAAATTCGTAGAGTGGACTGTTGAATAATGGGCTGATTCGGAGCGGCTTGGGACGGGCAGAGCACATTCTGTTATTTGCGAATGAGGGGCAGTCGAGATATGTTATTAGCCGCGCGGGAGGATTCAAATTTCAAAATTCAAATTATTTGCCCGTGTGGAGTGGTGGCGGATGAGGAGGAGCGGCGCGAAGGAGAAAGGTGGCGGAGAACGGGTTCGAGGTGGGGTCTATGCTGCCATCGCCGTTTGCGACCGATCCGCCGTTTTCCACGAGGTCTACCATGGAGCCGGAGAAAGGAGATAGTCACCGGAGGGGACTGATCGGGGTAGCCACGCCAGCCGGTCGTCAAGCAGAGGAACTCCTCAAGCAAAATGCTGATCACCCCATCGATACTTGATTAAAATTACCTTTGATCCCGGTTGCTATTGAGTAAATTTAAAATCATTGCTATAAACTGGCCCCAACCTATCCGGCCTGTCTAAGTCATCTCTAGTAAAACACTTTGGATAATAATTACCCAGGCCCTAAAAGCAGGGAATGTACTGTGCACAGAAAATGAAAAAGAAGTTGGTTAATGACGTAGTGACAAGCACTGTTGGAATTTCAAAACTGGGTCACACGTTAAATTTGCTTGTTTTTACAATTTTTTTTTACTAGTCTGCACAATATTAAACAAGAATCTTGACGGTTTCAAAAAAAAGTGAACCGTATTCGACGAAAAAATCACCTCATGAATTTGTCCGTCAAATTCCATCCCTGGTGTCAGAGTTATTATTCTGCCAACGTGGAAGCAAAAACAAATTGAAAAATAATTACCGTGCTTTGATGCATACGCACGGGGACCGCTGTATGGGCATGCTGGCGAATGACACCGCTAAAGTGGCGGACTCAATTCGTAAGGTGGTGGTGTTTTGAGGCTAGCCTCATTTTGTGTTTTTTTTTAATAAGCATATATACACTTTCATTTTCTTTTATAAAATGGATTTTTAATAAGTATACAATGAAATGGCGAGCATTATTTCAGCTGCCATAGGCCCATTAATGCGGCCAGGCAGCTGATGCCCGCCGTCGAATCCGACGGCGGGCATCAGCGGCCTGGCCGCATTAATGGGCCTATTGCCGCTGAAATAAGGCTCGCCCAATGAAATCGCTTCTCTAATGCATTGAACTTTTCAATAGTCTGCCAACGTGGAAGCAAATACAAATTGAAAAATAATTACCACCAGGGAAGCGTGGGAACCACAGAACAACATACGCTTTATGGGCATGCTAGCAAATGGCACTGCTTAAATGACGCGCTCAATTCGTACGGTGGTGGTGTTTTGTCCTTTTTTTTAAATAAGCATACGTACGTCATTTTTTTTAAATAAAAAAAGGATTTTTAATAAATATACCCGAATTTGTGGGGAGTGAAAATGTCAGCGGATATCTTGTTTGTATGTAAATAAGGTATGTATGTTGTCTTTATCTCAATGTTTTACTAATATATAATTGGTAATTACAATCATATTTTTTTATATATTATTTTTTTTTTATATTTTAATTCATAAAACATTATTAGAAAGAAATAGTTAATTTTTTTAAATCAAATATTAATGCTAAATAAATGATTGTATTTTATTATATCTATTTCGAAAAATGTGAAAAATTATATATATATTATGGTATTAAAAAAAAAAAAAATTATCACTTCTTAAAACTATATATAATTTTGCTTCAATTATATAAGATTTTAAAACTATATATAAATTTTGTTTCAAATATGTAAGATTTTAAAATGATTATTTATTAAAAATATTTTAGATTTTTTTTTTTTATACAAAACATGAATTTTATTTTATTTGTATGTAAAAACATTATGGAAATACATTAATATACTATTAAACTATTTTTACAATGAAATCAAATATATGTAAATGTTACACACCATTTTGTCACCGTCCCTGCAATCCCTCATCCCGTACATTGGAGGATTATTCACGTGACTTTTGAAAAGTAAAACGTTCTGAAAACACCTTCATGGCATCCCCCTGCATAAGGAAAAACATTCTCCTGAAGAACATTTCCTCCAAAAAACCCTAAAAATAGAAGTTTTAGCCTTGGCGCGACTACCCAGTTCATCCTTCACGCTAATGGGGGAAATCCACACTAGAGGGCGCGCCAGCTGGCGCTCTGTCCCTGTGTTTCACTCGTGCCAAGCTTATTAAACGATGCTTTTTAAAAATAAATGGCAGAAGTTTGATTCAAACAAACTCCAAAATGAATCATCAAAAGAAGTTAAGTGGTTTGGCTCCAGATCTCCATGTATAAGAAGTGGTTTTCCAGCTTTCATGGAACCTTCCTAAGAGATAGGACCTATCCCATGATTATAGGGATCCCAACTTCCCTTCCTCCATCTATAAAAGCTTGCCCTCTCCATTAGCAAGCTAGCTGAACTTTTGGGAAGGAAATGATAGCTTAGTGATGATCAAGAGCAGACCCGAGGAGAACCCTGTGAGAGAGAGAGAGGTCTGTCAAATCCCTGACGAGCTTTGTTGAGATGTGCTTTGCTGCAAGCCCCACCGAAGGAAGATCATAGTCTCAGAGCATTTGGTCGTAATCTCCCTTTTGTCATTTATAGTATAAGTGACTCTGATTTTGGTTCCATTCCCGTGTTTACTTTTTATGAAATGCAATGAATTATATCCTCTCTGACTAATATAGAGTTACATGCTTTAATTATTATGTTGTATGTTGTTGTTTCTCTGCGTGTGTACAGGTGTCTGGACGTGATGACCAGAAGGATTGTGATCTGTCAAGCTAGGGACGAAGAACACCGCTTCTTTATCGACAACAATAGCGTGGGATTCGAGGTAGGATACTTATCACGATCTTTGTCTTTCTTGTAACTAGGAACCAACGTCATTGCATGATTCGATTGTTGCTAGACCCACTGTAGGGCTAGTGGATCGCCTCTGTCCGTAGAAGGGATTTACCTCCTCAACAATTTGGCGACTCCACTGGGGAATTAGTAGGAGTTGGTCCTTCCTCTTTTGGGTTGTTTTTTTTTGCTTTTGATTGATTTATTTGCTTTTTTGGTTCACCTTCCTTGGTCTTAAACCCTTGTTCAGCCCCCAGAAAACCAAATTTAGTCTTTGTTTATCCATTTTCATCATTTTTCTAGGGTAAACTCGATTGGCGTGGTTTTTCCCCTGACATTCGTGCCAGCGGGCGCTTGTTCTAGTTAGGCCCCCGCGCCAATGCCTTTTTGGTGTAGATTACAGCCAAACAGGCGTGCCAACTCTGCTTGGTGTTAGGGTTTTCTTGCTTTTGGGCTCTCTGAGCTTGAATTTTGGTCCTGGCGTCATTTTTCTGATTGATTGAGTGCCTTGGAGTCATTTTTTACTGTGTTTGGCCCTTGCCCTCCGGTTGTTTTCCCTTTACTGTCAGTTTTGCATTTTAGCCCTAGGGCTTTTAGGTGCTTCAGTATGCTGAGCCTCCCGTGGGAGTTTTGGGTCCTTGCTTTCCCAGTCAATTTTGTTTTTGCTTCTCTACATTTGTCTTATTCAATCCCATTGAATCATTGCGTTAATTGAGTGATTGTCCTTTCTCTTGTTCAATTTCACTTTGTGTTACTCCAAGCCTAGATTACACAGTTTGTTTGAGTCTCTTTCGAGATTCTTCTTTGCTTTGAGGGATTTCATTATCGGTTTGAGTTTCGATTGTGTGTGTTTGGATTGAGTGAACTTGTTTGTTTCAACTCTCTCTCTGTCATTTCTCTAATTGGTGTTTTCATTAGTTTTTCATTCATTTAGTGCATTTGCTCTAATATATTGAAAAACACAAAAACAAAATCTTTTAAATTTTGATTGGCATAGTGAAAATTGAAAGCTCTTTCGCATTACTAGTGTTATATAACTCTAGAGAGAAGTTTTCTAGTTTCATTAGCTTGCATTGGAAATAGTAGGGCATGTTTTTGTGTGTTCATTTTTTTGTTATTTGAAAGCTCTCAAATCTCCCGTAGATAGCTCTTCATTGAATAAAATGATATTTTGTGGCATGTAATTTTCATTTATAGGTTTTATGAGATCCAACATTCGATAGGGCCTTGAAATTGAAATGTAAATTGAAGATCAACTTTAAAATTTACAAAATCAACCTAAGGAAATATTGAAAAATTAACGTAATATCTAGTAGTCTAAGGTAGAGACATGTTCCGACATCTTTAAGCCTAGCAGCTGTCGCTTGCCATCTGGCTATAGACAGTGCTAGTACGGAGTTGTGCTCCCCATACCGTCGAGTATATAAAGGGAGAACCCATTAGGTTGCAAATCATTTATCTGTAGGAAGCTGAGTCTGCCACCTTTTACCCGTGATACATTGGACACATCATTCGGGGAGATTACCTGCATGTACGTCAAGTCCTTGGTTGATTTTTCTTTTATTTTTAACAAGGTGTATGTGGAAGTTCACAGATATCTGGTACACCCATTTACCTAGATTAACAGAGCAATCACTTTGATCTTTACTGACTCTTTTAACTGAAAAGATCATCAAGCTCTTGTCCTTTCAAGCTCGTGTCCAACCTGAAAGTGATAGAGTCACCTTTTGCTTGTTTCTCAACTCTTAAAATATGAAACAACAGAGTCTGATTTTAGTGTCTTAAAAATTAATCACCGACGAAATATTCCTAGTTATAATTTTTTTCCTTAGTGTTTTATTTCAAGGTCATTTTTTATGGCAACTTTTCCAGAGTTCACGAACCAAGGAATTCCCTCCAATGGGAATCTTGGTCCCTTTCTTGCTTTTGGAAATGTTGGTGTTCCTTTTATGGAAACGTTGTCCCTTCCTAGGTTAACTGTTGGGTTGCCTATTTGGTTGTTTTCAACCTCTGTAGTCTCGAATGTCCTGGCTATTATTCAATCAGCTTCTCTGTCTAAGAAACGCCATGTTGATTCCAATGCAGACCTCTGTTTCTTCGTCCTCATCTTCTACTTCATCTGGTGAAAGTTTGGATTCTAGTACCCACGTGGCTAAGAAAAAGAAGAAGAAGAAGACTAAGAAGAAGAAGTCAGTTAAGTGAGAGGCTAATTCTGCAGTTGTTGCTTCCAAAACACCTGCTCTCGATAAACATTCCAACCCTCCACGGAAATTTAATTTCCCTTGCATGTTGTGCCAGGGAAACCATCTTCTTCGAGATTTCCCTGGCATTCCCAAGGTGCTCGAAGTATGGTCCAACGGTCGTCTGCCATTGCCTATGGCTTTCGGGAGTCAGGCTGGGGGCACGTCTTCAGCTAGTGCTGGTAAAAATCCTAAGAAGCAGGGTAAGATTTCCAATCCCTGTATGTTGTGTGAAGGGCACCATGCCATTCACCTTTGTTCGTATATGGATGAAGCCAAGAGAGTTTTGGACAACTTGAATGTTTATGCACCGTGCCTTCCGGCTGGTTACAAACAGCTTTCTTTGAGTCCTTCAACAGCTGATTCAACGATCAGTCAAGAGTCATGCTTGCTTGATCCCGCTCCTCCGGAAATTCACCATCATGAATCCATCCCTGACCAACCATTGGTCATGGGATCGGTTGAGCTGGACCCGTATGCGGTGCACTAGGTCTTTTCCGTTGAGAGGGGATCTCACATTCCTTAGGTTCTTCTTGTTTCTTCAGATTCCTCAGACTTGGGAAAAGATTCTCCTGTCCCTATATCTCAGGAAGCTACTCCGCCGCCTCCCATGATGGAGGTCCTGGAGGATACTCCTTCTACCTCCATGATGGAGGTGGCGGAGGATGCTTCTTCTTCTCCCGTAACACCAAGGGAAGACCATCTCGGTTCGATGGTAGCCCCTCCAAGTAGTTTGGTCACTTCCTTTGATTGGGGTCGATTCGCAAGTTATCGCCTCCTTCTTATGTGCCCTTTGAGATCACGGTATAGGCCTTAAATATGGTCGTACCCAGCACCATTATAAATGAAGGCGCGTCTGTCAGTATTTTTTCTTCAACTACTTGACAAGCATTTGGTTCGCCTCCACTTGTGCCTGTTACTCAGAATCTGTTGGCATTTAATAGAGGAACTAGTCAACTGTTAGGGATCCTTCCGAAGTTTCCTGTTACTTTGGGAGGGAAAACTGTCCATATGGACGTGATGGTTGTCCCTGGCCCCTTGAACTTTAATTTACTCTTGGGCCACGGTTATACTTATGCCATGAGAGTGCTTGTTTCCTCCCTCTTTCGTGTGATGTGTTTTCCACACAAAGGTCGGATCATGACCATTGATTAGCTCTCATTCTTTGGTCATAACATGACATCTGGTCCACCATCATCCCTTCTGGGTCTTTATTCGCATGCTCGTACTTTTACTCTATTCAGGTCGAGATGGAGCATAAGACCCTGAATCTTGTCTGATAAAATCCAGGCTTCAGATTCTTTGTGGATTATCATGATTAATCACATCACTCATTTGATTGGATGGCTGTGACCATACCTGATTCTACTTGTTATCCTTCTTTGCTAGATGGTTCCATCCATACCTTGGATCCCAGTTATTGTACACTTTATTGTGGATGGTTGCGCCCATGCCACATATCATGTATCATAGATATCAGTTGTATTTGTATTTGTAGGTATTTTGATGGCAGTGTTCTCAGTTGGGCGCATTCTCATAAAGTGTTTCACCCCTTCCTCTCTCTCAGACCTCATGTTTTAGGGGGCATATGTTACACAACATTTTGTCACCGTCCCTGCAATCCCTCGTCCCGTACATTGGAGGACTATTCCCATGACCTGTGAACAGTAAAATGTCCTGAAAACACCTTCATGGCATCCTCCTGCATAAGGAAAAACATTCTCCTGAAGAAAATTTCCTCTGAAATACCCTAAAAAAAAATGTTTTAGCTTTGGCGCAACTAGCCAGTTCATCCCTCGCACCAATGGGGAAAATCCACACTATAGGGTGCGCCAGCTGGCGCTCCGTCCCTATGTTTCACTCACGCCAAGCTTATTAAAGGATGTTCTTAAAAAATAAATGGCGGAAGTTTGATTCTAACAAACTCCAGAATGAATCATCAAAAGAAGTTAAGTGGTTTGGCTCTGGATCTCCATGTATAGGAAGTGGTTTTCCACCTCTCATGGAACCTTCCTAAGATATAGGACCTATCCTATGATTATAGGGATCCCAACTTCCCTTCATCTATAAAAGCTTTCCCTCTCCATTCGCAAGCTAGCTGGACTTTTGGGAAGGAAATGATAGCTTAGTGACAATCAAGAGCAGAGCCGAGGGGAACCTTGTAAGAGAGAGAGGTCTGTCAAATCCCTGACGAGCTTTTTTGAGACATGCTCCACTGCAAGCCCCACTGAAGGAAGATCATAGCGTCAGAGAATTTGGTTGTAATCTCCCTTTGTCATTTATAATATAAGCGACTCTGATTTTGGTTCCATTCTTGTGTTTAATTTTTATGAAATGCAATGAATTATATCCTCTCTGACTGATATATAGTTACATGCTTTACGTATTACGTTGTATGTCATCGTTTATCTGCGTGTGTATAGGTGTCCAGACGTGACGACCAGAAGGATTATGATCTGTCAAGCTAGGGACGAGGAACACTGCTTCTTCATCGACAAAAGCAGCATGGGATTCAAGATAGGTGAATTATCGGGATTTACCTCCTCAACAGTAAGAATATTGTTGAAATATATTAATATAATATTACAATGAAATCACACTTTTAATAGATTGGACATTTCAAAAGTCCAGATATTTAGATATCAAGATATAAATGAATCTATAATTTTATATTTTTAAGGTATCAATATGTATTTTTATGTTTTATAGATATTTTAATTTTAGGGCATTTGAAAAAAAATCAAAGTTTAGATTGTAAACTTATGTGATCCATAACTGTTTAATCAACTCTTCTAGAAAAATCACAATATTATTTGCAGGGCCTACGCGTTCAAATTACCCAATGTAGTTTAAACTCCTGATAATGAACTACACTGGGTAGTTAGAAATGCGTCGGCCCTCCAAATGATATTGTGATTTTTCTGGAAGAGTTGATTAAAATATCAAACTGTTTATTCTCTTAAATTTAAATAATTCAATAATTAGTTTTATAGTTTTCAAAATTATTTCTCAATATTTTTTAATGTTAACAATTTTTTACATTAGATTTATGTATTTGTGATTGAAAATATATAAATGGTTAAAATTATACTATAGATACTGTATTATCCCACATGATAGCTTAGATTTTTGTAGTCGATATTCCAGGTTCAAGTTTTTTTTGAACACCTAATCCTCTATGGGTAGGTGTGGAAGACGAAAATTCAGAAAGGAGTCCAAGTGACCTTGGAAGATGAATCCAAGAGTCACACCATTATATTATAAATGTACATCTATGTGTAATAAAGAAGCAACGAGTGCCTATCTTTCTATGTGTTGCTTATCTTTCCTCATACACCATGTGTGTGTTTAACATGGTTTTAGAGCTGATACATTCATAGCCAGCTCAACCTTGAGTGAGCCATTTATTTTTGTGGCCTGTGTATATTTGCAAAAATTCTTCTCATTTTTGCAGCACTCAGATACTTTCTGCAGCAGTGATTTTTGCAGCATTCAGAAATTAGTTTTGTGAAGAGCAGCGTTTTGCATCATAAACTCTGTAGGCTTTCTCACTTCTCCTTCCAATTCTGCAATTTTCCTGCAATTTGTGCCTACTTTTAATTTCTGCACATTGGAGAGTTGCTAGAAAATATTGTTTAAAATGGGTTTCTAAAAAAAAAAAAATTGGGTTTTTTACTGAAAAAATTCTACAAATTCTGCCTAAGTTGTACATTTGTCAAATTATACAATCACTCTCTACAATTCTCTATTCTCTACTGTATTTTACTATCATTCAAAAAAATAAAAAAAAATAAATAAATAAATAAAGAAAATAAAAAATAAATAAATAAATAAATTTCTGAGCAGGGCTCTCGGCCCTCGGCCTCCCCCGACCCTCCTCAACCACCCATCCCATGACCTGTTTCCAACTCTCACAATCCCTCTCTCAACCTGTCGGTTGCACCTCCCAATGCTCACCCCAACCTACCCCCTCTCCCAACCCATGGCTGCACCTCCCAACGCTCACCCTAACCCCCTCACCTCTTGTCCCTCGCCTTCCCACCCAACTCCGCTCACCCAACTATCCATACCCCATTACCCCTTAGTCTCCCAGCCGCTCCCCCTCACGGCTCACTTCCTCCCTCATTTTACCCCCTCATCTCCCCATCCCCCTTACCCCTTACGCCTCTCCACCTCTCCACTCTCCATGTCGGCCTCACTCCACTCACCCTGCAATACTTCCACAATCCTCCCCTCGGCCTTTCGCCCCCCCACCCCCCTCTCCCTGCACTTACCCCGCCTACGTCTCATCTCATGTCGTTCCTCTCCCCCTCCCCCTCAAGCACCCCACTCGCCCCTCTGCACTCCACTCTATCCTCGACCCTCTCCTTATGCTACCCTTCCTCACGACCCATCTCCCCAACCCACCCCCTCTCCACAATCCCGCCCCCTTACAACACCAACACTCGACCCCCCCTCTCTTGGCATCTTGCTTTCCCTCTATGTAGACTCTGTCCCCAATTTTTAATTTCGACCTTCTTTATTTGTAAATTTTTTTTATAGATAAATTCCCTCCCATTTTTAAATTAATTCCCTTCCTTTTTTTTTTAAAATCTGAAAATGATTTATTTAAAAAAAAAATTACATTTAAATCCTCCCCCAGTTTCAACTTTACCAGAAAACACCTCCTCCAGATTTCATCTCCCCCAGTTAAAACCTCCTCCAGATAATACCTTTGTTTTTCCCCTAATTTTTTCTTCCTTAAAAAAAAAAAAAAAATAGCAGAAGAAGAAGAGGGAGAGGAGAGGAGAAAAGTGAAGTTTATGTTGTAAGACCAAGATTTGTGGCATGTATAGAAGGGTGAATCTCTCAAAGAGTTTGACAATGTGAAGAAAAATGTTGTAAATTGGTCAACATTTTCAAAACAACAGTGGCATTCACTCATAGTTTGGCCACACAGAGTTTCTGATTTTTGGAGTTTCTCTTAGTCTCTATTGTGAAGCAGTACAGCAAGGTCAAACACCAAATTTTTTGAATGTCCTTATTTTGTTGAGTTGAGTTGTTGTTGATGTAAAATAGCTCTTTGAAGAAGAGAGAAACCAACTGCCTTAAAGTGTTATTGCACAATAGTTTTTTGCCGCACATTTACAAAAATATTTTGTAGTGACATTGTATTGTACTCACATTTTGAGTGGATATTGCTTTTTCTTTCATAGTTACAATCAGTGTTTGAAGTGTAACTTTGAGTTGTTGAGAAATTGTTGATGTAAGTCATTGTTTCTTTCCATTTAGACAGCCAAGTCTATACCTTGAGGTCCTCCATAATTTGAGCAGCAGAGTTTGTTCTTTGGGAATTCCATAATTGGAATTTCTTTGAAGTCACTTGTATTCTTTTGAAAGTAAGTTGAATCACATTGTAAACAGGTGCATTATCATTTGAAGCCGACACCCTTTATTTCTTGAGCCTGAGTTGTTTAAAATGGTTAAAATCAATGGTGCATTAGAATTGTTGAATAACCTCATTCATTCCAGTGTTCATGATCTGGTAAAAATGTGCAAGAATGCTCTTTTTAATATTCAAACTTGCTTGCAAGATGCACAAGACAAGATTGAATTTTTGCAGTTGGAGTCTCAGCTTCAGCAAGATGAAATTCAGCAAAAGAGTCACCATTCTAAACCTATTTCTGTTTCGAAAATTGAGAAGGACTCCCATCATCAGCAAGAAGATAAATTGGTAGTTGATTCACATTCAATTGCTTGTACAAGAGCAGATTTACATTCAGATGCAGCAGCTCAACCTACCCTTCCGAAACCCATCATCAGACCTTGGGAAGAGATTGTCCACAACAAGCACAGAACTGGTCTTGGATATGACAAGGATGTGTCCTTTCATATTCCAGACTACTCCAAGCCCATCAAATTTCAGAGTGTCGTATTTCTTTATGAAATTTCACCTATAGTTGTTACAGATCCTACTCCGCTTCCACAACAACAACAGATTGTAAAATTCCAACACTATGATCACATTAGCCATATGAAAGATCACTGTTTTTATCTTCATCCATGCAAGAAATGTGGTCAACACACCCATTCTTCATAGAGATGATTCAGAGACAAGCCTTCTGTAAGAACAAAGATTCATCTTGGATGGATTTCTTCTTGGCAATGGGAATTGACAGCCAAGAAGATGTTTAAGTCACATGTCAAAACTTGTTCTCGAATATTGAACAATCTTGCAGTTGAGTTTTCACCATCATCTCACCTTGTACCTAATAGAGGGGAAAATGGTGGTTATCTACAAGCTTCGACACTAGATCAAGCGAGCCTAAGCCACAATCTCTCATTCCAGATTTAGAGTTGTATCCAGAGACACATCAGTTTAAGCAAGCCTGAGCAACAATTCGTCATTCCAGATTCAGAGTTGTAGCCAAAGACACGGATGCCCATGACTATGCCCTTGGTTGATGGATAGCCTTAAACCATCCATGCGAGGTTGATATTCTTCCTCTTTCTAAATACTTCCTCTAGTAGAAGACTTCAGCTTCTTGCCAGTTGTGATTGAGTTCTAGTAACTGCATCAAGCATTCCAGTGTTGGTGGTCATCCTTAAACCATCATAGGTTGTTGAATTCCCTTATTTTAGGTTGAAGGTCTACCTTTAAATATGAGGGACAATTCCTCTAGCAGAAGCCCTTATCTTCTTGCTAGTTTTGGAAGAGTTTTAGGAACTGTAATAAGCGTAGCATTCCAGTGTTGGTGGTCATCCTTAAACCACCTCTTTATGTCAACATTTTAGAGAGCTGATTCAACCTAAGTGCTGCCATGCATACTTTTCAGATTTGTATCACAACTCTCTTCTTGGACTCACACATACCCCTTGGGATTAAGGGGGGGATGTTGAACACCTCATCCTCTATGGGTAGGTGTGGAAGATGAAAATTCACAAAGGAGTCCAAGTGACCTTGGAAGATGAATCCAAGAGTCACACCATTTTATTATAAATGTACATCTATGTGTAATAAAGAAGCAATAAATGCCTATCTTTCTATGTGTGTGTTTATCTTTCCTCATACACCATGTGTGTGTTTAATAGTTTTAATGGGTCAAAAAAAAGAATTATGTATCAATCTATCAAAACAGAATGATAGATAATGTATCAACCATAAGTTTCTTTCCATAATGCATTCTTGCAATAAAAAAATGGAAACTAATATCACCTTTTAGAAGTGGATATATTTAAAAGTAACACAACTATTATCCTCTTAGTAATCAACAACATAAATAAATAAATAAAACACTCTCTTAAAAAGTTTTGTAACTAGCCAAAGTCCTTTCATGTTGTGTCATAGCATTAACATTACAAACATTACATTTAATTGTTGTAGACTTCTCTCTCTATTAGGATAGAAATTCAACGAATTATGTGAATGAAAATATATTGGCTTTTCCATGACATGGTTTTGTTCTTCTATATTAAATAATCTATTTATTGTAAATTTTAACCTAACCTTACCCTTCCTACTTACTTTTACCTCACTTCTCAATTTAATACCTTTCTCTCTATGGAAACAATTTTCAAACCCATTTTTATTTATTGGTGGCTTTATGACACTAGAAACTATACATCTTCCAACATATTTTTGCCTCATGATTGATGGCATCAAGCACAACAATTTTGAACAAAATTTCCAAACACCAATATAGGATAATTATATTTACCTAATTTTAGAAAACTAGACCTAATATTTACACTTTTTCTACCTTTAGGCATCTCTATTATACTAGATCCTTAAGTGTACCTATAATAATCTATCCTTCAAATCCATCTTTGGGTTGCATATGTGAATTTCTTAATGATGGAATCTTTGGGTTGTGTGTGTGTCTATACACACACACACACACACAACTTGAGACCAACCAATCATTGGGTCGACGAGATAATTTTTTCACAATTTACAGAGTTGACCAACTTATCAAAACCTTAGTTGTCAGTGGGCAAGCTATTGATTATGTAGGAATGACATCATTGTGCATACATGAAACCCTTTGGGTGGTGCCATGTGTCAACCAAATTGATCCTTATTTTCCACTAAAAAATTCCTATTTGATATGCTAAGTTTCGATGTCATGGAGGTGCCACATGTCAAGGTTTTCCCACATCAACCATCTATACATCCACCTTGTCAACCAACTCTATCACATCAACCATACTTTCCATGTCAACCATCTATGTTTCTTCCATGTCAAAAGTGTGTTTCCACATGTCTTGGTTATGCCTCATCAACCATTTCTTCTTATACCACATCAAGAAGGTAATACATCAAAATTACCACATCACATAGGTAGACACATGACACAAGTGTTTCTATGGGCCCATTGTATCACACATGTATTGTATTCATCATAGGGTTATGCCAATCCCATATAAACTACCCCATTACATAATTCTTTAATCAACGTGGGATGAGTTTGGGCCTTCTTGTTTCCCATATGGAACCATAACACCATTTAAAACTCCCTACGATTAAATGTTATGCAAGTTTGTCTTCCTATCACCATTGCTCACTCAGGTTAGGTACCAACTTCTTGATCCACCATGAAAGATGTCCATTGATTGAAAAATTTGGGTTTGACCACTTTTATTTCATAATATAAAGAAAACCCAGTCAATGTTTCTCCTTATCCAATGGGTGTTTGATCAAGTGTCATATATCAATGAAAATTTACTAGAGATCACAATAAAATCAATTCACAAATTTCTTTTATCAAAATAATTCTAAAAATGCTGAATAAATCTAGTCTATCATTTCCAAGGTGTTATTTTTAAATTGGCCTCTCTTATAATTGTAAACGAGTTTGAATAAGTGAAGTATACCAGTGGAAAGATCTCATAGAGGAATATCCAACTAGACCTTTTACATACTCAATTGATCATCATAACTTCAAAAATTTCTGAATAAAATATACAAAACATCGATCCTCCTTTATCATTTGAGACATATTACTTCCTTTAACAATATACAATGCCAAAAATTTTCCTTTTTCTATCATCCAAACAACATACCTTATTTAATATAGATAACATGACATTGGTTGTCATCAATGAAAACATTACGCTCAATAGTTACAGTTGGACGAAGAGTGGAAAGAAGATCCTCTTAAGAAAATAAAGGTCGTTTGGTATGGTCACCTTGAGATACTAGAAAATTTTGGAGACAATGACTATAGAAATAGTCTACCGACATAGAAGCACATTTAATTATAGTGAATATAGAGAATCGAAAGCTCTATAAGCCTTCCATGGAATAACATGAAGAAGAATAGGTATTAACTTCTACAAAGGTTTTGGAACTGGATGCTTAGGTAGAGTTATAGAGGATATTTTTCTATGGAAGAAGTACAAAACTACAAGACAGGGGTAGCATGAACTTCATAATATTGGGCACATGTAATGAGTTATCACTTTGATTAATAAGGGAGACTATGATACTTTAATAAGCATTAGCATTTCTACAAAAATACCATTGGAAGTATTCAAAGGGAGGGGGGTGTCTTCCATTGGAAGAGGAAGGTTCAACAAAAGCTAGTTTGTGATATGTCTAAGAAAACTTGAAGGTTTGATGAAATTTTCAAGTTGAAATTTTAAGTATTTTGTGCAATTTAGGAAATTGAATTAACATATAAATTATGATTTTAAACTTAGTTTTGCGGAAAATAACAGATAAAATAATACCATAACAGAAACACAAGACAACAAAATGATGAAGGAGTTCACCCCTTTTGGGCTACATCTTCTAGTCCAACTTCCAATGTTAGGTTTCTTTTATTAAGCTAAAAATATGTGTTTACATGGATTTGTAGTTCTTAGAATGCAAAAATATTGTCTTCAATGGCTCTATAGCAGTAAAAATCCCATAGTTGGGCTCTTTTTTTGCTCAAAATAGTAAAAACCTGATTGAGTTATGCTCTAGAACAATTTCTCTACTAATTGTGCTAAAATTCAAAATCACCTGCAATCCCTCCTACCAATTTTTCACTTTTCAACCACATGGAGCGACAAATTCGCCTTGTGCCAGTGATATTCACATCGATTTAGGTGCAAATTTTTGAACGCTTTAAATTCCCCACGACCCCATCAACCGATAAAAATGTGCCATGTGGCTTCATAAATTCCATAGGATTCGGTGTTATATGAATTGTAGTGCGAATTATTTAACTCCGCCTGTGAACCATGGTTGGTATCGGACTATGGTTGAACTGGGGATTCCATTTAAATTTTTGAATCATAAACGTAATCACAACCATGCTCCATTACCATGGTCTAGGTTGCATTGTGGTCTGGTTTCGGTGCCTCTGGGTTACCTAATCCCATTCCATTGAATGGTGATTGGTATCGTGATATATTTCTTGGGGCTGCAGTTAACACCGCACCCTTGGCTTCCCTGACTTGTAGTCTCATGGCTTGGGGTGGACCGAGGGCAAGGGGTTAACCCCGACATCGACCCCCAATGTGTAACCCAATAAAGGTTAAAAGGGTATTTGACACTATATATCAAGGAAGACCATGGGAGGAATCGTAGAACTCCACATTTCTACTTGGAAAGTCGCCTGTTCGATTCATATGGAGGTGAGTTCGATCCATACCAAAATTTTAACAAACAACTAGGAAGCCACGTGGCACCCAACCATTGGTCCACATGGTCCTCCACCATTGGTCGACCTTCAACCAATAAAAATCCACCATAACTCGACCAACCAGAAGGAGGCACTTGGTGCACAACCATTGCCCAATAAAAATACAAGCAACTTCTTAGTCACCTGCCAAGTTAGCATATGGACTATTGACTAGGCGTACCTGTAGCACAAATTTAAAATTTTTAGATTTTTGAAAAAAAAATAGAACGTGATATCAGTTTTGAGTGAGACGAGTTGTGTTAGATTCAGGGTGACGAGATCTTCATTTTGGCACCAGCTTCAAGAACTTTTGAACACTTTGAATTTTGAGAATTTTACTGATCCATTGGATCATTCCTCCCCACTGGAGGATTTCGGACCTCAAAAATATCACTTTCAGTCAAAAAATATATGAGGGTATTGTTCCCTCACCCTGCCAGCCTTAATACATTTGTCTTTGATTGGATTTGTTCCTTTGAGCCCCACACAAAGGTACTGCATGTTCACTTGTTTTGAATTCCTTTTCATGTTAAGGATGATTTCTTGCTACAATTATTAAATATATTCAGGAGATAAATATTCAATTGAAGGAATATGAACATTATCTCCTTGATCTACAATCAAAGGAGGCTCATACAATCTCAAATTCTCAACATTAACAACTGCATAAAGTTGCATATATGAAGGAAAATTGAACCTAAAGGAATTATTACCAATATTTTTCAAAATATCAAATGGACCATATCGAATTGGTTTCATTTTTTTACCTTCTGCTTAGAGTCACTCTTTGCTAACGTGAAGCCAAACTTCATCACCGAATTGCAAATTGTGATCCACACGATACTCATCATGTCCTGTCTTGTACTTGGCTTCACTTTTTCCAACTAATATTGAACTCTTTGATTGACCAATTGAACTTTTTCAATGAATCTTTTGACCTTATATATGTCATTATTTCCATAAATAGAAACATCTTTCCCAAAGATAAAATCTAAAGAATATTTGTGCAAGTATCCAAAGAATGCCTCAAATGGAGATGTTTGATTCGATGAATGATTGGACCGGTTGTAAGCATGTTGAATATAGTGAAAATGTTCATCCTTAGGGTGCTTGCTACTATAACCATGAAGAATATGTATCATTGATACGTTCAACACCTCTGTTTGGAAATATGTTTTCGGATGGAATTTGGTGCTCTTTTTAAATTTGATGTCCATGAGTCCCCATAAGATTAACCAAAATTTCCTGACAAAGTGAGAATCTTGATCAATAATAATGGATGTGGGCAACCCAAAATGTACCCAAACATTTTGAAAGAACAATTGAGCACTTTGTTCATATGTAACCTGCTTTTTACAAGGCATCAAAATACACATTTTGTTGAACCTATCCATAACTACATAAAGATAATCATGACCTCTCCTAGGCATAGGTATAACTCCTACAAAATCCATAGAATCACTTTCCCATGGACCGGAAGGTACTGGAAGTGGCGTATACAATCCCAACTCTCTATTGATAGGCTTACTAACCACACATAAATAACATCCTCTTACAAATCATGAGAACTTTCAAGCATACGAGGCCAATAAAAATAACTTTCTAATTGTGCCACTATATTACCTACACCGATCTGACCAACAATAAGAGAGGTATGTGCTTCCCTTATGATGTTGAGTCTCTCCCCCTGTGGAATACATAGCTTGCCTAGATTATATAACAAGTTATCATGCACATGATAATCCAATTCCTCTACTTGGTTACCTTGACACAAAGTCGCATATACATTCTTAAGATCATTATCTAAAGCATATTGCTCTACATAGCTCTCACAAATGACATAATTATGCTTAAGAAAAATGGATGCACTAACAATTGGCCTAGAAAGCATATCATCAACCTTGTTATAGATATCTTTCTTATACCTTATCACAAAGTGGAATTATTTAAGGAAACCCATCCATCTAAAGTGCCTCGCTTGTTGTATCTTTGTTTGTGATTATAAGTATTGCAATGGCTAATGATTGGTGTGAATAATTGTTTCCTTACTCATCAAGTAAATTTTCCACTTTTTCACACTTTGCACCAATCCATAGAATTCCTTGTCATATGTAGGATATTTAATAAATGAACCATTAGATGTTTCAAAATGAAAGCATATAGGCTTACCCTGTTGCATCAAGACTACACCCATGGCATAGTCACTTGCATAAGTTTGTATCTAAAATGATTGTCTCAAATATAGAAGTGCAAGTACATGTGTTGAACTGATCTTTATTTTCAATGAATCAATTTTTTTTTGATGTTTTCCTCCCCACTAAAAAAAACTTGCTTCACAATTGTCAATGCATTCCATGGAACTGCAATGGAAGAAAATTTAGAAATAAACTTTCTCCAATATTTGGCTTCTCCCAAGAAACTTCTAACCTTTGTATTGTCTTGGGCTTTGGCCTATTCAAAATGACTTCAACCTTAGAGGGATCTATTTTCAACTGACTGCCTCCAACAATATGACCCAAGTAGACTAAAGATTTTTTTCCAAATTCACATTTGAATATATTTAAAAACAATTGTTCCTTGTTTAAGGCATATAACACTTGCTTGACATGCATGGCATGTTCTTCACGAGACTTTTGCCGATAATTAATTTTTCATCTAAGTATACTATCACAAAATCATCTAGAAAAGGCCTTAAAACATCATTCATTACCCGCATGAATGCAGTAGGAGTATTACAAATCCCAAAAGGCACAACCAACCATTCAAACAAAAATTTCTTTGTTTTGAATGTTGTCTTCCATATGTCTCCTTCAGCAATCCTAATATGATGAATGCCACTCCTCTAGTCCAACTTAGTGAAATACAAAACATCTTTCAATTGATCAAGTAAATCATCGATTCTAGGAAAAGTGTAATGGTTCTTTACTATAATATTGTTAAATGCACAAAAGTCCACACACATGTGCCATGTACCATCCTTCTTTCGCACTAAAACAATAGGTGACCCATATGTCGATGTGATTGGTCAGATGATACCTTTATCAAGCAACTCTTCGATTTATTTCTTAATTTTTTCATTTTCCATCACTGATATACTTTACATGCCAATGTTAGGAAGAGGACAATATTGTTGCAATTGGATCTCATGTTGGATTCCTCTTTTAGGAAGCAATCCTATAGGCTCCTGAAACATCTTGTCATATTTTTTAACAACCTCATCCAAATTAGATTTTAACTTTGTATCACATCCTTAAAAGGCTTCATTCTCAACATCATTCTTAGGTTTGATCATTAGAAGTAAAAAATTATTCCTAATGTTAACAAGCTTCCTCATTTTTCCAGCACTCACAAGTGAAAGGTTTAGTTTCTTGTGATGCGCTCTAACAATGTACTCAATACCATGTTTAAATGAATGATACTTGTTTTCATGTCGATGAAAGATATTTTTCCTACCATAAATATATGAGATTCGTAAAACAATACCACATATGTCTAATTTCACTACATCGAGTTCTACCTCATCAATGAAGTTTGCAGAAATGGCGAATTTTAGTTTTCACTTTCTAGTTACTTGTAATTTTGCATTGTAACACACCCAACCTGAAGGATAAGGTTTGGATGAGGAATGGTTTCCAAATTCATTTTCTTGAGAATGTTTTCAGAAATGAGGTTTTCTTGTGAGCCACTATCGAATAGAGTGTCTATTTTGTTATGTTTCGAGATAACTCTAATATGGAAAGGCTCTTTTCTTTCCTTTTCATTTTTATTTTCATTGAGGTTATTTAAAGAACTATTACTTGCAATTGATTCCTTACCTCTCAATCCCATGGCTATGACCTTTGTTTCATCTCCTAAATCAGATCCTAAATCATGTTGTGTAGTTGCAACTGTCTTTTGTTTTCCTTTTTTGTTAAAATTTTTGGGTCTTATATCAGGATGAAGTTTCAAACAATGGTCTTCATCGTGTCCTTATTTTGAACAATGCTTGCATGATATTTTCTCTCCCTCTTTCTTGATGGAAGAATTTTTATTCCCTTTTCATTTGAATTTACCCTTTCCTTTATCTCCAACCTTAATGGATTTTTGTTTCCCTGTTGTGGAACATTCTTCCCTCTTTCTTCTATATGTGTTTCCTATACACAAACCTCATCTAAATTTGTACGGTTAAACATGAGAATTGTGTGTCTCGAGTAGCTATGTAAACCTCCAATGTATTTGAGTAAAGTGTCTTGAGAAGATGAATCTACACCCAATATCAATGCTCTCCTTCTAAGCTCTTGGGTATAACTTTTCACAGTTGGAACCTTTAATTGCCTAAAGTTTTTCCCATCCACGATAGCTTTCTACATGTATGCTAAAGTATAAAATTGTCATCTTAATGCAACCAAAAATTCATTCCAAGTAGTTTTGATCTTACCTTTCTTCTTGGTGTCCTCTTGTCTTTTGGCTTCCCACCAAATGAGAGCTACACTTTCCAAACTTATTGAATCAAGTTGAATCTTCGTCTCATCATATTTGATCCTTTGTATCTTGTAATACACATCAAGATGAATAACCCAATTATCTAAATAACCCAATTATCTAATTTCATACCATTTACGGCTCCATTATACATAGGCAATTCAAAAAAAATTCAAACATTAAAAATGGAGTTTTACCATGTCCCTTTGGAGAATGTGGAGGTGTTTGTGAAGGGTTGATGTAGAATATGATCTTGGTGAAGATGAAGGTAAGGATAAAGGTGGATCTAGAGGTGGTTTATCACCATTCCTTCCATTCCCTTTTGCAGGATTGTCTCCATTACCTTCATTTCCCTTTGGAGGATTTGAGCTCTCACCTTGCAACCTTGAATTCCCTTTCTCATGGAGAAATTTCACCATATTATTCATGTGAAAGAATCATTTTCCGAAGGCCTTCTCATCCTCAATCATATTTTCAGGCTCTACTTCATGTGTCATGATTGGTGAGGCCTTTGGTGAAACTTGAGGTGAATCTGGTGGTGGAGATTGTGGCAAATATTCTCTCCTTGAACTAGCTTGAGGAGTTTCTCCCACAAATTTTCCTTCTCCTCTTTTGAGCTTCAACCTTGTAAGCATCAGAAACACTTGCAATAGAATTAAACACTCAATACAACCAAATAACCAAAGCTCTGATACCAAACTGATATGTATATGAAAACTTGAAGGTTTGATGAAATTTTCAAGTGAAAATTTTATGCCTTTTATGAAATTTGGGAAGTTGCATTAGCACATAGATTATGATTTTGAACTTAGTTTTGCAACAGATTACATAGACAATAATAAAATAACATAAACACAAGACAACAAAATGATGAAGGGTCACTCCTCTTGGGCTACATCTCCTGGTCCAACTTCCAATGTTGGGCCTCCTTCATTATTCTAAAATTTTTTTGTTTACATGAATTCGAAGTGCTCATAATGCAAAACTAATGTCTCCAATGGCTCTAGAATAGTCAAAAACCATTAATTAGATTCTTTATTCACCCAAAAGGGTCAAAAAATGACTGAGTTATTCTCTAGAACAATTTCTCTACTAAATGTGCTACAATTCACACCAACCTGCAATCCATCCTACAAATTCTGCACATTTCAGCCACATGGAGCAAAAAACTCACCCCACGCCAAAGAGATTCGTGCTAATTCAAGTGAAAATTTTCAAACAATTTAAGTGCCCAATGACCCCATTAACCGATAAAAATGGGCCATGTGGCTTCATAAATGTCGTAGGATCCAGGGTTGTTTTAACTATCCCGCCAATTTTTTAACTCTACCTCTGAACCATGGTTTTTGTTAGAGTGTGGTTAAACTGTGGGTTTTATTTAAATTTCCACATCATAAATGTAACCCCAACCTCGATCCATTACCATGGTCTAGGTTGCATTGTGGTTTGGTTTCAGTGCCTCTGGGTTAGCTGACCCTATTCCATTGAAAAATTATTGGCATTGTGATATATGGTTTGGGGTTAGGGTTAACCCCGCACCCCTAGACCCTGACCTGCGGTCTCATGGGTTGGGGTGGATCGAGGGCCAATGATTAACCCCAGTCCTGACCCCTAATGTGCAACCCAATAAATTTTAAAAGGGTATTCAACACTATAGATATCAAGAAGCACCGTGGGAGGAGTGGTAGAAATTTTCACTACTACTCGACAGGTTTCACATTCGATTCACATGGAGGTCATTTCAACCCATTCCAAAATTTTAACACACGATCAGGAGGCCACATGGTTGCCAACCATTTTTCCACCTTCTCCTCCACCATTGGTGAACCTTAAACCAATCAAAATCCACCATAACTCAACCAAACTGAACGAGACACTTGGTGCACAACCATTGACTAAGAAAAATACAAGAAACTCGCTAGTCACCTACCTAGTCAGGTACAAAATGCTGACTGGTGTACATGCAACCCATTTTTAAAAAAATTCACTGTTTGAGAAAATAGTCATAATGCAATATCGAAAGCATACGATATCGGTTTGAGTGAAATGAGTTGTGTTGGATTCAAGGTGATGATATCTTCGTTTTCACAGAATTTTCGAGAACTTTTGAACACTTTTAATTATGAGCATTTTACTGATCCACTAGATCAGTTTGGTATCTTTGAGATTGCACAATATAGTACTACACACCACCCCTAGCACAATAGTTAAAATGTTGAATTGGTTACAATCCCAACAACCTCGACTAAGCCGATAAATATTCCAAATAAACAAGGAAGGATAATAACTAACTAGTGTAACTATATAAATTAAATGGATGATACATGTTAATAGACATCAATCCACCATAAGAATTAAAACATACATCTAACATTCGTAAAATTAAAAAAATCATAAAAATAAATTAAATTATAACAATATTTCAAATTATTATTATTAATAATTGTGAAAAATAATATATCCCCATATGACAATAAGCCATATAAATCACTAGGGATACACCCACCTTGGGCCTCACCAACTGTTAACATGGTTGTGTTTTTTCTCATGGAATTTTGAATTAGTAACCTTCACATCACAAAGTTCCCTAACAAAGTACCTCATCACTGTCTATTCTATGGCACACACACACACACACACATTTAAAAAACAAAAAATTACTATTTTGAAAATAAATCTCAATGTTTTTATTTGATTTTTTGAATACTACTAAAAATATACTCGAATACTTATTTCCTATTGAAATATATTCTTAATTTCTTAATATAATTTTTTGCAATACATAATTTATCAATACTACATACCCAAAAAATTGTAACTAATTTCATCCTATACTAGTCCATATAGTCTTTTTTTAATTAATCAAAATGGAAAAAATAATATATCTATTTTGATTATTAGTAAAATTACTCTTTTAGTTTTATCCATATAATTAAATATGAAAAAATAAAGTATTAAAAATATACTAAAAATATTACATGGAGGTTAAAATTTTAGCTTTCATCCAATACTTTTGATTAAATCAATACTCTCACAAACATAGTTAGACAATTTACTATAATTCTAAAATCTTTGTTAAAATTTCATGATACTTATTATAATAAAATTTAGATATCCCAAATCACTAATAAATTTGTTTTTATACATGGTAACGAGTTCATTGTAATTATCAATCATTTCATTATTCAATATTATATAGTGACATGAATTTTAAATAATATTCTATCCAACACTAGAGTCAAATTCTTAACAATAATTTAAATGGTATAGATATATAATATACAAATTTTATTTTTTTTATCAATTTAAAAATCAGTATAAATATTATTAAAAGTTGCACTCTAATTTATAGAGGAAATTACTTTTTCAAGAATGTTTTTTTGATTAATTTTAATAAAAATCAAACTGAGATTTTAAAAGGCTTGAGTTTAATTTGTTTAATCTGCAAAATTGGATAGCTCAGAGATTTTAGGGTGCTCAATCCATTTATGCATTCAAAAATGCATTCTAAATTAAAAAAATCACATTCTTTCTTGAAATAATTTTACCCTATGAAAAAATTTATTTTGTATATAAATTAAACTATACCTTGTAAAAATATTTCAACATAAAAATAAAATAAAAATATAGATTCCCTTTATTAGATCATGTGAGATATATGCTAAACCTTAAATTACTTGGTTTAGCTTTTTATATGCACATTATCTTTTAAATATTAATGGAAATTAGTTTAGTAAATAAGATAACCAAAAAGAATATTTGATCTCTCAAAGATACCTTTTTATGGAGATTTAGACAATGTGTGTTTAGATTATATTTTTATATGTAAATTTATCTAAATATCAATAATGCAATTAATAATTTTTAGATAATTTTTAAATATTAGAATAAATAAGTTTTGAAATTTTTTGATATTTATTAATTATAATTTTTTTAAAATTAATTTGTTATTTTAAAAGTTAATTTAATATTTAAATATTAAATAATTAAATAAATAAATCAAATAAAAATATTTAATTTATTTAATTAAACTAATATGAATTAATTTCTTATCATAGCATTATTATAAATAAAATGAAAGTATCGAGTTCTCGAAGATCTCTTCATGGTAAAAATTTTTACTTTCTAATGGATTTTATATTCGGGGGTTTTGCATCAACACACTAATTTATGATATAGGTGAGATTTAAGTTTTGTAAGGTTAACATATAACTATAATATTATCAATTCATTTTGAATTAAATTGATTTATATATTATATGATTATATATTAATTTAGATTTATCAAGTTTTTTTTACTTTAGAAAAAGTTCACACTTCAAAAAATTTGATCTCTTTCAATACTTGGTAGATTTGAAATTAAAATAGATTTAAACTATTTTAATTATTATAGTTATTAATTTGATTATTTAATTTAATTTAATTTTTTATTTTTATATAATTTAACTGTGTCAAATATTTGAATTAATAACTATAATTATTAATTATTTAATTTTATTTATCTAATTTGGTCTAATGTAACAAGATATTACACCATTTTTTTCAAACACAATTAATTTTAAGGTCATTATTATGTTTAAAATTAAGAGCATAGTATATTATTGAAGTTTATATTTTATTTTTTTGTTTTGAGATATTTTTAACTGAATTTTTTTTAAATATAGTAGATATTTTTTGAAATATTAAATTTAAACTTTATAATATATATAAATAAAGTATTATTTAAAATACTAACTTCATTTATACATTCAAAAATAAATTAAAAAAATGAAAATTTACCATCTCACAAAAATTTAAAAAACATTTATAACCTAAAGACAAAATAAAAATATTTAATAATCGAACTTTTTCCCTTACTAATTAGAAAAATAATTCAATAATCATAATATCTCATTATTAATCAATTTATTATAATGATATATCTTATTGCTGAAAAGTTTTTAATAAGTAATCGATGCATCATTATAATTCTGTGCAATCAATCTGATTAAAATTGACATCAATAATGGAGCTCAGCTAGTGATTAAAATTTACATTATCTATCGAGTTATTAATTTACATACAAATTAGATTGATACATTCGACTATACCAAACAAGAATTTCCAATTTATAAGCACCCACCGTACCAACGAATTATTAGATGATTCCGCCAATTATAGGCACACAGGAATCATACATAAGCACTCCATATACAATAATAAAGCATAAAGTGTAATGATGTTGTTAAATAAATTTTATATATAGAAAACATATTTTATCAGTAAAGTTGATATGAAACAGTGATTTAAACTACAGAGAATCTATGTGATAACTGATACTATGGATTCAAATTTTTACGAAAATATTGAAGAGTTCAATTGCAGCCAGACACGAAATGCAAACCGAGGAAAAACCATTTCAACTATGCATATAAATGGATTCTTTAGTTTTATATTTATCTGTAAATTGATCCACTTCTATTAGACATGTGAGCATGTAAATTGCATCAAATGAACCGAAAGGCGGAAACTTAAATAGACACCTACGTACGGTTCTTTACCCTGCATGAGCAACCAATTCCTAGTATTTTTGCTCTTACTGTAATTCGTTTTCAGGGCTTGATAACTTGGAACCGCTCCCTGATTGTCTCGTAACGACTTGGCCGAAGGGGGTAAATCTGAGTTTGACTTGCAATCTATTTCCTTCTCGACCTGATTATCTTTTTTCACATGCAAGTGACATCTTCTGAGTTAAACATTCTCAGGGTAGGTTCTAAGAGCACATACATTTATATACAGCACCTTATGAGTTAATCATTATCAGGGTGGGATCCGAGAGCACATACATATATTTATATAAAATAAATACGTTATCCAAACCATCTAGTGTAATCATTTTAACGACCTTAATTTCTTCCTCAAGAACGGAGCATCACATACAAAAAATTATTATACTTCAGGGTTTCCTCTAAAACAATTCTATCTACCATATTTTCGGTATTTAAATGTACTTTCTTCATGAACTTTCTCAAAGGAAAAACAGGGGTGTCTGGCGGATACTGACTACTATTAGCTACTTAAATTCAAAAATCATATATATGTTTAAAGTTTAACCTGCTGTTTTCTTTTGGGTCGCAAACCATACTTCACAAATCAATATTTCTTCTTTTACGAAATAAAAAAAAATAAAAAAAATTTCATGTTTGAGATTAACATTGTAGAAACATGCTAAGAAGAGAACAATTTGTACATTAGAGCTCTTGTCTATTATGCAGATGTTCCAAAATTTACACACTGGACCTTTCCACCCATCCAATGAGGAAATGACAATTACGTCCAAATACTCCCCTCATGCTTCTCTGTTCCAGTACAAGCAGTAAGAATTCATTGGCATAAATAAGCTCTTTAGTCTAGCCTAGATGTTTTCATAGATCATGTCTGAAATAAAGAGTTTTCCATTGGCTCTGGTCCAACTCTAGAATTCCCCTTAGGAGGTGTTCTGCCTTATTTTTCCTTCTCTTTCCTCTTTCCTACTTGAGTTCTCCCTCAACTCTCAGCAAAGAAAAGAAGGAATAATTGCCCTTAACTGTTAAATTACTGGTAAAAAAAAAAGAATTAATCGAGCCTGTCCATAAATTATAGGACCCAGCATAAAAAATGAAGCTATACATTAATACTTTGATTTATTCAAAATCTCAACCTTAGTTCTACTTCTTAATTTATCAAGTCCACATATTTACCAAAGTAATTATTAAATATTTACAATCACCTTGGGATGATTCAGGTGGATATTGGTGGCCACCCGTCTATTTCACTTAGACCCCCACCATTGTTTCTTTCAAATTTTTAGTTTCCTTAACTGTAGCACAATTTACTATTTATGGCAATATTTTGGGTCCTGAACTTCAGGAGCCATTTTGAGGCCCCAAATGATTTTTTTTTGGAAAAACAGGACCAACATGAGTCATAATTCAATGTTGATCACTCAAAATTTGTATTCCTCGGATAGATATTTCTAACGAGGTATTTTGCACGTTAAACAAAGATCGTATGCCAAAGTTACGTCCCCGGGAAGTTGATGTACCAATTTACCCCAACATGGCTCATAGTTTTGGCGTTTACCTCCTAAGGTTAGATTTTTGGATGTTTAGGGTTTACCTTTGTTCCTCAATAATAAATAGTTCTTCGAGCATCATTGTAACATAGTTTAGGGACATATAGCCACCACATCTCTTCTCAGAAATAAGCTACCATCACCCGAGCTTGTTTATTTTCCATTCTGTTTGTAAGAATTTTTTTAGTATTTGATATTAATGAAATGAAGTGTTATTCATGCTGCATCTCTGCATTTGTGTTTATTTATGTATTTTATTGCATTCCTAAATAAGTCTGAAATAGTGGTATCAAAGTGGTATGCTCTTTCTAGATCTTTCTTTGCATGTACCCACGAGGTCATGGTATACGTAGTTAGGGCTCGATGTGGTTAAGCCTTTGTAAGATTAGCCTCGCAAACCCTGATGGCCTCCCATGGTGAAATAAAAGAAAGATGATGGAGCAGAAGATACTATCAAAATATTTCTTGGGGATGCACTCGAGAAACACAGGAGCGCGATGATGGGTAAATTTTCCCATACCCTTCAACGACTACCCACTAATGCCGCATCTTCATCCAACAACCACTCTGGAAGCACCACTCCTTTTAATGTACAAGTAAACTTTGACATTATTTGAGGGCCAAATAAAAGAAGATGTCATGGATAGATGGTTGAATCTATTAGAAGGATATTTGTCGGTTCATGAACTTTCCAATCGGGAAAAGATTACTTTTGCACTCCTCAAAGTCGCCCTCCATGTTAAGGATTGGTGGGAAACCTACAATTCGAAAAATGATGAGAGGGAAACCTCCCTATTCTCGGTCGCACACACTTGGAATTATTTCCAAGATGTCATCAAGGAAAAATATAATCCCATGGGGAGCTATGAGGACAAGTACATACAATGGACTATGTTGCAGCAGAAAATGGATGAAGATGTGCATGAGCTGAAAAATCTGTTCCATACCTTGTGCACAAAGTTTGTTATCAAAGATTCAAAGAAAAATTTGGTTCTGAAGTACTACAGTTGTCTTCATAGATACATTCAGGAGGAAATGGAGTTTCTCGACATCTCCTCGCTTGGTGCAGCATACCTGTATCCTACAAATATTGAGCAGAAATTCAAATAGAAAAAGCGAGACTTTGGATGTACGAACCAGAAGCAAGGGAAATTCACCCCCAAACCACAGAAAAAAGGACAAATCCAAGGCGGGGTGGCTCAGAACAACTCGCCAAAGCTGCAAGAGAGTACTAACATCGCAAAGCCAAATAAGGACATGGGAAAGTGGTGTGAGTTCCATAAGAGCTCCACTCACAACATAAGTGAATGCCAGGCGAAGAAGTCACTGGTGGCTGAACTGAAGGCTTCCGAGTCAGATGCATGTTCTGATTCTTAATTGGAATACGACAAGGGGAATGAAAAAAGGAAGAAGATTATCGATGCAGATCCCAATGCCACTTTTTCCACCACCAATATCTAGAAAGAGGAACTCAAAGATATAGAAAAATGGGAGAGATTTTTCTATTCCTCGATGTGGGTGAAGGGTTCCCCACTAATGTTCATTATCAACAATGGGAGCCAAAAGAAACTCATTTCAGTAGAGGTCATGAAGTGGCTAGGCTTGCTGATCACAACACACCCACAGTTGTACACCATCGACTAGCTTTACCAAGGATGAGATCTTCACATCAGCCAGTAGTTTTGCCTTCTGTACAACACCAAGCTTTTAACAGATGAGGTATTATGCGATATTTCTCATCTTCATGTTTTTGACGTATTATTCAACTAACCATACTTGTGGAAGTGACATGATCTGTATGAGTCTAGGCCTCATGATGCTATAACTACTTTAAGCAATACGTTGTACATGATACCAGAGGTAGCACTGCCTATCACCATCTCTTTGATCACTGCAAAAAAATGTAGTAAGCTAATTTCGAAATTTGGGAAAAAAAAATTCCCTATGATTCGCCCACAGGACAAGAAGGAAATAGTAGCCACGACCTCTGGACATGGCTCCTCTGCATGACAACAACATATGGACAAGGTCGTGGAGTAGTGTTTAGCTAATTTAATGTCTTAAATTTTTCAACATAAATCATCAACTGAGGTTAGTAATTTGATGAAGTGTGGTGCACTATATATGCTTAGTTAACCTTCTTCTTACTTCGTTGTGTATAATTTTATGTTGTTTTGTGGGGTTTTGTTATTTATGTCTAAAGGTTAATTTTAAGGAATGAAAACTATGAAATGAATCAACTTAAGCTAATGAAGTTGAAGTGTTAAAACTAATTTTGAAAGAAGGAAGAAAAGGAAGGGTTTTTTAACTATTCTAATTTGCATAAAAATGAATCAAAATTTGGATGGTTAGAATTTGATCTAAAAATAGAGTATCTATTCTAATGGTTTTGAGCTTTTGAAAATTAAAATTAATTATGTTGGGACGGGGTCTCCTAACAAGCTGCGAAACTGGTCCATTTTGATTATTTTTTATTATATTTAGTCTAGTGCAGGGGTTTTTGGAGCGGGTCAAAGCCCCGAATGCATTGTAATGGGTCAAAGGGTAAACTAGGGGTCCGAAAACCATGGGTTGCGGACCATAGGAAAGCAGAGGCTAGATTGCTATAAATAGAGATGTATTTTGTATTGAAAAGGATAAGAAATGATGACATATTGATGTGATTTGTTGTTTAAGCTATCTGTTTGGGTTTTGGGGAACAGACTCCTGCTGGCTATGTGTGCGAAGATCCTAGTCCAGCTGTGTGTGGACCCTGCTATTGTGTGCACAAGTTGGGAATGGAATTTTAAGGAAATATTGATGAATGAATGAATGCGAAGGATTATTAGAGATCTGAATCTGTGACTACTTTTGTATGAACAGCTGATAATTGTTGTGTTGTGTATTTTCTGTCTTTTCACTGCGAAGATTTGTGTACTGAATGCTTGGATCTAAATCTATTCCGCTCTGTTTATTTAATACTGTGTTGATGTCATAAAAATCATGTAACTATAGATCTAGTGCATGTGTATGAAAATAGATACATAATTAACCCTGTGCAGAACAAGGTAATCTGGGAATTACAGAAACAGAACGCAGATCTTCTTGCCTTACCCATCCTTTCTTAGGGTGCGGAAACCTGGTTCCAGCACCCATACTACTTCGGGTGAGACTTTGACCTGTGAAAGTAGGTCACTGCTGAAAGGGCTAGTAGTATAGGGGTTTGTTGGGAAACCTTGCACACCGAACCTGGGTTAGGACCCCTCAAGCCAACAAATTCTAATATATCTTAATTTGGTTCTACTCCATAGATTGAAATATGAATCTTATGACTGAGAATTGAAAGGAAAATGCTAATCTAAATGAAAGTAGATTCAAAGGAAAAAGAACTATTGTATGATCATCTACTCAAGCATTCAATATGGAAGTATGATAGAGTCACCCTCTTGACATGATTTACAAGCAATTAATTATACTTTAGTTTTAAAAATTTAATCTAAGAAAGCATTTAAATAACATGTAAAGGAAAATTCAATTACTGTATAGGCTAAATACTCAAGCATCCAATTTGGAAGTATGAAAAAGTCACCTTCTTGGCATGATTTACAAGCATCCAATTATACATTTAACTGAGGATCTAATCTAGGAAAGCAGTATAAAGGCATGTAAAGGAAAACTCAATTATTGTATAGGTTAAATACTCAAGCATCCAATTTGGATGTATGACAGAGTCACCTTCTTGACATGATTTACAAGCATCCAATTATACACATAATTGAGGGACTCATCTAGGAAATAAGTGTAAAAACATGTAAAGAAAATAAACAACCGTCAGTTCTATTGCCTGAAACTTAATCCAATTGGAAAATAGAGGAATCTACTTTCTTGAGATGTTATAGGAAAGAAAAATATTACACATTCATTATAAAACTAATACTAAGAAAGCATTCATAAATTTAATCTATGATATTAATCTAAAATCTGCAACACAATACGAATCTACTTATGAATTGACAAAAAAGAGCAAATGAAATTAAATAAAAAAAACTAATGAAAAACCTCCTCCTGTGCAGGGGCCCTCTAAGACAGAATAGGTTGAGATCCTAGAAAACTATATGCATATTAATGAAGAAACTGGAACTGGAAGCATGAACATAGCCTTCGTCTTATGAAAAAGAATAGAGTCTAAAGCATACACAACGTTTACAGAAAAATTAAAACTGTCTTCAGTCTTCAAACAACCGGTATTTAAACAAACTTGAATGTAACTGTCAAGAGCTAATTCCACTTACAAATGGAAATTACAGCTAAAATATAGAAGAAAATTATAAATGGTTAACTCTTGATTTGCTACGTTAGAGCAAATCAAGAGTTCTTCGCTCTCAGATCACGTCCCTTGGTTGTACTTTGACCATGATCATAGACACTTTTTTCTATTGATTTCGACCAGGTCGATAGGACAAAGTCCATGTATGGATCATTCTAGAGATGAACATGTGGCTCATTCATTTATTTTCTCCTTGGAGCCTATAAAACCATAAAAGTAGCTGTGGAAACAACAATTAGCTACAAAATATGTTCATTCTGTAGATGAGTTTCAAAAATCCATTCAACTAACAAGAACATAAAAATATAACATAGAGATCATTGTAATGCATTCTTTGAGATAATACATGTCATTTATCATTGATTGGAGTGTATGGATTTATGAAAATGTAAGGAAAAGTGATGAGAAAGGATCTTAGAGAAAGGAAAATTCTGAGGTTCAACATACCCCCAGTAAGAAGCCATTGCATGTCCTCATGCCATTTATAAAAAAATTGAACTTCCATCTCCAATTTCATTTGTTCAGACACTTCTACTAATACATCTAGTTTTCTCTTCTTGCTTTTCATTGAAGTGTTTTCCATCCTGGTTTTCCTCAAAAGGAGTTTGTATTTGAGATTAGTGACTGTCCTGTTCAGTGATTTTTTCTTTCTTTTTAACTTTATGTTCTTTTTGTACCACAGTCCCAAATGTAGGAAGGTGTTATCACTAATGACTTTCTCTAATTGGTTCTGCTACTTTAAATCTTCATTCTCCTATTTAATATGCATATTCAATAACTCTAGCTCATATATTTCTTGTTTGAAAGTGTAAACCAGAGGCTCTTGTGGATTGATAGGCGTTTATGGATTCATTGTTGCATTCCTTTTCTCCAATGACTCTATGTAGTCATACATCTCTTGCTATATTGGGTCTATGCCTAGATATCTTTTATTGGGACTACCTTCAAAATTATGCACAGGAGAATTTATAGGACTATGTGGAGGAGAGATATTGATGGGTGATGACACTGTAGTTTCTTCCTCTACATTCACAAACTCTGTTTCTTGTCATGGTGTTCTTTTCAATGATCCTCGGAGTCTATATTTTCTCGTCAACTGTAGAGGGTTTAAGCGTCCTTCACTTGTAACCTTGCTCTTCTTTTCTATTTTACCTCTTGTCTTAACTCCACCGTGCTTCTTGTTTTTCATTAGCTTCACAAGGGTGAGTTCCTCTTCACTATGCTATAGTGGAGATGAAGGTATTTCTTCAATGCTTGTATCAAATTTATTTCTTCTAATTTTCCTAGTCTTTTCTTCCTTAGTCTGCTCTTGCTCATCTTGGAAATGGTTTTTGATCAAAAAATTCTCCCAAGAATTTCCTATACTTTTCAAATGGAATTCAAGAAGTATTTTTACCAACCCATGATGGTGCATAGTGTTGTCTATAAACTGAATTATCTTCTATAAATTTGTAGACATTCTTTTTAAACTATTCAGTAAAAACAAAAGGAGATTTATTTCACCATCCTCCAAAAATTTCATCAACAACCGAATATGATACAAAAACATACGACCAAATTTGCCTTCAGAGGTGATAAACTTCTGCAAAATTAAAAACATGTTTCTCCATTTGTTCTTGAGTGTTGAGCTAGGGATGCCCTTTATGTAAACAGAATTATCCATAACTGGATTTTTGAGGACAACTCTCCATGATTCACTGTGAAATTATTTGTTTTTGAACCACCTTTCGCCAACTCTTGGGAGCTCTATAGCTTCAACTATGAATTCCTTGGTCACTGAAAATTTTATGTCTCCTATTTCAACTTTCATTCCATCAAAATACCTCATGAAAGACTTAGTGATCTCTTTGTGGAAAAAATAAAATTTTTCTATGAACTTGAGCCACTTAGCGTTCCGTAGCATCTCTTTGATCTAAGGATAAACCTCCATGTATTTAGCTCCCACTGGTTCAATCCTGACTATCAAGCCCATGTATCCTGTCGTGAAGAGTCTAACCTTCAGAATTATACTTCTTTTTATGAAGTGAATTGAGTTGCGGATCTGGTGAAGGATGTCGAGGGTTTGTAGGAATGAATGAGATGGATATTTGATGGAGTTTTAAGAAATGTAGATGAATATGTTACGAAAATAGGACATGACTATTTAATCATAAACGAGGGAGTCCATTATGGACTGTTATGAAACATGATGCGGGTGATGTGGCCGATCTATGAAATGATATGAGTCAAAATAAAATCAAATGATGACATGCTGAGGCAGCATGTGATCATCTACATTATACATGCTAATGTTTTGACCTTGTTATCTAAATAAATTTATGTAACTTACCTTTAGAACTAACCCTTTTTTTCTATTTCCTTGATATTTATTCTTCAGGTATCCTTTAGCATGATGATCTTCAAATGGAGTTCTTCAATTTCCTGTGCTCAATGTTCTTTCTTCAATAAGATGTAAAAATGTGATAGAGCTGTAGAATGTGGAATCAACTACAGAATGTAATGTCAGCTACAGAATGGAATGTTAGCTGTAGAATGGAAGTAATTATGTACTACCTTTTACGACTTTTTAGAAAAGAAAGGGAACAAATATTTTTGGGAATTTTAGAAATGGGATGGAAAATATAAGATGTTAAAAATCTGATTTTCATCCTATATTTTCTGTATAAGGACGCCAATTATTGATTGGTTTTCATACTTATACAATTTTATTTTATTTTTAATTTTTTTTTTTGAATAATATATATATATATATATATATATATATATATATATATTGGATAGGAAAAATAAAAAGATTAAGTTGAGGAAGAAGAAGGATTCTTCTTCACTAACTTCATATCAGTATTATCTTGGAAAAGTTTGATAAACACTTCTCTTGAAATTGGCTTATGATAGAATTTTAATCGATGTCCATTCATAAGAAAATGTATTTTTCTTCATCAATTTTCCTTATCTTGATTTCTCCATTGTCAAAGGCTTTTTCAATCTCATAGGGCCCAAGCCAATGAGTCTGAAAGTTTCCTTGAAGTTATTTGAACTTTGAATCGAACGAAAGTGCCCAATCCCCAGCTTGAACTTTTTCTCCTTGATATTTTTATCATGCCATTTATACCTTTGTTGTTGGACTAAATTGGTTCTTTGAACAGCATCTTGCCTGATTTCGTGAAGCTTATTAAGTTGCTCCAATTTATGCTTCTAGGCTTCGGATAATTCAAGCCCCAATTGGACTGCCATGTTGAAGGTTTGGATCTGAAATTCTATAAGAGGACTTGCTTCACATAAAAATGTTCATAGGGAGTATTTCCTATTGTATTCCTCCATTTGGTTCGGTAGGCCCATAAGGCCTCAGCAAGCCTCTTTGCCCATTAGTGACATAATCAGTACATACCATAATATATTATTTTGATTATATGGTGGATTGATTGGTCCATAAAAATGCAAGGCCCATTTTTCAAATGGTTCGATGAGTACCTGAGGTTGTAATGACATTTCATCTTTAGGAATAGGTTTCCCCATTCTTTGACAATTGTCACACCTTTTGACATACTCCATGGTATCTTAAAATATTGATGGCCAAAAAATATCCTAAATGAAGGATTTTATAGGTTTTCCTCTTATCAGAAAAGTTTCCACCACAGGGTTCATCATGACATGCCTTAAGAATCTCAAGCATTTCATCTTCTCGAAGACACCTTCTGATAATGAAATATGGACCTGTTTTATACAATTAATCATTAATCCATGACTTAATTCCTTCAGTAAACATCATAAAACACTTTTCATGACTTAATGAAAGATTTTCTTCTTTACAACTTTTAAGAAACTTTTCTAAATTTTCCAAAGATTCTTCAAATGAATTCCCATAAACTATAAAATCATCTATATATACCTCCACACAATCATGTATTAGATCAGAAACAATTCCTAGTACTAACCTTTGGAATATTGCAGGTGCATTTCACAAACCAAAAGGAAGTACTCGGTAGGAATAAGTTCCCCATGGATAGGTAAATGTGGTTTTATCTTGGTCTTCAAGTGCTACCTGAATCTGATTATAACCACTAAAACCATACAAGAATGAGAAATATTTCTTACCTGCTAATGTATCTAATACTCGATCTATAAAAGATAAAGGAAAATGATATTTTAGGGTAGCTTTATTCAACTCTCAATAGTCAATGCATACCGTCCACTTACCATTCTTTTTAGGTACAATCACTAAGGCAGAAACCCACTAACTACCTGAAATTGGGTGAATGAAGTTCACATTCAGCAATTTTTGCAATTCTTCTTTCACAATTTCCCTAAGATTTGGATTTATCCTTCTTCAAGATTGTTTGATAGGTTTACAATTTTCCTCAATGTAGATGTGATGTATACAAGTCTTAGGACTAATTTCTTTTAGGTCAGTGTATTCCCATTCATATGCAGAAGAATGTTGTTGTAATGTTTTGACTAAGTTTTCATGTTGTAATATTTCCAAGTTTTTGTTTATGTTCAAAGATTTTCTTGGAAAGATTTCAACTCTAGAGTTACCAAACTCTTCCATAGAGTATAGAGACATCTTCCTGGATGAAAAATATCAAATATTTCATTGTTCTTGAAATTGAGCATGTTCATATTTTGAATATGATTCAAATTTTTCTATTGAATTTATGATTTGACTATCTTCACTAATGCTTGAAATAGTAAAGAGAGGTTGTATATCATTGTCATCATCAATCCATTCTTCATCTTCTAATTCTATGATTGTTTTTGCTGGAGGATATAGAGTGAATTTTTTTGTTGAGTTACCATCAAAGATATACATGTCAGTGGACCTACAACTAATGAAAGCATCAACTGTAGCCAACCAAGGTCTTCCTAATATTAGTGGATGTCCTCCTAAATTTTTCTTGGGGGTTAAAATCATAAAATCTACCGGATACTCCCAAGAGTCTAGGGATACTAAAATTTCTTCTAATACACCATCTAGCTTGATTACAAATCTATATGCTAATTGCAGTAATGTAGGTGTATACTGAATATTAGGAAGCTTGAGTTGTTCCATGGTTTGTTTGCTCATGATTTTTATAGCTGCTCCTAAATCAATCAATGTATTTGGAATTTCATTACCATTGATATGTGATTTTACAACTGGAATTTCTAGATCTAAATATTCTTGTATGGCTTTTTTTCCCATCATAATGTCTGCAAATTTTCCTACTAGTTGAATACTTTAAAATTTTTTTTTTTTTTTTTTCGTCCTAGTTTCTTCATACTCAACTCTTTTATTGTTTTGGCTAGAATTGGAATCTATTTAATGGCCTATAGAAAAGAAATTTTGATACATACATTTTTCAATTCATCTAGAAAATCATAACTGGGAAACGTTATATGTTTTTCTAGCCCTCTATCAACTTGTAATATTTCAGGAAAATGAGGGTTAGAAATAGATATTGATGGTTGCTCTATGATAAGAGTTGAGATTACTGGTTCTTTTTGTTTTTCATTTTCAGAATTCTGGTTTTGAAGAGATGTTCCCTCTTTAAAACTTTTATTTGGCTGTAGGGAATCTTCCTCAAAATTATCACGTTCTTGAATAATAACATAAGGCTTTTTCCTCTCTAATATTCTACCAGATCTAAGTTGAACACCATCAAGATCTAGTGCAGTAATCATGTAAGTTGGAAATTGTTGTCCTTCTATAGTGTAAGAATTTTGAGGATTTTTATTATTGGGGTTTGGAAATGGTTGGGCAGGTAGTTGATTTCATCTTTCTGTAAATGGTAATGAAATTTGTGGATTTTGGTTTTGGAGTTGGGGTTGTTGATTTTGTCGAGAAATTTTTTGGGGGGGATAGTTTGGATAAGATGGAGGATATTGGTAGTATTGAGAATATCTACCATAGGGATTTTTCATTCCTTGTGCCCAAGGTTGAGGTTGGGACCAAGGTTGTTGCCAAGAATTCCAATTATTTGGTGGGAGCTAAGTATGCATTTGGTTGTTAAAACCTTCAGTTTGTGGCCCCTACCATGGTCTTCTAGAGACAAAGCGAAGCTGTTCTATTGGATTTGAAGTTACATGTTCTTGAAAAAAACCTTAAGACCTGGAATTGAAGGGAAACTCTTAGTTTCATGATTTTCTGAGAAAATCACACACGTCTCTTTGACTTTTACATCAAGAGGACATTCTCTTAAAGCATGCTTCTTTCTGCATTTAGGACAAAAAATAGCTAATGCATCAGTTTCAACTTTCTACTTTTTTTGTAATTTAAGGGTGTTTATATGTTCACTAAGATTTCCTAAAATATTTGTTTTAATTCATCAAGCATATTTCCAATTTCTGCCCTACTTACTGTTTGAGTTGCAGATTTGTTTACACTAGCAAGAGAAGGATCTCTTAGATTTTTCCCAGTTTTTTATTTTCCCCTTGAGAGATGAATACATAATTCAACAATGTTAGGTAATGTGAGTTAAGAGATATCTCCCTTCCCCATAATGTTGAGAATGTTTATCCACTCATCTCTAATGGCTTTTAACAAAAGAGCCTTTAAAGTATCTCGATCTAAGTTATCCATTTTAGCTCTTTTTATGTTATAATTTAATCTTTCAATTAGATCCTCCAAATTCTCATCCTCTCTTTGAATCTTCTTTAATACTTCATCCTTATGATTAATAGGTATGCAAAAATCCAAATATCTTTCTAAAAATTCTCTTTTCATTTCATTCCATGTCTTAATAGACTATGTGACTAAACCTATGAACCATTTTAAAGCTTCTCCTTTCAGTGTTGTAGGAAATAGTTTTAGTTTTTGAGAGTTTTGCAAGTAATCATAATATCTACAAAAAATTTCAAATTCAAATAAAAAGGTTTTAGGACCTTCACTCTTTAATCCATGGAAATTTGGAAGAATAGAGGGTGAAATATTTTTCATTGTGGCATTTGTATCCCCATCAGTTATAGGAAATCCAAAAGAATTATCATTTTCCCTATTTCTTCTATTTTCACTACAAGAAAAAAGGACATTGGTGAGGGTCATGCTTGTGACAGACCTTTAAGGTCTGTCACCAATTTCACATATGGTGACGGTCCTTAAAAAGCGTCATTGTAAGTGTATATAGTGATGGTCCTTTAAGGTTTGTCACTAAAGCCATTTTCAATGACACTTTTGGTGAGGGTCGTTAAAGGCCCATCATTATTTTTCTCTTTGGTGACACTTCTAGTGACGAATTTTTAATGACCCTCACCAATTCTCTTTTTGTTACTTTTGGTGATGGTAAAAAAATGGTCGTCACCAATGATGATTCCAATGAGTTTTTGATGACGTATATGCCTATTAATATATTTTTTTTTCAAAAGATAAAGATTTAAGACCATTATTATGGAGTATTTTTTATGATATGTCCAAGGGCATAGTGGTTAGAATCAGTCAATTTTTTAAGAAGTAATTAGTGTGTATCATTTCCCTCAAGTAATCACTAATCGAATATAATTTTCCTATGAGTCAACACATCATTCATATCTATTAAGTTTACTATCTGTCAAATTCCCTTTAGATAAAGTTCCACTAGTGTGTGTAGGAAATATATGATTTAATACATAATCAAGATCTGACAATTCTGTTAATGAGAAAGACCTAACACTCCTCAAAAATCCGAGAAGACCTTAATTAATGCTAATTTGTCACACACTAACATTTATTAGCACCTCACATGTCTTGGAACATCTTTGTACCTAGAACATCTTGTCATGAAATTGACACCCAAGCACATGGTGGCATGCGCTAGCACAACATGGAATTCTCCTAGCATGTGTTGGCATGCATATAGTCCCTAGCATGCCCTGGAACACCTTGGTTGAATGCATTGACATACATTAGCACTTAGAACACAATGCCACTTAGCATGTATTGGGAACTATTATTAGTGTGGCTAGCATGCCCCTTTTGAAAAAGATAAAGTCCTAACTTATTAACCCTCTTATGTGTTCATTTCCTTACATTTTAGCTTGGTTCTTCCTTTTGTTGCCTTGATACTTCTTGACACATATTGACATACACTGGCACCGTCCACATCCTTAGCACCTGGCATATATTCACGTATTTTGGCACTATTTGGAACATATAATTAGTACACCCTGGAACTCCCTAGCACACTTTGGCACTTCTTTACATGCCTTGATATTCCCTAGCATGCCTTACCGATGCTTAGCATACCTTTTCACTCTCTTCTTGGCATGACAGCTAGCACTCATTAACAGTAGTCCATGGCACATGTTCATCATATTCATTAACTTCCATGAATTTTGACCTAGTGCGCCCTTAATGTTTTGTCCTATTACTCCTTAACACTCCTAAACATGCATTAGCACTCTTCAACATGCCATTCCATTTCATACCATGCATAATAGGCCCTTGCACATATTGGCACTTGGCACGTGTTGGTGCTTGGAAAGTATTAGCATGCATGGAACACGTTGAGATGCCTTGGTATGATTTGGCACGGTTTAATATTAAATTTGTTCGAGATCAATTTTTGGAAAGTAGATGAGAAGCAACAAAGGAAGACTTGGCACTTAGAATGCACTAAGACTTTTCACTTGGCACCTATTAGCGCCTAGTGTTGGTGTGCCTACCATGCCCCTCTTAGAAATGGTAAATTGATGACTAATTAACCATCTTATGTGTTCATTTCTGTGTAGTTTAACTTGTTTCTCCCTTTTGTTTCCTGGACAGTACTCCCTGGAACGCATTGACACACCCTTGCAAATATTGGCATGCCCTATCACTTAGCACATATTATCATGTTTGACATGCCTTCGCACTATCTGGAACATATTAGCATTCCCTAGCACACCTTGGCACTCATGTCCTCACATCTAGCCTTTACATTTTTTCATGAGTTGGGAACCCAATCAAGTCCTTGGCTACTGTAGTTCATGTGAAAACATTCGCTTTCTTCAAACGCAACAACTTGACCAATCGAACCTACTACAAGTAGATTGTGCCTTGTTCACCTGAGAACTGCCTATAACTCATCTTATGCCACTCATGTCCAATCTAAACTTGTCCCACTTAACTATTTACCAAGACAAGGATCTGCCTATAACTCATCTTATGCCACTCATGTCCAATCTCAACTTGTCCCACTTAACTATTTACCAAGACAAGGATCACATGATCTAGCCATGGCCATAAAACAACTAAGCAACATAGCTTACATGGGAAATATTTCACATGTATGTTCAGTTGATATAAACAATAGAACATTAACTAAGAGTTTGTAAGAACCACAAGATTCACAAGGCACACAAGATATAAGCTGACACAAGCTGAGTGCCCCAAAAATTATACACAACAATGTACAATATGTAATTATCTAGAATAGTTTAAAACATGAGCATGTAGCCAAAGTATGCCACATCTCATATAAAAAAATAAAAAAATAAAGGAAAAACAATGTTGTGCCTAGCACAAAGTGATCTCCCTTTGTCTAAAACTGTTATGTTGAGCCCCTTATAACAACCATAGGCTTTCCTCCTATAAATCCTATTCTAAACTTCTCCTAACACACTTCGTCCTTAGCATATTTGAATTCACTAACACTCCCTTGCACACACTCTTATTTGTTCTTTTCCATGCATTTTGACCTAGTTATCCTTTGATATGCCCCAACACTCCCTAACACTCTAGTTCAACATGCATTGACATTGTCCGACATGTGTTAGCATGCCTTTTCATTCCTTTTCATGCCCTCACACTCACTAGCTGTCATGCCCTCCCAACTACCCTTACTTAAATTTCAACTTGGGAACCCAACCAAGCCCTCGCTTGACTGCAAGAGATTGACCAAGTTATAGTTACTACAACTAGACTATATTGTTGAATTGTGTAGCTTGGGAGGTACTCCACAAGCCTAGTAAGATGGCTTTGTGTGAGTTTGGTCACAAAAGGATTTGTGGGAATAGAAGCAAAGCAAAGGGATTTTGGACCTAGGAAGGGGTTTAAAATCTAAAAGAAAATTAAAAAGGAAAATTGATATTTCCTAAGGTCTAAGTGGATAAAACTTGTAAGTTCTAGAGGGTTCCTAAGAGGTCTAGGAAAAATTATTTAAGGAGTCCTTAGGATGAAGGAAATAACATCGAGTGATAAGGAGCTCATTTGATCAAGGGGACGGAGAGGCATGTAGTCCTAAAGAGGCCATGATCATTATCATGTATAGAATTCATTAAGATGCCTTAATATACTTTGGCATGGTTTAATATTAAAGTTATTTGAGATCAGTTATTTGAAAGTAGAAGAGAAGTAACAGAGGATGATTTGGAACTTAGAATGCACTAACACTTGGCACTTGACACTGATTTCCACCTAGTGTTGGTGTGCATAGCATGCCCCTTTTGGAAAATCCAAATTGATGACTTATTAACCCTATGATGTGTTCATTTCCTTGTATTTTAATTTTTTTCTCCTTTTTGTTTCCTTGGTAGTCCCTGGCATGTATTGTCACACCATTGCAGATATTGGCATGCCTTAGCACTTGACAGATCTTAGCATATTTTACATGCCTTCGAACTATCTGGCACATGTTAGCATTCCCTAGCATGCCTTGCCACTTATACCCTCACAAATATCCTTACATTTTTTCATGAATCAGGACCCAAATCAAGTCCTTAGCTACTACAGTTCATGTGACATTGGTCTGCTTTAGCCGTAACAACTTGATCAATTGCACCTAGTACAAGTAGATTGTGCCTTGTTCGCCTAAGAAATTCATATACCTCATCTTAGGCTAGTCATGTCCAAGCTAAGATTTTCGCACTTAAGAACTTACCAAGACAAGGATCACATCTAGCCATGGCCATAAAACAACTAAGAAACATAGCTTACATAGGCAATATTTCACATGTATGTCTACTTCATATAAACAATAAAGCATTAAATGAGAGTTTGCAAGAACCACATGATACAAAAGACACACAAGATATAGGTTGGCACAAGTCAAGTTCCCCAAAACTTATACATAACAATGTACAATATGGAATTGTCTAAAATAGTTTAAAACATGAGCATTTGGCCAAAGTGTGTCACATGTCATATAAAAATAATAGATAAAGGCAAAATAATGTTGTGCCCAACACAAAGTCTCCCTTTGTTTAAAATTGCTTTGTCGAGCCCCTTATCAAAATCGTAGGTTAGCCTCTTACAAATACTATTATGAACTTTTTATAACACACTTCATCCTTGGCACACTTGAATTCACTGAGACTCCCTGGAACACACTCTTATTTGTTCATTTCCATGCATTTTGACCTAGTTCTTCCTTGTGATAACTCGACACTCCTTAACACTCCTCAACATGCATTGACATTGTCCAACATGTGTTAGCATGCCTTTTCATTACTTGGCATTCCCTAACCCTTCCTACTTATCATGCCCTCACAACTACCCTTACTTAATTTTCAACGTGGGAACCCAACGAAGTCCTCGCTTGACTATAGGAGTTTGACCAAGTTACAATTACTACAACTAGACTATGTTGTTAAATTATGTAGCTTGGGAGGTACTCCACAAGCCTAGTGAGATGGGTTTGTGTGATTTGGGCCACAAAATTTTTTGTGGGAAAATAACCCAAGCAAAGGGGCTTTGGACCTCAGATGAGGTTGAAAATCTAAAAGAAAATTAAACAAAAAAATAATATTTCCTAAGGTCTAAGTAGATAAAATTCGTAAGTTCTAAAGCATTCTTAAGAGGCCTAGCTAGGAAAATCTATTTAAGGAGGTGTTGAGTCTCAAAAGTGTTTTCCATATTCATACATATTTCCATTATGTCATAACCATTCAGCTCTTATTTCATAGCCATATGACCTAAAACCCTACATCAAGTAACCATTTTCATAAATATATGGGTTAGGATCCTTGTCTTCTAAAGTTATTTATTTTCTGTATTTAAAGTGAATTTATGATTAGAAACTAGAAAATTAACATAGTTTCATATATCTATATATGTGTTATGAGTTTTGTGACATGTGTAGGTCAAAAGGAAGCTTCTAAAAGACCTTTATGTGGCCTCCCAAAACCAAATTCGAATTTGAGTGGAGAAGATCATGCGACCATGAGGACATGTGTCTCATTTCCTTTTTGTATTGAAACTCTAAGAAGATATGTGTCTCATTTCTTATTTGTGTTGAAACTCTAAAAAGACATATGTCTTATCATTTCCTATTTTGATTGTAACTCTAGAGATAGAGGGAGAGATTCATGGACTCCCATTAATGAGATAACCTCTCATATTTTGTATAAATAGGAGAAGCTTTCTCCTATCAAGGGTAGTGAAAAATAGGAGAAGGAGAGAAAGGAATAGAGAGTGTTTTGTAACAAAGCTTAAGATGGAATGGGATGTAGATTTGTGAGTTTTTCAATAAAGAAGTTCTTTGATGCTGTTTTGATTACAACTTTAAGGAGCTGAAGAATTTCACCAAATTGATAGCAGAGGGCCCCTGCTATTCAAGGAGGTTTTACATGTTTTCTAGATAAGTCATTTCAATTCTGTTTTTTCATATTTCCTTACTTAGATTGCTTTATGAAATCATAGCTTTTAGCATGATGTTTCATGTCATTTTATTTGATAAAGGATCCTCATGATATTGCAGTTAGTCTCTTTCTCAAGATCTTCCAATACATCTCTATTAAATGAATGGGATTCAATTGTGATATTTTGAGTTATTAGCATTTCATTTTCTATTATTTAGTTAAAAAGAAGATCCTCATTATACTGCAGTTAGTCTCTTTCAAAAAGCTTTTCCAATAAACCTCTAATTCACGAATGAGACTAAGTTGTAATATTTTGAGTTATTGATTGTTTTGTTTCATAGAAGATCCTTATCACATTATGAATAATCTCTTTCAAAAATCTCTTCCAATAAATCTCTAACTCATGAATGAGATTTAGTTGTAATGTTATAAGTTGTTTCAACGTTTCCTTTTATGTTTTAGGAGATCCTCACTACATTAGAATTCATCTTTTTCACAAGCTCTTCCAACAAATCTCTAACTAAATGAATCATATTAAGTTGTAGTGTTTTGAGTTACTTTTCATTTCATGAATGTTCATTTAGAAGCTGTAATATCCATGGATTAGGACTCTCTGTTTTCATCATTTTCTAGTTAGGAACAGAACTTGCAAATAAACTTTGTTTTAATTCATTTATTAACATTTCCTTTTCTCCCTTTGGACATAGATCTAACTTCATCTTTTTAGCATAGAGTAGCATACTAAGAATCAAACATAAAAACCCCAAAACATCAATAAAACACTAAAAACAACGAAGTAAGAAAAATGGATACTTAGGCACATATAGTGCATCACACTTCATCAGTTTACTAGCCCTGGTTGATAATTTATGTTAGCAATTTAGGACACTAAATTGACTAGACAGGAGGCCTTAGTGTTAAGGCAAGAACATCAAGTGAGAAGGATCTCATTTTATCAAGGAGGCTAGGAGAGATGTAGCCCTAAAGTAGGTCTAGTTAGACGTCTGAGTAAGCGTTGCTAAAGGGAGGCCATGATCATCCACCAAGAGTAAGATCATCATGTGAGGGTTCAAAAGAATGTCACATACCTTAATGGGTTCGAGATAGGAATTAGGATGGCATATTTTTTTTTCTCTTAGGGTAGATAAAGCTCAAGAGAGGCAAATCATGAGAATTTGGGCATGTGAATTCAGTGGTGTTTCTGTGTGAAGTCCGCATCAAACTTTGAAATAGTAGAGAGGGTTGAGAACCTACCTTGTGTTAGTTACTAGGTTGCGAGGTCTGTGATAAATACCAACACAAATGGAGGAGGGTTTGCACTAGAATTTAGGGCCAGAACAGAAGTAGTCATAGGTGTAATATTGACAGAAGTAATCGTAGTTTGAGGGTCATAGACATCTAAAGTTCAGGTCAAGAATCAATCAAAGAAATGAACAGAATCTATGGATCCATATGAGCTAGGCCAAGTCTCTTATGGAGGAAAGAGTTTTATTTTTTTCTATGGGTGGATATGGTTTGTTCTAAAGCAAGTAGAATAGAAGTATAATTCCCTATTTAGGGAGGTTTCCTAACATGTTCAATCCATAAGGTATGTCATTAATACTATGACAAATTTGCATAGAAGAAGAGGGGTTGTGACCCTTAGAGAGAGGTTTATCTCTGCAATATATACCACAAATTTGGTAGATTATTTGCAGAAGTATGTGTAGAGATAGAAAATCCAAAGGAAGGTGGAACCTGAGTAGAAGATGGAGAAAAAGAAATGTGCCATATGAGGAATGGATTGACATGAAGAGGAGTCGATTTTGTTGGACTATCCATAAAGTTTTGGACAGAGATATGAAGAAGCCTATAAACAGTTAGTCAATGGATTCTTAATGGATGATTTGTGACCCTATTTCAGTCATCTACAAATTGTTAGAATGATGATAAGATGAGTAGTTCAGATTTGTTAATAGATTGGACAACAAAAAATTGGTACACAAGAATAGTGATTTTGAGAGGACTCAAATCACTATTACGTGGCATATTTGAAGAGCCCTAGATGAGGGAAGTGTTGTGGGAACTAGATTAGTAAAAAATTTTATTGTGGTTGGGAAAATTGATGGCAATCCAAGTACAATTGGAGGGTTGTTAGGTGACTGTCAAATAAGAGCTCTATGTCTTGTACTTGTGAAGGAAAACAAGATTGGTAGAAGGGTAGGTGTATTGGGCCTAAGGAAGTGCAAAATTTGAAGGACTAAAGTATCAGTTAAGTGGGCTAGCCAATTATCCCTAGTTCATTGTATTGTAGAGTATTGCATCACTGAGAAGAAGGGAAACCTCCATATCCCTATACTCGTCATCGTAGAGCAACAATGTGGCAAAAGTGGGCAGACCAAAGAGTTGTGAACAACTAATCGAAAACTTTAAGTGTTGCGGACCTTAAAGGAAAAAAGGGGTAGATAGAGGGAAACATTTTTTGAGCTGAGTTCAGTAACATAAAGGATTTTAGTTCATTGATAGAGGCAGATTGAGGAGTTTCATAATGGAAGGAAAGAGGACCTGCGAGATGTGTTCAAGACATGTGGATTGAAAGGGCTATGTGTGTCTACCATAAAAAAATGAGTCAAGTGTTGTCTTGTTCAAGGTATATTGGTTGTCAAAGGACTAACACCAAGCCCTAGTTGTATTCCTTGTATCAATGTGATTGTAAAGGGCCATCATCCCTGGTATGAGAGCTCTAGCCTATTCTATTACATTTTGTAATTTAATAAAGAAAGGTTCGAAAAAGTTAAAAATTTTCATGTGCACTAATTGATTCCCTGATGTGTTTATATTTCATTGTGAAAGTTGATGTGTTGTGGCACTTGAATGTGTTTGCATCAAAGATTCTAAGACCAAACCCAAATTCTCATGTGTCGTGGAAATTCAACATATGCCTTGTTCACCTAAGAACTACATGTAACTCATATTAGACTACTCATGTCCAATCTCAATTTATCCGAGTTAACAAGTTACCAAGGCAAGGCTCATCACATACAAATGTGGTCGTAAAATAACTAAGAAACATAGTTTACATCTTGACATGCCATAACACCTGACATGTCTTAAATACCTTGAAATTATGTGGCTTGTGTTAGCATCCCCTACATTCCTTGACATGATTTTACACTCCTTAACACATCGTAGCACTTCCTGACACACCTTGGTAGTTTAACATACCTTGGCATTGCCTATCATATAACCTTGTCACTCCCTTTTTAACACACCTAGAACTCATTGACACTCCATATCACACACTCTTATTCATTCATTTCCATGAATTTTGATCTAGTGCTTCCTTGTGTTTACCTGACACTCCCTAACACTCCCTAGCATGCATTGGCACACCCTAACACCTGGCACATCTTGCCATGCCACCCTAGCACTCTAGAATTCATTGGCACTACCTAGCATACCTTTTCACTCTCTTCTTATCACACCTAGAGCTCATTGAGAATCCCAGTCACAAACTCGTATTCATTCATTTTCATGCATTTTTACGAAGTTCTCCCTTGTGTTTCCATATCATTCCTTAACACTCCTTGGCACGTGTTGGTACACCCTAACACCTAATACCTCTTGGCATGTTTCCCTGGCCTCTAGCATGCCTTAACACTGCCTAGCATACGTTGTCAATCCCTCCTTAGCACACCTGGTAGTCGCTAACACTTATAATCACAAACTCTTATTTGTTCATTTCCATGCATTTTGATGTATTGTTCCCTTGTGTTTCCCTGACACTCCTAGTTAACACTTGCTTGCATGTGTTGGCACATCTTGGCTGCATCCCGCCCTAACACTCTATCATTCCTTATTACTACCAAGCATGCCTTGTCACTCCTCCTTATCAAACATGGAACTTATTGAAACTCCTTGTCACACACTATTATTCATTCATTTCCATGCATTATGACATAGTGCTACCTTGTGTTTCTCTAACACTCCATAACACTCCTTGGCACACATTGGCACAACCTGGAACTTGGCACAAGTTGGCATGCTTTCCTAGCACTCTATCATGCCTTGGAATTGCCTAACATACCTTGTCACTTCCTCCTTAGCACACCTAGAACTTGCTAACAATCCCTCCTTAACACATGGCATGTCTTCACATGACTGGCATGCATTGGCACTATCTGGAACATATTAGCACACCCTGACACTTCTTGAAATGCCATAGCATTCCCTAGTATTCCTTCACTCCCCCATTGCCACACCTAACACTCGCTGACACCCCCAACACACTCTCTTATTCATTCATTTCCATTCTTTTTTACTTGATGATTTATGTTTGATGGGGTGCATGTCTAGAAAGAGTTCCTTTAAGAGAATAAAAAAATGATCTCACCAATACTGACATAATTATTTGAGAGATTCTACTTGAATGACATTAGGAAACTACACAATAGATTTTAAGAATAAATTTTTTATGGTTTTTTGTTATGGTGTGAGAATGGTAAGAATTGAGTGGTTAATAAGGTGTGTGAATGCTTAGAATACCTTCTCACTCCCTTCATGGCATGACAACTATCACTCATTTCCACTCCCTGATACACCCTCATATTCATTCACTTCCATGTATTTTTACCTAGTGCTCCCTTGTGTTGTCCTAGTACTCCTTAACACTCCTCAACATGCATTGGCACTCTCTTACCATCAACATGCATTGACACTCAATTATGCAATCCTTAATTTGGATCCTTAACATTGTATTTTAGAAGTTATATTCCAATGATAACAAGTGCAAACTCTAATGATTCCCTTCCAACTTGCATGTATTGTACCAATTAAAATATTGTGGCCCAAGTCAAGATACAATAAGCTACTCAGATTTCCAAATGAAGCTGGAACAGTTCCTGTGAGGTAGTTAGCTAAGAGAGACAATACCAAAAGGTTTTTCATTAACCCAATCTCAGGAGGGATTTGTCCTCCCAATGAATTCTCTGAAAAATGTACTATCAAATAATAAAGATGCTTGATTTACTAGGTGCCATGTAACCTATGGAGCCTCTCAACGTGGTTGAAAGCATGTTGCCACAACGCTGTGGATCGATTAACTGTGCAATTCCAAAATAATTGATGTGCGCTTATGGTGATCAATTCCACACATGGAGTCTTTTGAGCTAGGCATTTCTTTTTCTAAAAAAATGTTTGGGGTGTCACTGAATTGATGGAATTCTCAAATTCATGACATTGTAAATTATGTAGGAGCTTTGTTGCTTTTATTATAGACACTAAGGTTTTCAAGGAGAATATATGGTTTGTAGGGTCTTAGGGGAAAAGAAGCATCAATTTATAGCTCTTTGATATACTAGAGAGTATGTATTATATGAGTAGTTGATATGGATTATATGAAATTTTATCCACCTTGACATGGAGGTTGTTATGACTCTTGAAGCCTCATCCTTCTTCCTATTGATGAATTTTTTTTATTAGTTATCCCTTGTATAAGAACCACCATTTTCGTAAATTCCTATGACTCTTGACTCTTCAACAATGGTCCCATGTAGTTGTGCCCAAATTCCATAATTGTGCCCATTAAAATTTATAACATATATCCTGAAACTCATAATGTTGACCCACTGATTTGATCCTAGATTTAGTTTTCAATTAGAAACCTAGAACCAATCCACTAAATAAATATGACTTTTTAAGAGCATCTACAACTTGCATAAGACTTGTAGGCAACATGCTACATCTCAAACCATTATCTTTAATACCATGTTGGAGAATCGAAGGATTTTGTATATGAGAAAACTTGTATTCTAAAATAGAGGTGGTGTCTAAATACATTGTTACAACACCTAGGAACAACCAAAAATAGTTCAACATACTAAGAAGTGTAAGAAACAAAATTATTTCCATACACAACACATATAACATGTTGCTCACCATATAATAAATACACCCATAAGACATCTATTTTAGCACCAAGATGTAACCAATCAATCCATACCTTGCTTAACATAAAATGAATTCTCTACATGCACTAGCTATTTTGGGTTGATTGATAAGCTAACTAGATGATCATTGAGTTAGACTGAAGTCGCACTACACAACTGATCTTCCACTAGTTCCTCCAAAATTTAGAACTAGTTTAACTGAAATCAACTTGAAATAACTGACCTTGATTGCTACAAATTAGAAATCACACATGCTTAACTGAACTCCAACTCCTCTAACTTGAATTTACTAAGCTAAATTAGTGACAAGATCCATTTCACCTCAGTTAACTGCCTCCAAGTTGTTTGTTGACGTGGAAATTCAATTTTTCTCAATTTGACCAAGGCAAAGTCAAATTGAGATTTTCTTGCTGCATTTTTCAACAATAGGCATTTTCCTACTCTTTATAATGTTTTCCCTCAACCAAGTATGGTAACGAATGTGTTTTTTGTTGTTGTTGATCACTTCCTTTGGACGGGAATTTCAGCACCCTATAAGAAGACTGTTGAAACAAAATCCACTCAGAAGCTCTTCTTCGAGCATATTTTGGTTCATTTTGGGTTGCCAAAGACCATATTTCTTGATAGGGGATAGTAGGTTCCTCAGTATTTTATGGTTTAACCTCTGGTCCATGATAGACATCAAGCTTGACCAAATCCACTGCCTTCCATCCCTAGTTTGATAAATAAAAAGTACCCGATATGATTATTGTAGATGTCCTTAGAGTATACAATTGTTAGGATCCGCATACGCATGTTGAAAGCCTTCCATATTTTCAACAGAAATTTGACATAACTCTTCATATTTCTATTGCCCACAAGCCTTTTCAGGTGTGCTGGGGTCCCAAAAAATTGACACAAATTGATTTAGCTATATTCACGGAATAACACATAAATATACCTCCCAAACTTGGAACGAGGTAAGCAACGAAACCAATTTTGAGGAATGTATCTAAAAAATTCAATAACGAGTTCATGATGTTTTATAGAAATTTGCGAACTCCAAGTACAAGTAGATACACAATCCATTCATATCCACATAAGTTTCAGGTTGACGATGAGTTATGGTTGGACTTGCATAAAGAGCAATTGACAAACTCCTAGAAGAAGCTCATACCATTTTGATACAAGGCTTACACCATCACCAAGGCTATGGGTGAGAATTCTTTCGAGGATGGTCATAGGACGATTTATATTACTTCAAATGTATATGTTAGGATGATTTATGCTTGATGGGGTGCATGTCTAGAAAGAGTTCCTTTAAGAGAATGAAAAATATGATCGCACGATTACTTACATAAGTAATTGTTATATCTACCCGAGTGAGATGAGGTAACTACATAAGAGATTCTAAAAATGACATTTTTAAGGTTATTTTTATATCAAGGTATGTGGATCATTATGTTTTTTTTCCAAAGCATTTACATATGACTAAATTTTTTGAATAGTACACCATTCTAATATTATTTCTCTTACATGCTCCTAGGTTATAATTCAAATCATCATAGGTACTAAAATTCATGAAACTCTTGTTTTTTTGCTCTAAATAACTAAAATTCCCAAGTGTGCTATCTTAATATTCAAACTTGCACTATTGTTAAGAATACTTCCTCTAATTGTTATTGTTCCTCCATAAGTAAGCTGACTACGAGGTGGACTTGAACCATTATTAACACACTAGTGTAGTGTCACCTATTTGTATTTAAGAAGCATAAGGGGCAGGGTTGGTATAAGGCCAAATTTGCTATTGTCTAGTGCCATGCCCACTACTAGGTTCTCATCCTCTGTTGGCCTTAGGATATGGTTTCCCATTAGTTCATTTGATTCTTTCTCATTCGCAATCTCATCCTACATTGCATCCAATCTGCTACTTTGTAATCACATATGTCTTGTAACCTCACTCCAATGTGTTCGTTAGACCTCATTAAGGTGCATTGACTATCACTCTTTATTGAGCTATATTTTATCATCAACCCTTTGTTTCACAACCATCCGCTTACCAACTCATCTTTACCATTGAAATTATCCAACTCTCTCTTCCTCACTTCACTACTCTCTTCCTAGTTAATCTAATTTTGCAAATCTTCATTGCCTTCTTCATTTACACACATCAAGTTCAGCCACCACTCATTAATTATCTCTATTTCCTCAAAACTTATTCAACTTGCTTTTTAGCTTTTATGTCCTTCATAACCATTTAGTCTTTTAAACTCTCATATTTTCCAACCCCATTGTAACCCATTACTTAATTACTTAATGCATAAGTTTTACACTACCATAGCATAATAAAAAAGTTAGTAGGAAACAAATTTTCCTAATCCTTGTAGAGTTTGTGTTCAATAATCTCTCTCAGAACCCTTTTTCCTTAGCTTTTGAGTAAAACTAGTTCATGGGATTTTTGTTTTTCTAATATCAATTTTTTTTTGTTTCCATCCTCTATTTCCCTCGCGTTGCAGGTTTTTTCCAACGAAGGAGGAGAAAGGGTGCGTCCGTGCTATCCCAACTCTGATTTGATACACTTTGTTGAACTCGAGAAATTGTTATCCCGGTGCCTCCAATCACGGTGATATCTATCCCGAGACTACCACAGAAAGCTCCATTAGCTCCATTACACTGAGGGGTTCAAGTGGGCTTATCAGAAGAGGCGTGGATGGCCACAATCACGATCACTTCTTGCGAGATGAACTAGCTGGTTTTTCGTTACCTCCATGAATCAGGTGAGAGTTTGTATTTAACCCATTTCAGTGAAACCGTTTTATTTTATATGAACATCGCATGTAAAATTGTTTTTCAAGGAAATTGTTTGAAGCTTTCCATGTAAGTGCCAAAGCTTTCAAAATTTAGGGTAATGGCAGACTTAGTATGCTTCTTACTGTTCTCTGTAAGATTCGAAGCCTTGTTGCACTGGTGAAAGAGTTGTGTGTATCATGTAACCATAAATTCTCTGTAGCTTAACGTGGAAGTGGAGGACTTGAGTGAATTCAAAGTGTAAATCACAACAAAGACATAAATTTGTCTAAAACCCTAAGCTGAATTGAGCTGAATTGAAGGTATTATATCATGGTTATAATCCTAGAAGGAAAAATTCATAGTTCCGCAGCATTGATTGAAACCCTTGCGTGCTAAATATTTTGATTCGACCCTTTTTTTCGGGACGAAAAAAATGCTATTATATATAATAGTTCATATTCATTGATCAAAGATCATTTTCTAGCACATTAGACATACCGTTCTAGCATATGCCAGATAGTAGGCAATATACGAACCCCATGAAGAGGCAAATCAAATCCATCATAAGAATAGTGCAAAGGCCATAAAGACACATCAAAACTCTTCATACCAACCACAGAAAACCCAACCAATACTTAACTGAATAGAACATCACTGAGCCCAGATACATACCGAGGGCTAGTGGGAACAACATCTGATTGAAAATAGCATAAAGGATAATATGGAGAAATGCAAAAAACAGAAAAGGATTCGGTATGTACAATGAAGATATAGCCTATAAAAGCAACATAAGAAAAAAGGATATCCCACTTGCTTGCAAATGTATTCTAGCTCGCTTGAGAAGATTAGGCTCACTTGATGTAGATTATGGCAGAGGAAAAGATTGAGATTCCAACAAAGTGGAAGCCCTGTAATTCATGATTTGAATAGCACCATATGTGGACTCCAACCCTCTTTTGGAGAGAAGGTCAGCACACGTATTTTTCTCCCTATGTATGTGCTGAATAGTGTAGGCTTGAAACTTTCCTTATATATACTTGATTCGCTGTATCCAACCAATGCTATTGCTGCATTGCATTCCACATCTGCCACTGATCCCATAAATGGTGTCCTTCGAGTCTCCATATATGTGAATTGAAGGGAGATTTAAATGATAAGAAATCAGTATCCCACTCCATAACGCCATAATTTCCACCTTATTGTTTGAGTCAACACCTCCATTCCAAAACATTTGATATTGGTCCTTGTTTTCAAGCTTTATCTTGGCCCCACAGCCACATAGGCCATCCTTATTTGCACCATCAAAATATAAAGCCAAGAGCTCAATATGGTGAGGCCAGATTCTCTTAGAAATATCCTTAATAGCAGGTGGGATACAAGGACGATCATTAATCCATAAAGCAATATTCCCTGTAATCTTGGAGTGTTGTGGGGGAACCCCTTCGAAAATCCAACGATTCCGAGCATTCCAGATTTCCCAAAGCACATATAAGGGTAAATATTTGTAAGAGCAACTTATAATAGCCCAAGATTTGATAACTTGAATACAGGCAGAAGGACGCCAAGAAGGGTCACCTATAAGCCCAGAAAAATGCTTCCAAATAGAAAGAGAGAAGGTACATGTGAAGAAAAGATGAGAAGGAGTCTCTTCATGCTGGAGAAAAAATGGACATCTTCCAGGACCATAAAATCCCCGTTTGCATAATACCTCCCAAGTTAGTACTCTGTTTTTCCATGATAACCATGAAAATAATATTATCTTTGTAGGTATTTTAAGATTCCATGCAATATAAAAAGGAGACAGCGTAGGGTCAGGAGTCATTTTAGCAATTTTATTTTCTTACATGTCCTTAACCAGTAATCTCGCACCCTTGAATTTTCCATTCCAAACTAGAATGTCACCTTCCCCTTTGAAAGATAATCCCATCACCTGTAGAAGAGCTTTATGGCATTCCCAGCTGTGTGCTTCACTACCCCATAACCCCAGCATCTCTGTAGATTTCCATATGGGAGCCCTAAGGTTCCAACAATAAATAAGATCAAAGAGAGAGAGAATGCCATTGTGATGAAGTCTATGAAGTAGGTGTGAATCAAGAGAATTGTGTTTTCAGACCCAAGCATTCGGTTGACCATAATTAGAATATTTTTTCCATTGCCGAACTCCCAAACCAGTCTTTTTCCCAAGATGTGCATCACTCTTTGTAAACTGCGCCAGATGGTTGAAGCCTTTTGTATAGACCTTACACATCCAAAGTATATAGATTGAATAGAATCACCCTCAAAATATTTTTGTATAATTATTTAAGACCATACTCCATCGTCCTTCAGAGCACACCATAAAGATTTTACCAGCAACGCATTTGAGAAAAGTCTGAGATTTAATAGACCCCAACTACCAGATCTTTTTGGGATAGAGATTGCCTCCAATTTGCAGAGATGGATTTTAGTGTGATCCGAGGAACCTCTCCACAGAAAATTTGCAATAATGGAATTAATTTTGTTAACAGTGATTGTCAGGAGAAAGTACAAGTGAGACCAATAGACCACATATTGAGATAAGACAGCTTGTATCAAGATATATCTACCACCCAACGAAAGGAACCTACTCGTCCATTTGTGTATCTTGTTTTTAAATTTCTCGATCAGCCAAGTCCCATCACTGATATTGTATGAACAAGGTTTGAGTCTAAATTCGAGATATGTTATGCCCAACATTATATGACTTCTGCTAGTCCCCATAAACTCAACAATAAACTTTATTTCCTCCACATCTCCCGAATCATACAGAAGGAGAGATTTTCCTTTGTTAATGCATAAACCAGAAGTAGCTCCAAAGAAATGAAGAATGTAGTGTAGATAAAACCATTGGTTCCTAATAAGTTTACCAAAGACAAGAAAATTATCAACAAATAATGAGTGTGTGACACATACCGTAGGGGAGAAAGCCAATCCATCATAGTAACCCTTTTCCTTTTCTATCTTCATGAGGAAGCTGAAGCAATCCATAGTAAGGATGAATATGAGTGGGGATAAAGAAAAACCCTGTCGAAGCCCTCTTTCGGCCAAGAAAAAGTCAGTCGGCAGTCCATTAATGAGAACAACATATCTTACTGAAGTTATGCACACCATTATCCATCTAATAGAATGAATAGATAGCCCAATATTTAGGAGAATTACCCTAATGAAAGACCAATTTGCAGAATCATATGCCTTATGGATGTCGATCTTCATAATTAGAGCCTCAGTTTTGTTTTCATGAATGGAGTGTAAAGCCTCCTGTCTTATAGCAATGGCATCGTTTATTGACCTGCCACTTAAAAACCTGAATTGTTCCTTAGAAATGTATGTTGACAGGATCCCCCGAATCCTATTTGCAATAATTTTAGAGGTGATTTTATACACAACATTACATAGTGCAATAGGCCTAAAATCTGAGAACTGTTCAGGTTCTGATGAATTAGGAATGATTGTCAAGAAGTTCAAATTCATATTGCCAGGAACAAAACCAAAAATTCTAATCTGTTCCACAACCATAAGCAGCTCGTCCTCCAACATATCATAGAAGTGTAAATAAAATTTAGTTGGCCATCCATCCGACCCAGGACTTTTGTCACGTGCAAAAGATTTTAATGCATTTTCTAACTCCGTCTTAGATATCTCCACCTCCATAACATTGTTTGCATGTAGGTCGAACATGGAGGGCATATGTTGTAGTACCCAAGCTTGGCTTTGATGATCAATTTCATAGTCAAATTTATAAAAATCAGTAAAATAATTGAGCGCTTCAACCTGTATGTCCTCCTTTTTTTGTTTCAAAGAGCCATCCGCAGCCTTTATTCTCCAAATTGAATTATTGTTCCTGCGACCATTTGCACAGTTATGGAAAAACCTTGTATTCAAATCGCCTTCCTGCAACCATTGAACTCTTTTTTTTAATTTCCATGTAGTTTCCTGTATTTTTCAAATCTCAAGCTTGCGATCATCCAACTTCTCAAGAGTGGCATAGGATAGAGAGTCAGGTGGGGCAATCTTCATGTCCATATAAATATGAGCAATCTTACTGTCGATGTCTCTCAGCTCCATCCTAAGACTCACTGTTTTCTCTTTTTGCCATTTTTTAACAATGTTTTTGAGGCTACGTAGTTTGGTAGCAAACTTAATCCAACCCACCTGTTCTGGGTCATTTTCCTCCTTGCTCCAAAAATCAATCACCATTTTATTAAAGGCAAGGTCTTGTAACAATACAGGGTTGAATTTGAAAGGAAATTCATCCAATATGGGCTCCTGTCGCCATGTGAGAGAGACCACCATATGGTCTGAGAGGCATGAAGAGTATACCGCAGCCCAGACGTTCCCCAGTAGATTGATAAGAGAAACCTTAATCATGGCTCGATCAAGGAATTTACTGATAAAGTCACTTCTAATGTGCATATTCATCCAAGTTGGCACCAGAGGAGAGGGTTTGATATCAATCAATCCCGAGTCAATGAAAATTTGTCCAATTTTATCAGCCATAGGATCCTGCCATGCCCTGTCACCCCATGATTCTTCCACAAATAAGGTGGCATTGAAATCACCCATTATCATAAGATTATCTATACCAAGAAGCCCATATTGATCCAGCCTTTCCCAGAAAGACACCCTGTTTTTGCAAGGTGCATATAGGTTTATAAAGAAGATTGGCTCAGAGACCCCTCTTATATTACCGTATAGAAAAATACCTCCAAAGAATTTATAGGCCTTTATATTGTATAATAAAGGGTCCCAAGTGGCCAACATTCCACTTGCCCGACCCACTGCATCCACTCCCACTGCATGCCAACTCGAGCGTATACTTAAAATGGTCTCAATAGCAACAATCTGATTACAAAGAGTTTCTTGGAGAAATACCATTGATGGGGTTATTTCTAAAAACATCTGGTGAAGGAAAAGATTTTTAGAGGGTCCGCCCAACCCTCTTACATTCAGAGATACCATAGTCATCATTTAGGTACTTCATTGGGGCTACCTACTCTAAGGCCCCGAATATCACCAGTTGTAGTAATAGGAACATCATGCAAATCATACAGATCCCCTTGAAATAATGATTTTGTCTTGAGCCGACCACGAAAATGCCTTGATCCCTTTTTAGTAGTTTTCTTGACAGTGATGTTTAAAGCTGACTCAGGAGATATATGAGGAAAGGGTTTTGAAAGTCCTTTATCAAAGACAGTAAGTGTAGCCATATCTAGCATCGGGTTTCCTAGAAGCGCATCTAAATCACTACCCATAGTATTCCGCGGAGAATCTGGGCGTTATAGGTGATCAGGTTCATGAGAAGATAAAGGAGAAGCCCATTCCAGGGGGGGCATCGATGGCAAAACCACTACTAGTTCAGAGGGATGTGGACGTGGTGATAAGGTAGGATTTCCCGTATAGACAGTTCCTTGGGGGTCATCTATTGGTTTATCAGAGTGTGGCGAGGTTGACTCGTGGGAAATTGGAGAGAATTCTTGATTTTAGCGAGGGGAACCCGTGTTTTCAGGTAAATATGGGGCTTTTGCAGTACGTATATTTAAAAAAGGTAAATCCGAAGAGTAAGATCTGACACTGTCATAAGTGGGGCAAATTGATTTACAAGAGTCGGACCCATATGCATGAGCTGACTTCTTTCCATGTTGGTGACCAAAAGACATATCTTTGTGGCATCCTCTCCTCCATTGTCTTATAGGACAGGTTCTTTGCAATTGACCAGTGTGGTGACATATGAGGCAGTGGAATGGCACACCCCAGTAGTCCAGTCTCTGTCGGTGTATTCACTATCCCCAAATTAAATCAACATCACTCAGCAACCCACCTTGGAATGAAACTTCAACTAAAATCCAAGCAATCCGCTTGTCCATAGTACCAATACATCTAGGATCCAAATATTTGGTCATTCCAATGGAATTTCCAATAGCCCAAAGCGTTTTCAAGGTCCAAAACTCCAAGGGTAAGCCTGGTAATTTGACCCAAATCAATTTACTCTTCGGGGCATCAATTACAGGATTGAAACCCAAAAACCATGGGAGGAGCTACATGAAACCCCTACCTCGGACCCAGGTTTGAGCCATAATATTCCTACAATCTTCCTCATGCAGAAAATGAACGCTGATTCGGTTCCCCATCATTTTACTTACTTTTGGAATGCAACCCAGAATTGGAAACCAGAAGGTTTTTACCCACTCCAGCATATCAACAATTAAATCCTCTGGATACAACCATCTTCCTATCAGCACCCGCTTTTTCAAGCTTGCAACTCTGTCCCAGAGGTCGTTATGTTCCAAAATTACTTGTTTGACATTAGATGCAGGTTTATAGCAACGTTCCTTGTAATGAATCTTCCTCCTGTATAAACCCAGCTGTGAATTAGAGTGTGCCTCATTCATGTGCGATGAAAAACCCTGCCTCTTCTCATTCTGGAGCTCGTTGGAAGTATGTTCCAGTACATGATTCGGGTTATCATCAGAGTCCACCCTTTTGCCATCCTGGACAGTCTTTCACAACCACTCCTTTTCCAAACATAAGGTGGCGGCTATCAGAGCCTCATGGGTGGATGTGTCGGAAGAAAGGATGTAGTACAATTGTGGTGAGTGTAATATTGTCAAAATTTCTTTAAGCTTTTCATCAAACATTTCACCAAGGAAAGCCCTCTTTTAGATTGATCGAAACCCTATAAATAGTTTTATATATTTGAAAATATTGATCGGGACCACTGTTGAAAACTTGTCTGGGGTAACCAGGTTAGAGTACTATTGGATTTGCAAAAAATTTGTCGAAAACTTGGTCAATAAAACATTTATAGCGTACGTAAATTTCACCCAAAAGAATATCGTACTCTCCTACTTTGCAAGAAACTTGTCAAAACCTTGCACATTTTTGTTTTAAATGTACACAAAATTTCACCCAAAGTTTTTTACTAGGTTTCTGTGGAGTCAATTTTTCTGAGTCTGAACGCCAACTTTGTGAGTTAGCATTGAGTTCTCAAAACCAAAAAACTGATTGTCGAGTTTTTTCCGAGTCAAACTTTCTCTAAGTCCAGACTCGAATTCAGACTCAGGTGTTGTTGCTGACTGTTTCTCAAGTTATTTTTTCTAAGTTATTGGCTTGGCCCCCCACGCCTGACAGTGAGTAGGGTATGATCACTGAGTCCAAGTAATACCTGGTGAGTTTTACCACTATGATTGGGGTCCTGGTAACAGTTTGCAGTGTGCACTCTGGAAACTCTTCTACGATTAGCACAAAAATAGGGCAATGTAAAATGGGATCAAGCCTTATAACATTGTTCATTTAAAACTTTATTTCTTATCCATGAGTATGATTGTCTTTTGTCGGCTATGTAATTTTGCTCTAGTGTTGCCAGATATCATGATGTTACATAACTGTTTCAATTTTCTGTTGTAGTATTGATTGCACTAAGAGTAATGCTAAAAAATGTCTAACATAAAAAATTGCTGACATCACACAGTCACACAAGCATAGATCCATCTTAGCACAGGATTTATTGAGTGCTGAGAGATTTGTAGGTGGAGTTGTTCTCTCCCCTGGTGTGCAATAGATCCGGGGTTGAGATGGATCAATGCTACTAAAATAAATCTCTCTGATTGGATTGATTGAAATTATTCTTGAGAGATATTTACATCACTCAAAACATTTATTCAGTGTTGGTAACGGTTTATGCATTGTGGAAAATTCTTAAAAAGTAGTAAGGAAAAAGGGCAATATATAATTGGTTCATATGTTGGGTGAATTTGGATCAAAGAAAATATGCGTTACAACAAGTTTTTGGCATAACGGGATGAGATTCTGAAACAACAGACAAATCCCTTCAAACTTTCAACAAACGAGTGGATGGAGAAAGCAAATTACATAAAATTGAACCGTCCTAGGTTGCTAATGGTAAGAAATCAGTAATCTGTCATCAAAGATCAGTTCTCTGAAGCTGTTCATTTTCAATTTTTGTATGATTTTCCTTGACAGTTAGTTGGAAGGGTAAGACATTTTTATTTCATATTTAGTGGGTTAGGTTAGTCAAATAAGGGTTGGAACTTTAGTTATGTTCTTTTCTTGGTCCTAGGAAAAGAAGGGAGAAGGGAGAAAACAATGTGACAGTGGGGATGCCTAGATGAGCTTGGCATGGCAAAGACATCCTTTGATCTTACTAGGAATTTAATTGGCACAGTGGGAAAATGGGGTCATCCTTGGTGCCAAATGAGGTTGTCCTTGGGCATCCACAATTTCTTGTGATGCCTGTGAATGCAAGGGAAAATGTTGACAATGCTGAAAATAACATAAAGAAGGAAAGAAACAAGTGGTAGTGCTGCCACGACATGCATATAATAAAACACCGTGTCACGATAAGCCATAGCGATATATTTGAGTTGTTTTCAGTGTCCTTTATCTTTCAATATCAAATAGGTCAGCTTCAAGAATTGAATTCGTCTTTATTTTATGTATGAGAAGGGTGCTATTTTCACAAACTTGTGTCACAGATTCCCTATACCCTCACAGTCCTTATGAAGAGATATAATGCTGCTACATATTCTAGTGTCACAAAGATGGGCCTTATATCATCATAATAAATTCTGTCACGAAGTAGCATCACTTAGGTTTTCACACAGGATGCCACTAAACTCTGATTCTTAATGATTCAAAAAGTTTTGTATGTATTTTTATAGTTCGGATCACAAATATACATGTTCTACTTGTCATAGAGATGCTCAAAATTTTTACAAATGTAAATTCTATCATTACGCCGAAAGGCGTTCTCTTTGCTGGCTTGCGGTGAGCAAACACTGTTCACTCTAGCCAATGAGAAGCCTTTCTTATCGCCCTTCCAGCCAGTAAAATTTAAACATGTGGCACCTCCTCCAACCAATGAAAATCTTCCATTTGACCCTGTTACCAACTATTAGTTTGAGTTTGAAAAATACTTGTCCTGATGGTTCATAGCTGTCAACCACATTTCCGTCTCCCGAAGGGTTTTTCCCTGTTTCGCATGACCCATGAGCCATTTTTCCGAAGAATGTGATAGTTTTTCAGCAACGCCCTAGCTGCAGGCTTCTCCGGTGTTGGGTTGGTAGCAACCTCCTCCTGCTCGGACTCGAATAAATGTGACATTTTTTCAGCGAAGGTGTAACTGCGGGCTTCTCCGGTGTTGGGCTGGTACTCACCTCCTCCTGCTCAGAGTCGGACGAGGACGCAGAGGTAGAGGTAGAAAAGAGACGGGTTCACAAATGAGAATAGGGAAAGTTTATTGTTGAAGAAATTGGGGGTTTAATAGATTTGGATTGATTATATTTAGAATTCAGAGAACTCTGTGTGTGTGTCTTGTCGGGTCTCTGTCTGGTTGATTGATTTAGCAAAAATGTCAAGAGTTTTTGCAGAGCAACCAGCGTATTCCATGGGGCCATTGCCCTGTTCGTTTTTCAATGATCATTCTTCTGGTAGCCATGGGAATGATTTGGTTTGTTTCAGATCCCCTGGTCTCATTACATGAGTTCTTCGCCTTCAAGATTCGCAGCAGGTTGTGGGTTCAAAGACTGACATAAGTGCTCTAAGTATTCCATATTTTCCATACATGAGTGGTGGCTATGAGAGCAATGGAGATGCCGTGGCTTTTGTGTAGAAAGATGCACTGGGCAAGATGACAGGTGTTGTCTTAACAACACATTTGTGGGCTCGCCTCGGCTAGAGGATGTGTTTTGTGCCCTGCAGAAGTATTTGCCCTCTAATAATGAAAATGAAGAATCTTTTCCTGCTGTGGATGCTTATTCCTGTGAAAAATTCAGAATGTACGAATTTAAGGTCCAGTGTTGTATGAGAGGACGAAGCCATGACTGGACTGAGTTCCCTTTCACTCAGCCCGGTGAGAAAGAAAAAAGACGCGATCCTCTACGCTTTCATTATTTTGGAACTGCTTGCCAGGACTTCAGAAAGGGGACTTGCTGCCAAGGGGATGCCTGTGATTTTGCTCACGAAGTTTTCAAATGTTGGCTTCATCCTACTCGATATCGGACCCAGCCTTGTAAAGATGGGTGAAGCTTTTGCACAGAGTCTGTTTCTTTGCTCATACTCTGCAACAACTCTGCTTGTTCTCACTTAGAAAACGCCGATGATGTGGGTGATTGGTTTGAAGAGCCTGTTCAGAGGGTTCAATCTGGGAAATACTTGAGGGAAAAGATATACGCAAGGCTTACCAAAGAAAATATCAAGACTCTTCTTCATCAGCACAGTCACCAGATGTCAGTTGGGTGAACAAGCTTGTCAAGTAATGGATTCAGGGTTGTAGGTTTTTGTTCATTCGTAGGTATTGATCCTTTGATGAATTCATAATTTTATTTTTTATTGTTTTTCATATTTGTATAAGTTGGGTACTTCAGTGGTTTTTACTCAGAGCCCATACAAATACAATTTGATTGTCACGATACACCACAATGGACTTCAACTCTGATCAGTCAACTCTGTTATTAACTTAAGAATCCATATGAATACACAACTAGCAAATCTCATTGTCATATAGTGCCTCTGATAAACTAAATGCAACTGTCACTTGCTGCCTGCTAAACTAGGACATTACCTGACCCCACACTGAAACAAAATGTTGAATATCTCTTCCTAACGCTTGCATCTCTTTCGTTAGGAAGAGATGTTGCGGCACATTTCCAACCTGTAGTTGTATTGCATCTCAAGTATCATGCCATTTTTTTTTTCCTTATTTAGATTAGGTTGTATAGGACTTGATCTTCAGCACCTGTGGATGCACAATACTCATACTATACAGAACTGCAAGGCTTATGTTGTGTACACTGTAGATCCACTATTTTTATTAGTGTGGTCGGATGTATGGATGGAGATTCAAATATATGTATGTGCATTATATATGGATGGATACACACACATGTATATATACAATCATTTAGCTGATGAATGCATTCCTTTGGGTGGAATTTAAATGTTTATAACTATTGGTTCAGTTGATCCATTTTGGTCATCTGTAGGCTTTAATACTGTTTCCTTTTTTCCAGACAAGTGCTAGCCTATGCTGCAACTTATATTTCATTGTTGAAGATGAAGGCATCCACTAATTCGTGTCTTCGAATAGCTTCTACAATTTTAAAATCTCCTATCTATGACACTTGATCACACAAATCCCTACAATGTGTCTAGGATTTATTTAAGATATATAGATTCCTGGGAGACCACACTATTACCCACATGAGTACATTTCTATGGCAAAATAATTTTCACAATAGAGGACTTCAAACAGTATTTCCTAGAAAACAATAGTAGTTTTTTGGTCTAATTTCTATGTTACAGTGGGGTTCACATCCCTGTGCTAAATACTTTAGTTCCCATGGAGCTGATGACATGATTCAATTCTTCTGAGTTAGCACCATTATCACAGATCAAGGTTGTTTCTCTATTTTTTTTAGAGTTCCTTTGTGAATTTTAGCAAATCACCATGTTGAGCTGCTAATAAACTGATTGCTCCTACTTGCTCCGTTTTCTCCTCTCCTGTTCTATTTCACAGTAAATTCCTTTTATGGTGCACATCTAAGACAACATATAGGTTCTAATAGTATTATGTGACATGCTGGAATTCCCCTTGCAATCCATTTTCTATTCGATGGCAAACCCATGAAATCCCCTTACAATACCTTTGCAAAAGGGAGTTAGTTTTATAATTGTGGATCTGGTTCCCTTATATAGTCGACATTTTCCTCCGCATAGATTGGGTGTAGGGCCTTTTATTCATGGGCACTTTCAAGTCATAATATATACTAACATAGGCTGTTTATCATTTCAAATGAGAACTAAATGTCCACTGAAGGCTTTCTGATATTATTCTGAGGTTCATTATCTGATCATCTAAAGTAAAAGTATCCATATTTGTTGCAAAAACTAATATGACTAGCTTTCCTTGATGTGAAATTATGTTCTTCAAGGTGATTTGTTTTTGGATTAGTTTTTCCAAGTTGTGATACTCGTATTCATAAATAAGATTTGAATTGTAATTGTTGAAAGGAGGGAGTGAAACTACTAGATGCCTTATCCTCTGCATGTACACTACGAGCATTTCTCTCTATACAATAAAAGGAATAGCAGTGTGACAAATCATCCAGAAAATTGGAGGAAATTCGTAGGCTCAAAAGTGTTGTAAGTATTGAGTATAAAAAAGATCTTCACTAGGTGACGGTTATATATTTGTAAATTACTTTCAACCTTATTCATAAAAATTTGTGGATTTATTTGCAAACTTCTCCAGGCAAACTAAAAATTCATTACAAATTGCAGTCCGTATTTTCCTAACTCTCGTTACACATTTTATTTTGTGTATTTTTTTTTCAATATTCTTTTATAATGCTTGTTTTATTTTTTATTAAATGCAGAACACATGGCCAATTACTCGGGGCCTTGGCTTCACTGATGTATACTCTTATTGTTTAGCAGGACTTCTAGAATATTAGATGGGATCAAGGTTATAGGAATTCATAGCTAAACTGTTTTTTTTTGAAAATTTGTCTTTTGATCTTTTTATATCTCTCGGAACTTGTTACAACTCTTCTCTTCATTCTTGCAAAATGAAAAAGAACGCAAGTTTATTGAATTTGACAAAGAGAGGTTGAGATTAAGATCTTGGTTTTCTAGATAAAGTGAATTAATCTACATCATAAGCAATATTTTCTTCACATGCATGCGAAAGAATAGAATCCATGCTTCTTTAGTATAGAGAGTTCCTTTGTTCTTCCTTCTTGGATGTAATACTACAGTGCAAATATTGCTAGACAATTCTGCTATTCATTCTTGCAATTTTAAGATAAATGGAAGTTTTGTAAATTAGACATAGAGAGGTCAAGATGTATATTAGCAAGCTAGATAGTGAATTTATCTACTCCATGAGCAATACATTCTTGCACAAGCACTTAAAAGAATTGAAGCTATGCATCTTTGGTCTATCCAGAGAGCTGCCTTTGTTCTTTCTCTTTTGTCTAGTTACTAGTAGTGCAGAGATTGCTAGGACATTCTTGGTATTCCTTTGAGGTCTCTTTGCTTGAAGAATAGATTGAGGTTTGCTAGATAACTTGGGGTGAATCATATACACTTATATTATGATTGAATGAGTTATTTATCATACCTCCATCTATTCTTCAAGCCAAGAGACAATAAAGATTTATCAAGAATTCCCTAGCAATATCTCCACTGGTGGTAAGAAGTCAAAAGCAACTGTCCAGGTAGACCAAAAAAACATAGGTTCAATTCTTTTACTTGCTTGTGCAATAAATATTGCTTTTTCATTTCTGTCAATTACAGTTTTTTACCTTGTTCTTAAGACCTTGAAACTTTCTCATAGACTTAATTCATAGTTTCAGTTCTGTGATATTTTATAAGAAAATATATCTTATTCATTCTCGTGACATCGAATCTCTTACAGTGTTCAGTGTCAAAAAGCATGTAGCATTTTGCACAGCATAGATTGTGTGAAGGAAAATCTAGGTTGTATTCTAAGTTTCTATACTTGTAGTTGCAAGTTTTCTTTCTCATTTCTTCAAGTTTGGGAATGAACTATAGGTGTATGAATGCAAACAATCGTTGTATGCATACATACAAGTATATCCATGAGCTTTTCTGTATCAATTCTTCAGATATGGGATTGAATTGTAGGTGCATGAATGCAAAGATGCCCATATGCATCGAAACAGACACATGCATGAGCTTGAGTTTGAAAAGGTTTTAGGTATAGGAAAATTTTGAATTATGGATTTTTACATACCAGGACTAATTAGCAACTTGCTGAAACAATGGAGAGCTAGTTATATGGGTTTATGCTCATATCCTGCCGATGAAGGAAGAAGATATTTGGGGAAATTCAAGACTAAAATGCAATAACCTACAAAGCTACTGTGTCTTGCAGACTATTGTATGGTTGGTGGGATATGAGTCAATAAAAAATTTGAAATTACTTTTGGTTTGCATTAATTTGAAATTGTAACACACTGAAGTATTAACTGCAGTGCCTACTACTTAGTCATCACCTTATAGGGTCTAGTTAACTGTAATCTCAAATGTGAAAAAGCAATTGAAGACTGATGCTTAAAAGAATTTTAGTGAGTTTCTAAAGTTTTTAGGCAACTCATGTGCCCTTCCTCTCTTCCCTCCAAACCTATCCTGCACTCAAGGAAACCCATTCCAGAATAGGAGCTATGTTCTTTGTTTGTTTGTTTGGACAGGAATCATTTTGCAGCAGAAGGAAATGGTTCCACATATATGTTGTAACCAGATCACATGGTTGTAATGGCCAGGACTTGGGTGCAGATCCCTGTTTCTGGAATCAAACACAATCCCTTCACATGAAAGGGTTGAGTGTCGACCCCTAATTCTAGAGTCCAACCCAATCCCTTGACAGGAAATGGTTCTGATTTTGGAATCACCAAAATTCAAATAATTGGATGAGGATCCTTGTTTCATGAATATGTGACCAGAAGAGGGAGCATAAGTGCCACCTCCTATAGGTGATTCTAGTAACTGTGGTTGGAACCATTTACCTAGAGGTTTTATTATCCTTTAAATATGCACCAGAATAGGAGTGGTGCTTTTTTGTTTTTCTGGTTTGTACAAGATTCCATTTTCCAACAAATGGAAATGATTCCACCTTTGATGGAAATAGATCCCTTGATAGGAAACAGTGAGGTGCACATCCCCGATCATTTGACAGGAAACAATTCTGATATTGGAATCTCCAAAATTCAGATATTTGGGCATGGATCCCTGACTATTGAATCTGACCTGAACAGAGCATGAGAACCACCTCCCATAGGTGACTCTGGTGACTGTGAGCAGAACTGTTTACCTTACGTTGCCTGGAAACCAATATCAATTCGATTTCTACAGGTTTGAGAGGGATTGACAACCATTTCTGTATCCTTCTACTCAAATAGGTCAATGAGCCTCACTAATGCGAGCTCAAGTAATGTTTGCTCAACAAACTATCAAGGCCATTTTTCTCTTATTGATAGCACAACATAATTCACGCCTCCTCCTTTCGGGGTTCCCTTGCACCTCCCGATGCAATGCTAGTTAAGTGTAGCTTCAAACTTGGAATTGATCAGAATCTTGGCTTTTATTCACAGTGATGATTTTGGTCCCTTCTATAGACTATGTACCTTAGTATTTTGGTCCTGTAGCATAGAGTAGATCACAGACTTTTGATTCATTTTGCACAACGGTATAGAGATGCTCAGTTCTCTATGTCACAGATAAGACTTGTTTTGCATGTCTTTAAGTTCATCATTTGTACATTTAAATGCCTCAGAGATGATCCACATGGTTTTGGTTTCTTTTAACTTCAGATCACAATACACTTCTATCCTTCATCTCACAGTGCCACATATTTGCATTGATGACGAAGATGATGGTCATTTTAGATGTCAAAGATGGATAGTCTCCCAAATAAGTCGAGTTGCCTTATAAATTCTTCTTCTCGGCCTACTTCCAACATCCTTTGGACGTCTTTGAAACTCAAGACTGAGCCTTTCTTCATGTTGTTGTAGCCTTCCTCTTTATTGTGATTACCTTCGACCTCCCTGAGCCCCAAACTATTCAACCATGTAGGTTCCACCCCTTCACCACCTTTCTCATTCAGGTTTCAAAATCGATTAGCTCCATAAAACTGTCTTCTGTTACATAACGACAAAAACCAGCAACACTCAAGAGGAAGAAATTCTTGGTCAACCAACTCTTTCTGAAAACCATGGGATATGGGGCACTCAAAACGTCCTCCATTTCCAGCAATATTTCTAATTGAAATTGGGCCAAAATTTTTATGGAAATCATAGTTCCACCAAAGTTGGAGTTCTGTCCATAGAAAACTATGCCCCTAAGTACTTTAGCACTCTCCAAATTTACCCAAATCCTTAAAAACCTAAAAAAAGTGGATCAATCACAAATATGCTTGCGACATTTCACTGGATTCTAGCATAGGTTGCCATGAATGGTGCATTTTGAGTGCCCCTTGTCAAAGCTCCTGAAACCCTTCATGAAATAAGATTTTCTCAACACTCGTCTATTGTATGATAACATATAGTGGTTGAAGTGACATGTTTATGAAATGGCAATTTTTGAGTATGGATGAAAGGAAATTTGGGTCATTAGAAATTCTGAAAGACAGATAGAATTAGATATAGATATGGCAATGAGTCGAATCTCGAATGAGTAGGTCCTGCCCTCTTTTAAAGATAGGCAGATGTTCACTGAGATCTTTTACTGGTTATCCCCCTTCCTCCAGTGGTTCTCTAGAATCCTGTTGGGGAATGTGATTCGGAAAGTGCCCTGATTCACCAAGACGAGAATGATTGAAATTTTGAGTCTTAGTAGTTAGATTAAGGTGATAGAAAATTCATAAACAACCAGTGTGGACCTCCTAAGCCAACTATGAAAACGCGGGTGACTATAAACATGGACCTTAAAACTCATCACATCAAATCAATATTAAGAAGTAAACAATTCTATTTGAAAAGTCCAAATAATATGAGAGGATTTTTTTCTGAAATAATCCCAGACTTTTATGGGGCTAATAATATGATTACACGTCCTGAACTATTTTGGACTGATTTTATGTATAGATAAACCTTTTCCCCTGCATTTCCACAAAAAAATTGTTGCATCAACCATTTTCACTATAAAGAGAAGAGAGGGCCATCATATAATCAAAGAAATCGTCTATTGCATGGCAGCATACAGTGGGTGAAGTAACATGTTTATAAGACTGAAAATTTGTTAGAATGAAAGGAGATTTGGGTCATTAGAAAACATGCTTTCTGAAAGAAAGATAGGATTAGTTATAGATATGGCAATGGGTTGAAGCCCAAATGAGTAGGGCCTGCCTTCTTTTACTGTTCATACGCCTATCATCCGGTGGCTTTCTTGAAGCCTTTTGGGGAAGGCGATTTGAAAGGTCCTTGATTCATCATGGACATTATGAATGAAATTGTAAATCTGAGTAGCTAGACCATGGTGATATAAAATTCATAAAAAACCAATGTGGACCTCCTGGGCCAACTATGAAAATGTGGGTGCTTGTAAACATGAAATTAGCTTCGGAGAATGCCCTGATTCACCAAAGCCACTATGGGTGAAATTGAAGGCATACATTTACATCAATAAATTGTCTTTATAAGTGTAACCCCAATTCATATACATGACTCTAAATTATATATATTTATGAAAAAATGACAAACCCCTAAAATACATCAAGAAGAAGTCTTTGACCTATAATAAAAAACTCCTTGCTCATGAAACCCATGATGCGCAAGTATTACAAAATACATTTTATTATCTTTGTCTTCTTCATTACATAAATTCATAGTTACAAGTCATTATGAAGACCGAACTTAGTTACATGTTCCAACATTCCCTCTTAACTAGGGAGGTATTCATAATGCTACATGGTCACTCTCAATCTGAAGAATCTCATAAGAAGAATTCAATTGGTAATCCATTTGTTATAGCATGTAATATTCCCAATTAGCGATAGCTAATTGGAAATATTAATTTTGATCAATTTTTCCTTCTATAGTTAAAATATAAATAAAAGTGAGTAAGAGGGGGATATAACTCACTTATAATAAATTACACTCCCTAAAGTCACCTAGTGAAAACAACGTTGTGACTAAGGTGGGCCAAGGGGGCCAAGTGACCACGTGAAGAGGGACCCACTTGGACAGCGTGAGCATGGCCAACGCAGTTGAGTTGGAAACGTGGGCCAAGGGAGGAAACGTAAGAGATGGTGGGGCATAGGGTTGAGAGAGGCCTAGCGTTATAAAAATGAGGAGAGCCTCCTCATTTCCTCATTCAAGTTTATGCATATTGAACTGGTCACTTCGACTTAGAGCACGCTGGTTGTTTAGCTTGTCTACAACATTTTTTAGTGCGTCGAGTGTCTCCGTTTGGAGATCCCAGCCTCAACCCCAGGAGACTTCGAGTTCTTGCTTGGGTGGGGTAGTCTCATCAATATTTTGCAGGAGGATCGGTGTTGGCATTCGTGGGAGGAGCAGAGCCATAGAGACTGCGCAGTCTTGAGAGGGAGGATGCAGTCCATCTTGAGGGAGCTCTAGAGTGTTACTATTTTGGAGGTTTTTGATCGGAGGATTGAGAAAGGCGCCAGCCCTTGCCTATTGGAGGCTTTTGGCAGAGCAGGAGGCCATATTTTGGAGGATTTCATTCAGCATCTGCGTGGCCCTTGGGAGGATAGCGTAGATCCTCAAGGGAGGTATTTTCGGGGGTCGTCCATTTCAGAAACGCTCTTTGGGATTTTCTAGGTATTGGGAATAGAGGCAGATTCCAGAGTTTCAGCTCTTTCTGAGTATGGGAGCAGCCCCAAATACTCATCTTGTTTCAGCAGTAGCAGCAGAACAACAGTTTTTCAGCAGCTTGGACATAGAGCAAAGAGCAGTCATTCCATCGTTATTCTGAGAGTATTCCTGCACTTGCCTGGTGCAAGTCGAGGTGCCATCACTCTGATCACCTCTTGTACTCATTTCTATTTCTCATTATAATAAAATGGCTCAGTATTCTCTCTATTTCATGTGTATCTTCTTCATGTTCAATTTATAGCATTTTGTATCTTGTTGTATGCTTTGTATTACTGGTTATTTCCCTTTCGAGATATTACATAGCATCTTATTAACCAGCATTGTCATAGTGCAAGGCCTTGATTAACAAATCCATTTCTTCACGATACCATGAACTACAATGGCGAGACCAATGATTATAGACATCTTCATCATTGTCTCCAAGGTACATACTCCACCCATGTGTTCACCGAGTATGACCTCATAGGACTATTCTTTTGGGGATAATTAATCCTCAAAGAATACCCGTCCTTTCATGACTACTCTTACCTTGGATACCCTAATACATCCCCAAAAGAGTATCAGATTCCAGATGATTATCCAATCCCACATTTTGTCTTCTAGGTGAAGACAAAAATGATACGTCTATCTCTCCCTCTTAATTAGGGAGGACATACCCATTCCTATCAAGGAATGTTCTCAAGCTCCCTTTTATCCAAGGACTTTTCAAGGCTCCCTCTTAACCAAGGACTTGTCTAGGCTCTTAGGGACTTGCTTCCAAGTTTCTACTAAGTAAGAAACTTATTACCAGCCCCCCTCTTAATTAGGGTCCTGTAGCAGCAATGATGAAAACACTGAGCTGCTCATGAAGAACTACTTTCTTTGATGTCATGAATTTCTTCGCTGTTGAGGAGTGTTCATCTTTGGGATATCTTCATTAGGGCTCAAATCACCCATCACTTTTCATTTTTTTCTAAAAGTGATCCATCAATTTTTCATTTGGTCTACCTTCATATCATGTTTCTTTCCTTCGAACCATACTTCTTCCAAGGATCTTACATCCTGCAATATGGTTATCAACCTGTGAAAGACATATAATTCCCTTTGGCTGCTGTGAATAAGCTCATCAGATATTATTCAAATATAAATATGAATACTTAAATCAAAATTTACCTTAGTGATGATCTTTCACCATGAAATCCTTCTTGTAGGCATCAACATCCTTTTTTATCTCCTAAAGATATGTATTATCAAGGGTCTCTATATTTTCCAGACTTTTATTAGAGCCCACATATCTTCCATGGAGATCTCCTAGTCAAGTCTTCTTAGCTTCCTTGGATGTTGATTCCTTCTTTCCATGGTTGTACTTCCCATGATATCTTCCTTTTTCTTTCTCCACAGTTTTATTTCATTCACAGGGACTTTGATTGTGCAGTTCCTTGATAATGTACAACCACCTCATATTCCATATGAGGACATATTATGTCGATTTCATCTAGTGTAGATCATGCCCTTTTGGCAACCTGTGCATTAGAAGAGTTTTTTCTTTCTATTTTGATCATATTTCTAAAGATAGAAGTATACTACCTGCAACCACATGGCATGAATTCATAGCATCCAGTGTCAACATATATATACATGTACCTCATTCTTTTCCTTTTAATTCATCTTGTAGCATGTTTCCTTAGAATGAAAGAGTTTCATTTTCTTGATCTGCTTCATCAATATGTCATCATATTCTAATCCCAAAATTCTATAAGTTAGAATTCTTGATGAAACCTTTTGCTTTCTTCCTAACTAGTGAATCCAAAGAGGATTCCATTAGAAAATGTCAACACCTATTTCCATATTGACTATTTAATGATGACCCTTGATCTAGATGAATGCCTTACATACATATTGTTTTCAGTGAGGTTCCTAGGAGCCACTTCTTCATGGCACTCTTGTTGACTGCTGTGGTCTTATTCCTTGGAAGGTTTTATCAACACAATTGCCATGCAAGCTATTATACATTGTCTTGAAACTTCCCTATTTTTGAAGAGAATTTAGCATCATGCTAGTGATTAATTTGAAACTGTATTTTAGTGGAAAAATTCACTGTTTTTTGGTGGAATAGTTCATAATTTATTCTGATCTTTTTTTGCAAGTGTACTAGTCACGATGATAAATGTGTGGTTTACATCAGAGGTTTCTCAGTTCTTTCTAGATAAGCTTTTCATCATTTGCTTTGAATACTTCTCTAGTGCTTTAACTTCATATTTTATCCCCTGCACAATTTCTCCTGAGGTCCATGTTGTAATGTTTATTGGCTGTTTCTGTGGAAACGTTTTCCTGAGGTTCTGCAAGGTAAATCCAAAGGCAAAAAATACTATTTTACATATTGATATTTGTTCAAGGCATTCTTGTGTGATACTTGAATTTCATAAATCTAGATTTCTATTTTGTTATCTATATCAATATATAAGAACAAGCCCATGGATTTTTCATATTTCTCAAACTATGGAGTTGTTCCTTTCCTGTTGCATGTTATTTTATATTGTTATGTTGTGATTCAAATTTCTAGTTGTCCTTTCCAATTATTCTCCTATGTAGTACATGCTTTGTTAGATTATATCAAAATTTATTCTTATTGTATTTTTATTATGTATATTGAACATATTATTTCTAACAACTTTTGATCTTCCTAGATTTTCTATTCCTTTAGTGTATCTTTGCACCTTTAGGGGCAATTGCTAGTTTAAAGTCTAATTCTTTAAAGGGTGCTAGCTCAATGGAAGAGCACATGCTTTACAAGCAGGAGGTTGGTGGTTCGATTCCATCGTGCCCTGATATTCATAGGGAATAAGGATGATCAGTTTTTTGTGACGGATGATTTTTTGACCATCACCAATGAGCTTATGGTGACATTTTTCAACCCTCACCAAAATATGAAATGGTGACGGTCAACGAACGCCACCATATATACACATCAATAGTGACGACCATTAAAGGTCCATCACCATAAATCTTTGTTGTTGATATGAAATGGTGAGGGTCACTGTTTGTCATTATAGTCATTATTTGTGACAGACCTTGATGTCACCAATGAGTTTATGGTGACGGTTAATGAACATCGTCATATATATGCACTAATAGTGACGGCCATGAAAATTCCATCACAAAAAATCGTTATTGTTCATATGAAATGGTGACAGTCACTATCTGTCATTATAATCAATATTCATGACTGAACTTGAATGTCACCACAACACATACTTTTTGCGATGCCACCTTTGGTGACGTTCAGTTTTTTGGTGACAGACGCTATTTTCCATCACCATTTCTCATATGAAATGGTGACGGTCACTATCCGTTGCTATAAATCATTATTAGTGACGGACCTTGAATGTCACCACAACACCTATACTTTCGGCAACGCCACCTTTGGTGACGAAGGTTCTTTTGACCCTCACCAATGAGCTTATGGTGACCATTTTCGTCCCTCACCAATGTCCTTTTTTCTTGTAGTGCCATTATGCTTAATAATTATTAATTAACTATGGAGAGATGCTCCTACCTAAATTCCAATGCTTACTCGGTCTTCAATCTAGTCGTTCCAGAAGGTATCGATCCAGTACATAAGATCTGCAATCAAAGACAAGCAAACAAGATCAAAAGCATTTGAAAGATATGATAATTCAAAAGCAATAATCTATCTTAGTGATCAAGAAATCTAAGATTTAGATTATTCAAAATATAGATGAACAACTCAATGAGAAAATAGAATCCATTTTTATTAATTTTGAACAAAAGAAGAAACCTTACAACCTTGATGCCTTGATGTTTGTACAAGTTCTTCCGGGGTCCCGAAAAGCCATTTTCCTCAGTTTGAAAAGACTCCAACTCTATGAATCAGCATAAGACTATGGCTATGAGTATTTAATATCTCTCATGCCAATGACGCCAAATGTGGAGAGTATAATTTCTTCAGCGATTCTCTTCTACAAGCTAAGAAGTAAGTACCCTTGAGACTGAAACATGGTCTCAATTTATAGCAGAAAGGAGGTAGTTTCAACTCCAATAAGGAAGGGATAAATCCCTCTCATCATGGTATTTTAGCTCCAAAAACCAAGGGATAGCTCCATTTATGAAGGGATAAAGGTTCATGAATGGAAGGGGCGAAGCTCGACCAATTAGCACTTCTAGAAGGCCCCGACTGGGAGAATATTTGACTAGCTGGGCTTATAGAACTTAATTTTCTTTTTATTTTACCTTTTACGTGGGTCTGTAGTTTTAATGAGCAGAACGTGCGAGATGTGCTGCAGGTTTTATAGCAATAAACCTCGGTACAGCAGGAAATGACTAGGAAAAGTGCGGAGTTAGGCTTTTTAAGGTTTTAATAAGATTTTTCCCAATTCCAAGACTTGATTTAGGAACTTTATGATTTTGGACCTCTAAGGGAGCAATAAATAGGTAATGATGAACCCATATAGACAGCTAAATTTCATGGTGAAAAATTTTAGAGTAATGGATTGCCCCCTAAAGTGCGAAGTCTGAAGAGTTCTGAAGAGTGAAGTACTTTATCATTTTGAGGATCGAGCTACAGGCACACCAGTTGAAACCTTGAAAAAACATTCAATGCAAGCATATATATATGTATATCATCGCTGAGGTAGGCATTCTCATACTCAGATCAAAACTAACTACATGTTCTAATACAAAAATGATTTTAGAATTACATTAATAGTAGACACAGCATGGACGCAGCCATCTATCATGAGTAGTCTATTGTATCATAAATAGTAAAATTCCTCGCAGCCTAGATGGTAGAAACTAGATCCAGGGTCTTGATTTCCGCTTCTCAAACTAGTACGATTCTATCCATGCGATTGATTGTGTCGAAGTTGAATCATGGTAGAAACCACTTGATTACTAGTCAATGATGTGAATTGTTAACAAGTGTGAGAGAAACCATCAATAATGACAATGGCCCTTAAAGTAATCAGTACAATATATGAAATGTGAATAAATTATTTGAAGTCGAACATTTCAAAGAGTCATTCGATCGAAGGTCAATGACATAACCTATCGTCGAAGGCAAGAAATCTGCCATTAGGGCATGTAGATCCCAAGGTACTGATAGGATTCTAGATCAAATTTCTAGATGATTGAGATGTTGTCGATAGAAAGTGACCCTTCGTAGGAAAACTGATGACACGAAACCATTAGATCAAGTTTTGAAGAAATTTTAACAAGGACGGACTCACGGATGGTCAATGCGAATGGAGACAATGTTTTCAATGAATGGTTTATTAAACTGATCTCTAAAACACATAATGACACTACAGATGGTGACGATTGACCTAAAGCTAATACCCAGAAACCGGTTGAAGAATTTCAATGTGGTTCAATTAACTATTTGGCCAAAGGATTTTCCCAACCCAAATGTGAATGTGACAAAAGTGTCGTGTTCAAGAGTGGTATACAACGTTTTGAAACGAAGTGTGACAACTGGATTCATCTTCTTTCTTTCCCCCCCACCATTTCTGGGAAGTACCTCTTTATTTTTGACAAGCTTGAGGAGGATAACATTTGCTTGTTATATAAGCTCATCCTTTAGATGAGTCCAACTTAGTATTAAAATCGAACCCTAAGAAGGAGTGGTTCATTCCTATTTATAATTGACAGGTCATTTACTATTAAGTTTTAACAAGTCCAGTATAGGTGAAACTCGGTGTTTTCCAATTTTAGGGAGTCAGACGAAAAAACTTAAGAAAACTTTGTGGGTGTACTTTTTCATAAATTTAGTCTCTCAAGCCCGAAAAATGATAAAATAATGCAGGAGAGAACTCTATTGACCATGATTATCCAATGTATACCTTTTTCGTAAATAGTCCATTTTAGTCCGGAAAAGGGTAAACTTATACTGAAAGGACGACTATTCATTTCCTTTAACGAGTTCGAATAGTCAAGTACTTGGAAATATTTTCATTGCTAGATTGGAGGTTTCTATGGTGTAGTTTTTCAGATGTAAAACTTGGAATATCCACAATAGTCATTTTTCATTTATAGAGAGTCTGAAAAGGGCTTAAAAGAGAACTCCAGGGTTTTGCTTTTTCATAATTTTCAAGAGATTGAAAAAGTGATAAAAGTGTACTCATCATCAAAATAATCCTTTTCACCTGACAATCCTGTTTTCTACACATAAAATTTAAAAATTAAACATATTTGTTTCCAATAAGTAAAACATTTCGAAAAATAACTTTTTAAAGTGAAAAATAAATAAAATAATATTTTATTTATTCAAAAAAATCTTATAAAAAGTAGTTCAACAAAGTCATTTTCACCTTTTGTGTTCAGAATTGAAAATTGAGAGCTCTGGGCAAAAAACATTCTGGAGGTGATAACGGGAGAACCGGCCAGTGAAATCGAAATCCGTTGAATCCAGGTAATTCAAAACACTCTTATCTTCATTTTTATCCATTTGAATTCTCTTTTTTAGTTTTAGATTTTTTTTTTTTTTTGGGGGGGGGGGGGGGAGTTAAAAATTTCGCTCACGGGGGTTTGCAGGTCAGCCATTGGTTACCTGCGGACCCTGATAATTTTCCCAAAGGAAAATTATCAGGCTACCGAATTTTTTATGAAGGGTGCATGCGAAGGTCCACACTGTCCCTATACAAAAACTATGGAGGCACCCTAAGAAAATGAAATTTGATACATTCTCACAAAAATGGATAAATATTTTCACTCTTATAGCTTCTAACCATTAAACGTGTCCATTTGCAAGTCATTGCACAATCTTGGAGTGGTGAGAACACGAGCATGAAGAGGTAGATGATGCGCATTGAACAATCCAAACACAATGCATGTTTTAAGAGATTGCAGACTATACAAATTTTGGGCTATTCAAGGCATGAGGGCACAGGTAGAGATAATGACTTGTTTAGTGAATAAATGGGACGTTCAGGCACAATGCTTTATCATCGGAGATCACAAGCTAGAAATTGAGCTTGAAGACATCTACTTCCTCATCGGTTTATCAAAAAGAGGTGAACCTATCTCTTTGTTTGGATCTAGGCAAGGTGGCCTAATTATCGCTAGCTACAAACAAGAATTCTATAATGAAGAAGTTGATCCCAAAGACAACTAGATAGACATAAAAACTGTCATACGTCTTGAGCTGAAAGTCATTACATTCACTGTTACCAGATTATGTGGAAGTGAAGCTCCACATGTGGCTACCAAGTCACAAATGCAGACAGCTATCGAGTGTTATAGACGTACAATATTCAATTGGTGTGAAGGGGTGTTGACCAATATGAAGGGTCAACTGACCAGAGAGAAGAACTAAAAGTTGAAAAAATTTGGGTATGGTGCTATCTTAGTATCTTTTGCTTTGGAGAGGATTCCGTCCCTCGCCCCTCAGTTGATCTCTGTTGACCGTGGTGAACTTATAGAGCCTCGTATGGTATGATGGGTGGAACTAATGTCTCGCCATGGTGGCAACGGCTACACGGTAGTCCGATTCACTTCATCATATTTTCGTTGGTTAGAGAACCAAATCTTTGCTATCGAGGATTTCCCGTATGCAGGCATAGACTTTCCAAGAGACCCCGAGATGTCCTTACCTCCAAGGACACAATAGGATGAATCAGGTCAATGAATTATTTTGATGTGTTTTAACTCTAGTTTTTATTTTGTTTTTCATTCGTCCAATAGTAATAAAAAAAATTTAAATGCAGATGTTGGTCCACAAAGACCAGCCAATCTCCGCTGCTTCGAGAGGAAGCCGACAAATCCTATTGCACCACCAGAGAACCAGGTAACAAAGATTCTAATTGACTTGGAGCAAAACATGGAAAGGTTTACTAGAGACATCCCAGAGACAATGATGGACGATATTCCTCTTCGTCTCTAGAGGCACGTCGCTGGTGTTCCTAGCCAGTTTCAGAGATACCTGCGTAGAGTGGCGTAGGAAATAGCATATTGTCATGATAATCACCATGGATAGTGGATGATCATCGCAACTACTATATTTTTTTTTTTGTATCACTATCTTTCAGATCATAAGGTACTTTAAACCTATGGTCCTAGAAAATGTAATATTTTTTGAAACACAAACTCTATCTATGATATGACTACTTTTGCCGGCTACCTTGTTCAACACATATCGAATGTTGTTTTAATTGAATTTTTTAATGTCACAAATGTCTATTTATAACATTAGTAGCTAATGCATTAGCCAATGTATTTAATATTCTTGGAATGTGTTGATATTCGATGTAATCAAACTGCCTTTCCAAGAGACGAACCTTTAAAAATAATCTCAGTAACACTGGATTTTTAATAGCGTATACTCAATTTAAATGTAATACAATGAGTTTTGAATCTAACATAACGATCAAATGCCTAATGCCAAATGAAATGGCATCAGATAATAACTTAATCACTGTGCTATATTCTGCAACATTATTCGTTGTTTGACCAAGGTTTACCCCATGTATAGAAACTAACTCATCAGTGGGTGAATAGATAACCTAGGATGCAGAAGAGATATTTCGTATTCTACGACAGACACCATTAGCAAAACCAATGTATGCTTGAAGGGACGTCGACATCTGCAATATCAAGAGTAATCAAGATAAGTAGGAATAGTAGTCAAAGAAAACTTAAAATAGACACACTCATCTAATCTAAAGCAACTAATCTTAGTAAAATAACTAATGTATAGGTATGATATTCACACAAAAATCAAGCATAATATCTCTTCAGATAAATTCCATTTCTGGGTTTATCTAAAGAGACCCCATCATAATCAATCAATTCGTAAGCCCCTTTTGCAAGCACTCGCTTGACAATATAAGGGCCATGCCACATGGGTTCAAATTTACTAGCTCCTATTTTATCGTTGGCTTGGTCATATACCAATACTAGGACACCTTCCGAAAAAACATGAGGTGTCACACTTCGGTCGTACTGAGCTTTAACACATTTTTTATGAGCTTCGGTTGCTAATGCAGCGGTGCGCTGAGTTTCATCTAATTGTGCTAAGTACAAAAAGTGTTTTTCCTCTTCAGAAGTGGCTGGTAGTAACTCTATGGCTAATTGGAGTGACGGTATTTTGCATTCAATCGGTAACACGACTTCTAAACCGTAGACCAGCTGAAAAGGAGTGAACCCTATTGCAATTTTTGTTGAGGTTCGGTATGCCCAAAGTGCTGAGAAAAGCATAATATGCCAATTCGATTTATGAATTCCGATTATCCTTTTAATCATAGTGGTTAAAACATTTTTAACGGCTTCAACCTGACCATTAGCCTGCGGATAATATGGAGTAGAGTTATCATGCTGCAGACCAAGCTGGTCGGAAATTTTGGTCATCATGATGTTTAAAAAATGACTCCCATAATCAGTAATGATAGCTTGGGGTACACCGAATCAAGAAATCACGTGATTGAATACAAATGTAGCTGCAATTTTGCCATCTGCTGCAAATGTAGGCATTGCCTCAGCCCATTTGGTAAAATAATCTACTGCGAGAAAAATATACCCATGCCCCCCGACCGAGTGAGGGTTACATGTAATGAAATCAATGCCCCATTTTGCGAAAGGACCGACAACAATTATGGGGTGAAGAGGAGCTAGTGGTGCACGCATTTTTCGATAAAAAATCTGACAGTTGTGGCATTTTCAAATCGCAAGAATGCAATCTTTGAATAATGAAGGCCAAAAATAACCAGTGCACAATATCTTTTGGGTTGTGGCATACCCAGACGTATGACCGCCAAATGCTCCATAATGACAGTCATTTAAAACTCGTTCAGCCTCTTCATGGGTTAAACATCGTCGAAATATAGAATCCGCACCGTGACGATAAAGCGTGTCTCCAACAATATTGTATTGCTAAGACTGGTAACGGATCTTTCATCAATGTGAACGTGAAAGTTCAGGCTGAAAATTTTAGTTTTGGAGATAAATAATGATATCCCCATACCAAGGATCTAACGTACCCATAAGAAACAAACATTCATCAGCAATCAGATGCTCTACACAATTTCTGTCTCAATATTCAGGAAGTCACACCTAAGTTTGACGAACACCAGTGATTTCCTTGATTTGGATTTTTCAAATTCTAAATCAAACTCTTGAAGGATAACTATCTATTTAGAGTATTTTCCCCTAAGCAATTGTTTGGTCAAAATGTACATCATCAGGTTACAATTAGAAATCACAGTTGTTTTTCGTAACAAAATGTAACGACGAAAATGTTGGACAACTTGTACTGTTGCCAAGGCCAGTTTCTCCACATGTGAATATTTAATCTCTGTTGGATTGAGATTCTGACTGAGGTAGTAAATCACATGCTTGTTGAGGAATTCATCCTCCTGAACTAATACCATTCCAATGGTGGAATCAGAGGCTTCTAAGTATAAAAAGTAATCCTGGCTGTAATTTGGTGGATGCAGTAATGGTGCATGGGTCAACACGTGTTTTAGAGCATCAAAAGACTGATCAATGATCTCATCCCAATAAAAGGAACATTCTGTTTCAAAATCCTGGTAAAACCTTTGGTTAACTCAACATAGTTCCGGATAAATCTACGCAGAAAGTTTTCTTTCCCTAGTGGAGTCGCCATTTTGTTAGACAGAAAAATCCCTCTTGCAGACAAGAGCGATCTCCCTAGTATCCTAAGGATATCTAGAAACAAACAGACAAATTTTGTTGGGAAACCAGCTCCAAAAATAGAAGAAAAGAGATATCAACGCCTTAGAAATAAGCCACTTCGAGGGGGAAACCTCCAATACATTACATGAATGAACAATTCTTGGATGATACAAATTACAAAACCTCCTTTCTATATATAGGAGTCCATGGGGCCACAATGTAATCCTAGTGAGGCCACAATGTAATCCTAGCCGACCTAACAATAATAATTTAAGGGCACAATAATAACAATATGGGGGTTACAGGGGTACAATAATAACAATAAGGGGGTTACACTAACAACAATAAGTGACTATACTAGTAATATAGGGACCTAACATGCCCCTCTCCTTCAAAAAAGTGTTGTCCTCAACACTTGAGTAGCTCTGGGTGCTTCTGTAAAAAATTCTCATCCTCCCATGTAGAATCTTCAGTGGGTAAGTTCTTCCACTTGATGAGATACTCTGAAATTGATCGATTTCGTAGATGTCGAGTTCTTGTTTCCGTGACCGCTTCAGGTTCCAATATGATTTTTCCTTCCTCATCAAGTTCTGGAAATATTGTTTGAACTAGAAGATTTTCACCTATAACCTTCTTTAAGCATGAAACATGTAAAACTGGATGCACTCGTGAAGAAGCAGGAAGCTCCAATTTGTATGCCATAGTACCAATCTTTTGCAACACCTTGTAAGGACCATAGTACTTTGGCGATAATTTATTATCCTTCTTAGCTTGCTTGAGGGGCATTTGTTTGTATGGTTGTAGCCGTAAAAATACCCAATCTCCTACATCAAAACTTCTCTCGCTGCGATGTTGATCTGCCTGTTGTTTCATTCGATTTTGTGCCAAATTCAGGTTATCCTTTAAGAGTTGGAGAACTTCTTGCTGATGCTCGATGTGATCTTCCACTGCTTGAACCTTCGAATTTTTTCTTAAAGATGATGTGATGGATGGTGGATGATATCCATAAAGTGCCATAAATGGGGTCATTTTTGCTGCAGTATGGAAGGAAGTGTTATACCACCATTCAGCGAGAGGTAACCACTTGACCCATCGTGTTTTTTTATCAGATACAAAACAACGAAGATATCCTTCCAAACATTTATTTACTATCTCAGTTTGACCATCAGATTGAGGATGATAAGATGAGCTATGAGCTAATTGAGTACCCAAACAAGAAAATAACTCCGTCCAAAATTTTCGAGTAAAAATGGGATCTTTGTCACTCACAATAACCCTTGGGTTCCCATGTAGCTTTTGAATTGTGTCCATAAATGTAGTAGCAACTATAATTTCTTTAAATGGATGAGATAATGCACAAAAGTGTGCATACTTGGTAGGTCTATCAACTACCACCATGATGACACTCTTTCCTTTGGACTTAGGTAAACCTGTGATAAAATCCATTTAAATCGCCTCCCAATGTTGACTTGGAATGGATAAATGTTGTAGAAGACCCGGGGTCTTAATTGTCTCAACTTTATTCTGCTGGAAAACCAAACGTTCTGCCACAAACTTTTGAATATTAGATTTAAGGCCATCCAAAAAAAATTCTTTCTTCACCCTATGGTAATTTTAAAAAAATCCTAAGTGTCCTCCTAAAGGATAAGTGTGCAATTACAAAAGAATATTTTGTTTTAGTTGGGAATTCTTACAAACATATAAGCGATCTTTGTACCATAAGGAATTATTTTTCCAACTAAATGTATCAGATTTACTAGGATCTTGCTGCAAATTTTGAATGAGTGTCCACACTTCTTCGTCCTTCTTCCATTAATCTCTTGCTTCGGTTATCCAATCTGGTTGGATAATAGAAATGGCACAAAGCAATGCTTCCACCTCTTCATTCTTTCTTGAGAGTGCATCTGCAACAACATTAAGCTTTCCTTTTTTGTAGATTATTTCAAAGTCATAACCCAACATCTGTGTGACCCATTTTTGCTGCTCTTCTGAAGATAGTCTTTGTTCCAAAAAGTGTTTCAGACTATCATGATCAGTTTTTACCTTGAAGTGTCTTCCCATGAGGTAAGTTCTCCATTTCTTTAGTGCATGCAGTATTGCTAACATTTCCTTCTCATAAATAGGTTTCTGTAAATACTTTCCTTTGATTGGACGACTTTCAAAAGCAACGGGTCTTCCTTCCTGCATTAAAACTGCACCAATTCCATTTCCTGAGGCATCACATTCCACAATAAAGGTTTTCGTGAAGTCTGGCGTAGCTAAGACCGGTGCTAGGCACATTGCCTCCTTAAGATGTTCAAAGGCCTTAGTTGCTTCAGGAGTCCATGAAAATGCATCTTTTTCCAATAATGTTGCTAGAGGTGCTACTATTCTCCCATAATTCTTAACAAAATTGTGATAATACCCTGTTAACCTGAGAAATCCTCGCAACTTCTTTATGGTTGTGGGGATTTTCCATTCCTTAATGGCTTTAATGTTGTTAGGGTCTACTTTAACACCCTCGTGAGATACAATATGACCCAGATATTCCACCTCTTGTACTCCAAAGAAACATTTGGATGTTTTTGCATATAATTGTTTCTCCCGCAATAGTTTGAGCACCCTGTCAACATGTTCAACATGATCCTTCCACGACCTGTTGTAGATTAGTATATCATCAAAAAATACTAGCACAAATTTTCTAAGGAAGGGTTTGAAAATGGAATTCATCAACCCTTGAAATGTAGAAGGTGCATTGGTAAGGCCAAAGGCATGACCAAAAATTCATAATGACCCTCATGAGTTCGAAATGTTGTTTTTGGAATATCTTCAGTCTTCATTCTAATTTGATGATATCCTGAATGAAGATCCAACTTGGTAAAATGAATTGCTCCATGTAATTCATCCAATAATTCATCAATCACAGGAATGGGAAATTTGTCTTTAATGGTGAGCTTATTGAGCTCCCTATAATCAGGACACATTCGCCATGATCCATCCTTCTTGTGTACCAATACTACAGGAGCAGAGAAAGAACTTTGACTAGGTTGAATTATACCCGCCTCTAACATTTCTGCAATCATCCGTTCAATTTCGCTCTTTTGGAAGTAAGGATATCTATAAGGCCTGATGTTTGGAGGAACACTTCCTGGAATCAAATGAATAGCATGATCATGATCACGAATAGGTGGGAGCCCTTTGGGAGTTTCAAACACCTTGGAATGATTGTCCAAGACTTTTTGGAGATCTGCAGAAATAGATGATTTTGATGTTGGAACTTCTAGTGAGCATAATAGTGCAATTACACCTCGTTGTTCTTTATTTAGAAGCTTTGCCATGACATTAGAGCTTATTATCTTTCCAGGCTTCCCTACAACACCCTGTAATTCGAATTCCTTTCCTTCTGAAAAAAAATTCAAGAAAAGTTCTTGAAAATTAAAAGCTACCGTCCCCAAAGATTGTAAACATTGTACTCCTAGTACAACATCAACACCTCCCATAGGAATGAAAAGCATTGGACTATTCAATACATATTCCCCATGGTTAGCTTGATATTATGGCATTTTCCAGAGAAATTTATAGTTCCTCCATTTGAAACCATCACTTGACATTATGGTGCTGGGTATAGGAAACAATTCAATTCCTTGGCTACCTTACAATGAATAAAATTATGGGTGGTACCTGAATCAATCAACACTATTACCTTTTTCTTCTTGATGTGTCCTTCTATCTTGAGAGTTTGAGGAGTGGTAATTCCTGCCAATGCATTACACGATATGGTCGGACTCATTTCTTCCTCTTCTAGGGTTGGTTCCTGGTGTATATCCTCTTCTTGTTCATTTTCTTCTTTCTCTTCACAATCTATGTATAATAATTTCTTCTCAGCACACTTATGACCTTTAGTGTATTTGCTATCAAAACTGTAGCAAGGCCCTTTTGCTCTTTTTTCTTCAAATTTTTGTGGTGTCAACCTTGTAGGTTGTGGAAATCTAGGAGTAGCAACACTTCCATCTTTATAGAAGTGAGTGGTAGGCTTCCTTGTCCCCATAATTTTACATTCAATTTTTCTTTCCAACCTGAATGCCTTCTCTAATGAATTAGGTTCCAAAAAGAGAACTTCATGTTGGATGTTATCCTTTAAAGTACCTATGAAGAGATCAATTCTGTGTTCCTTTGAAATATCAGTTGCCCTTATATTCAATTTTTGGAAGTCCTCAATGTGCTCCGCCACTAAACCCTTTTGTTTGAGATTTATCAATTGGCTAAAGAAGGTGTTGCTTTTTGTATCCTCATAATGTGCTATCATTTCCTCCGTAAAAATTGACCAAGTGACAATATTTTTACAAGATAAAATCCATTTATACCATACAAATGTATTTTTTTCTAAATGTAAAGTTGCAATGCGTACCTTTTGTGTGTTTTGCACATTATTGAGATCAAAATATTGCTCCATCTGTAGTATCCATGTTACGAGATCCTTGCCATCAAAATTCCTCATATCCATCTTTGGAATATGGTGGTTATTTAATCCAACATTAGAGTTTATGAAATCACGATTAACATTTATTTTTTTCTCATCATGATTTTCATCTACTATCTTTTCGCCATTAGGAATCATTTCTTGTATAAACTTTGACAAACCTTCCTTCAAACCTTCCATGTCTTCCTTCAAACCTTCCATTTTTTCTTCCAAACCATCCATCGTAGCTTCCATGCCTTTCTTCAAACCATCCATCTTAGCTTCCACTCTTTTCTTCAAAACATCCATTTCATTTTTTGTTGCTCTTTGCGAGAGCGAATTTTGGTGCACTTGCTCTTGTAATTTTGATAGATCATGTTGCAATTCTTCATCTTCATGAGTCATAGTAGAGTAATATGAAGGCTTAATGGGTGTTGAATTCTTTTTAGAAGGCATTTTAGAACCCAATACTGATATCTATGCTCAATAGGCCTTTGGAATCACTTAAAACTGATTTTCCAAATAAGACTTATGCAATTTGAAAAAAAATACACACCTTTTTCTTGATTTTGAGGAGCTCGATATTGAAACTAAATTATCTTTGTGATTTAGGATCTTCAATATCTAAAATTTGGCCCTAACTTAGCCCCCTGAATCTTCTTTCAATTTCCACAGGTCTAACTTGATTTGGATTCTTCAAGACAAAGTTATTTCCAATATCCCACAATGACCTAATTATGGACTGGTTCAGTAGAGCGAACTTGTACGGCTTGACACGTGTCACTGTTTGCTCCTTTGGATCTGAAATTTACATAAAGGAAATTACAATCCATGTACTTCTAGTCACCTTTTATAGAATTCGAGAGATTTATGAAGATTTTCCCACGATCACCTCTTTGAGATGAAATTCAGAAGCCTGAAAAAGACCTAACTTCCACAGATCATATCTTAAAAACTATTACAAACCAAGCTATGAAATTTTGCGACAATGTTCCTCAGGATTTGAGCTTCGTACTCTAAAATTTTCAGCTTCTGAAACTTCGTAGAACAAAATTTATAGTGAAAATTCCAGGATGAGCTGTTTGGAGTACCGAAACCCTAGAATCCAAAGCTTTGATACAAAATGTTGGGAAACCAGCTCCAAAAATAGAAGAAAAGAGATATCAACACCTTAGAAATAAGCCACTTCGAGGGGACAACCTCCAATACATTACATGAATGAACAATTCTTGGATGATGCAAATTACAAAACCTCCTTTCTATATATAGGAGTCCATGGGTCCACAATGTAATCCTAGTGGGGCCACAATGTAATCCTAGCCGACCTAACAATAATTATTTTAAGGGCGCAATAATAACAATATGGGGGTTACAGGGGTACAATAATAACAATAAGGGGGTTATAATAACAATAATAAGGCACTATAATAGTAATATAGGGACCTAACAAATGTAGACCATTTTATCTAGACCATTATGTTTAAGAATTATTAATTAACTATGGATAGATGCTCCTACCTGAAGTCCAATGCTTACTCGGTCTTCAATCCAGTCATTCCAAAAGGTATCGATCCAGTACATAAGATCTGCAATCAAAGACAAGAAAACAAGATCAAAAGCATCTGCAAGATATGATAATTCAAAAGAAATAATCTGTCTTAGTGATCAAGGAATCTAAGATTTAAATTATTCAAAAGATAGATGAACAACTCATTGAGAAAATAGAATCCATTTTTATTAACTTGGAATAAAAGAAGAAACCTTACAACCTTGATGCCATGATGTTTGTAGAGGTTCTTCTGGGGTCCAGAACAACTGTTTTCCTCAGTTTGACAAGAATCCAACTCTTTGAATCAACAGATGACTATGGCTATGAGTATGTAATCTCTCTCATGCCAATGATGCCAAATGTGGAGAGTATAATTTCTTCAGAAATTCTCTTCTACAAGCTAGGAAGTAAGTACCCTTGAGACTGAAACATGGTCTCAATTTACATGAGAAGGGAGGTAGTTTCAGCTCCAATAAGGAAGGGATAAAGCCCTCTCATCATGGGATTTTAGCTCCAAAAACCAAGGGATAGCTCCATTTATGAAGCGATAAAGGTTCATGAATGGAAGGGGCGAAGCTCGGCCAGATAGTGCTTCTAGAAGGCCCCATCTAGTAGAATATTTGACCAGCTAGGCTTCTAGAACTTAATTTTCTTTTTATTTTATCTTTTATGGGGGTTTGCAGTTTTAATGAACTGAACGTGCGGGATGTGCCGCAGGTTTTATAGCAATAAACCATGGTACCGAAGAAAATGGCTAGGAAAAGTGCGGAGTTAGGATTTTTAGGGTTTTAATAAGCTTTTTCCCAATTCCAAGACTTCATTAAGGAACTTTATGATTTTGGACCTCTAAGGGAGCAATAAATAGGCAATGATGAGCCCATATAGACAGCTAAATGTCATGGTGACAAATTTTAGTGTAACATGTAGCAAAAGTTATCTTATGTCTATCTTTTGGTGCAATTCTAATTTGATGGTATCCTGAAAATCCATTTATGAAAGAATAAGCCTCTTGTCCTCCTACATTTTTCAACACCTCATCTATAAATGGCACGGGGAAAGGATTATGCAAGCATGCATCATTCAAATTTCTTAGGTATACACATATCCTGATGTTTTCCTTTGCCTTATTTTCCTGTATCACCTTAGGACTTACCCATTTAGACTCTTCGACTAGTTCAATGATTCCAACTTTGATAATTTTATTTAACTCCTCCTTCACTTTTTCCTTGTATTTTAGATTCAACCTATAGGTTATTTGATTTACTGGCTTTGCATCAGGTTTCAGGGGAATCCTCATAACTCCTAGGTCCCCTACTATGCCCTCCAATTCATAAAATTTCGTGGGAAAGAGCTCTTGATACTCTTGCAAAAACTCTGCAATTTTTCTAACTACGTCTTCATCCCAATAATCTCCAATCATTGCAAATTTTGGTTCTTCTTTTGATCTGATATTCACCTTCCTCATTTTTATGGGCTTTGCTATATCGAGTATTTCAGTTTCTAGTCCAACAACTTCGTGATGTACTTCTGATTCAGTGATATCAATATTGCAAAAATCCTCATCATCTTCTTCCGCGATCATATTATAACACTCCAGTGCTTGCTCCAACTGTGTGATCCAATTTGGTTGTGTCCATGTTAGAGAAGTTGCTTATTAAAAAACTTTTCTCTAACTTTCAGAACGACTTCATCTATGAAAATATGTCCAGTTTGCAGCTCCATGTCGCAGTTATGTCTCAAGATACCATTTCATTGGTATTGTCTCCAGTGTGTGGATTAACACATGTACCCAGTATTTTTCTTGAACTTATTCCAAAACTGAAGTGCAGCGATGAATATTATCCTGGGGTTCAACCTTACCATCATACTTTACTTCGAATCCTGTATCGATTGGCCAAAATCTGACCCACATCAACCTTTGATACTCTTCCCAAATTTCTATATTCATTTTATGGGTACCCCACCATCTAGTAGGTGAAGACCTCAGGGCTACATCCAAATCTTGGAACCTTTTTTATTCTAGTCTCTCTTTCAAATTTATAAAGAAAAAGACTTACATCTCCTATCCCATCATAATACGGTAGATTACGTACCTTCGAAGTTATGCAGCAAAGTGTTTTGTGATTCTGGCACATTGTCTGGTATATATTTCATGTAGCATGTTCTTCCATTTTCCAGTTCTTCCTCAGAATATGAAGAAAAAGAATTTTCATGTTCCTATATCAGTTTACCTTCCACCGTGGAATTAATCCAATCTTCCTCCTTAGCTTTCATCTTGTAAGTGTTGTCGACATCTACATCGAAGTACTCATTGTGTGCAAACTCTGTATAGCGCACTCCTCCTAGTGGGTGTAAAGGAATTATGACCCTCATATTGTCTTTTTCGAACACCATTTTTCTCTTCTTTAGATTGATTATTGCTATAGTATCCAAAGCAAAATCTAATCCAAGAAGCGTCGAATAGGGATTTCTATCATCTACAATTTCAATCACTTCGAAATCTACAACAACGTGCACTCCTTCAATATCTACTACAATGTCAGGTAACCTTCCCATAGGGAGGATATTATGCTGGTTGGCCATCCTCAACTAGATCAACAACCATTGCAACTTCGGTTTTCCCATTAACTCCCAATTTTTCTTAAGGTATCACATTGGCATCGGATCCCAAAGCTAGGATTACTTGATCCATATCATATTCCCTGATCTGTGCAGTTAATCTCATTTCATTCGATATTCTCTTCTTATGTTGATGTAAATTTTTTACTTACTGCACATTGATCGCTTTTTGACACTTCCTTATCAGCACAGTGGCCTATCAACTCCTGGAGTCCTTCGACAACCCTCTGATCTACCAATAACTTCATTTAAGTCTATAGAAACAACCTCAAGATACTTGGATCTAATTCTTTCATTGGAGAAAATATTGTAGCGTTGTCCTTCTTTGGTATTAACTTTGGCATCGGTTGCACTTTAGATTTTGAAGCTCCAGGATCCATGAAGCTTTGTTTCGCCTCCATGAACATTTCTTTTTATGTCTGAATACTGATTTCGGAAAATTTTTCTATGGTCTTTCTTACCCATGTATCTTCGAATTTCTTCTTACCTTCTGCTTTATCATCTCCTATTGCAGCTCCACTCCTTGTTACAATATTGGTGTGTGGTTTATCCTCCCTTGGTTCAGTGGTCATCATTTGCAGATTTTGTGTCAGCTGTTGGTTCCTTTTCCACTGCATATTTTCCATAATGACCGAACATTATTCTATCACATGATCAAAATATTTGCAGTACTTACATGTTGTAGTAGGCTTATAACAACCTATTTCATAGTTTCATTTCTGCCCACAGTTGTAACAGATAGTCTGGTCACGTCCTAAACCAACTCCTCATCCTCAACCTTGGAAACCTCCTTAACCAGAGTTTTGTCCTTGATCCTCTTGTGCATGTCCTTCAACTTGAATCCTATAAGCATCAGTAGTGTGTTCCTTCATTAAGTCATAACTTCGACAATTTTTCTCATCATGGCCTACTGATTTACAAAAGTTACAAAACAACTACCTTGGGGTATACACATACTTCTGCAATAAATAACAATATTCTGGATGATGTTGGCTTGAAGTTCGACTTATCTTACACCATAGGCTTGATCCTGGATTTAATGGATTAGGTGCTCCACTAGCCAAGTAATCTTGGAATACGAGGCATTCTTCCTTAGAATGACCTTCAAATTTTCACTTTATACACCACACTTCCTGTTGAACTTCTTTGCCCTTCTTGATATCTTACAATTCCAAGGTCAATTTTGCTTGCTAACTCTGAATCTGTTGCACTCCTACATCAATATCTCCTCCAGGTTAAGCTTCCAACTTCATTTCAATTTCCAAAGCCTTGCTTTGAGTTGTTATTTTTTGTTGTGTCAAGGGTAACCTGATATGAGGCAGCAGTGTAGCTATAAATCATTCCTTATGTTGCACGGGGGTATATCAAAGCTTACTTGTCCCATTAACACCTTGAATATTTGATCCAACTCCAAGAAATATTATTATTCATTTGTTTGATTTCCTTCAGCTCAATAATGCACTACGACTCAGACTTTAGATTCTTGAATTATGATACCAACGCTTTCTTAACATCATCCAATGAAGCAGCTTGATTAGTAGTAGAATACTTCATATAACAGGTTAGTGTGCTTTCGTGTAGCGCTATGACGAGATGTGCATTCTTTACATCCTCGTCAGTAACCTGTCTTTCTTTCCATACTGTATCAACTACAAAACAAAACTTCTCAGGATCATTTGTTCCGAGTCCTCTAAAAAAATGTAACTTAATTTCATTGAAAATGTTTCTTCTTTGGGGGTTAGGGGGAGGGGTAGGGGAATTAGGGCGTGTGGTGTAGGGGAATTAGGGGGAGGGGGATGAGGGGTAAGGGGAGTAGAGGGATGTGGAATCACATATGTTTCTTGTTTATTCTCAGCTCCTAACTACGATGCACCTTTGGGTGTTGTGGGATTACTTATTTCTTCTTCACTCTCATATTCACCTAACAAAGGACTATAGCTAGTCTTAATAAAGTTCTCTTGATCTATTCTGTATCGCTTTCCACTTCGCGTAGATCCAATTATTGGTTCATAATTATTCCCTATTCATCTAAACATTAATCTGGCTGCATTCATAGTACACCCTTTTCACATAAAATCATTTTAATCCACAGCCTCAAAGAATTTAGATAGTTACCTTGCGGTCCCTTGAATAATCTTCGCTCAGATTCGTTGTAAGATATAGTTGTGTCTATGGCAAATTCAGTGATAATCCTCCCAGGATACTATCAATCCAAAAATAAATAGCTCTTGAAATGTTGTTGTTGGTATCCTTGAGTCACCGTATCAATTTAGAGCTCCACGCAGTAGGCTCATTGTTTGTAAAACAAGTCTTTTTCTCATTCAACCTTGATATCCATTCATATATCTCATTAACAAATGATGCGAAGAAAATTTTATGTTGTTCTGTGAAAAGATACCTCTACAACCAAGCTTCAGTCGTCAATCGTAGATTTTGTTTTCCTGAGTTGTGAATTCTCATTCTTTTGGATCTACCCAATATTGTATTTCTTTCTTTGATGGATGCCACATCCACATGTGCCTCAAACAAATCTTGGTCCCAGAAAAAAAAACCATTTTTTTGGCTCGATTGGGCTTGACCCAGGTTCGGATTTTTACTTCTTAATAGAAAACCCTCACACAGCTTCCCTTTCGCCAATGACCTGCAAGCATATCACAATCTCACTTGAGGTGGCTATGGGTGGTTGCAGAACCAAGTTTTTGTAGCCTTGAGGGACTATGCGAGGTGGCTTCACTTCGCTTGTCTGTGTTTGATCAATATTATAACATGTATATTAATATTGCATTGTGTATCCTAATTACTTACTTCATCACCTTCAGATAAACATAAACCCATTACAGAATAAGATAAACTGCACTATCACAGCATATACTTGCAACCATTACTTCGCATAAACAGATAAACAAAAACATAACACATATAGATACAAAATATGTTCCAAAACATATTCTTCTTTATTAATATGGATATGTTCAATACATTCAGCTTCTCTGACCTGCGTACACACCTGTAGGTGGTCTACGTACTAAGCTACAGACTCTCCCAAGGTCTTCACGCACTCAGTTGTGGAGCCTTCCCTTAAGGCCCAAAACAGACTAAAGACAGAAAATACAATCACTTGTGCTCATCAACTATACATGAATACTACTTCGATACAACATTACATCCCTTTATATACCTTTACATCATAAAAAAACCATGGTCGATATACCATGGGTTGGAATAAACTTTTAGCTAAAAGCCCGAAACCCGTTACAAAATGAGGGGCTTCGACCCACCACGAAGCCCATAGACATCATGTGGTAGATCTAAATTTACGATATCGCGCACTCCACTCCTCAAAATGCGGATTGTTTGACCAAAACTTGGACCAAGTTGGGTTGCGCCCAACACAACCACACTGAATATGGGTTGTGTGTGTGGTTGGAGGCCTCTGACCACATGGACTAGTCTGCATGCATGTAGCTGGGCTATAAAGAAAGGATGAAGAATGGTTCCAACTTATAGAAATTGATCACTTGAAAACATAGGCTAATAATAGTATGATCATGTGTCTCTGGGTATTGCAAAAGGTTTTGGATGTTGGAAAATTTGGAGACTCATATATTAGAACTTATTTTCCTTATCATGGTAATTACTTGTGATGTTAATTGTTTTTTTATTACTTCTTTAGTTTTTTTCATCAATTAATTACAAAAACAATGAATATCACTAAGACACATAGTACACAAGATAGAGGCTCCAAGCTAGGGAAAAACCCCTCCAAGGGGAAAAACCCAAATAATTCTTCTCTTCTTCTTTAGAGTCTTCTTACAAAAGAGACTTCCAAGGCCTAAAGACCAGAGAAAACTAACCCTCCAAGCCCCAACCCAACCCCCATCAAGATATTCCTTGATAAATATTCATAACTTCGATATTACTTTCTTGATTCTACAACTTCTTCCCCTACAACAGAGTTTCGGCCTTGTAATTTTGGCCTCTTGTGACTGCTTCAGAATTTTGGCCTTCTACAACTAGCAGCTTCACAAACCCTAGTGAGGCAAGGAAATAAATTCTTTGACAAAATTAGACTTTTGCTCCTCTTCTTTTTCCTCCATATCTTCTTCTTCACCTTTGTTATTACAGATCAAACTTTCTTTAGATGAGTGTCAAAATGATTTGAGATCCTCCTCTTTATATAACCTTTCTTGAGGGTCGAATTCCCTCCCTTTAGGCCAACTTGATCTACTCCTTTGGTCGACTTGATCTTGGGTTTATCCATGGCTTTTTATTGATAAAATAAATATTTTTATTCATTACAATGAGTCCAAATGAGATTATGACACATGTCCAATATTATTATTTATCCTAGAAAGACCTATAAGATGTAAAAGCACGAACATGCTTTTGACTAAAACTTGAGTATGAAACCCATTCTCCAAAAATAAAATGTGAATTATTTTTCTTTATTTTTCTTTCTTTTTAAATAATATACAAGGTCATGATTAAAATTACATGATAATGAATACCGAACTTAGTTACAATTTTCAACACTCCCTCTTAACTAGGGAGGTATTCATGGTACAATGAATCTCAATCTTGAAACAATCTCATAAGAAGAGTCAGATTGATAGGCGATGTATTTTCAAGCATCTTTATCATAACTAGCACTATCCCTTAAGGCCTAAAATGTACAAGCTCATATTTAATTAAGAGGATTATGATAAGAGGATTTACGTGTATTTCCACACTACCTCTCAAGGCACATACCCTGTCCAGATGACCAAAAGTAATTTCCTTTTACGACTATTCTTATCTTGGATTCCCAGACCTCGATCCTCAAAGAATATAGGTCTTCTTCAAATACTCTTATCTTGTATGCCCTACCTCATCCTCAAAGAGCATCGTTTAACAACATCTTTCCCTGGATTTTGCAATCCATAAGAAGTTCCAATCTAGATTCTTATCCAATCCTCAAGAGTCCATTATTTATTTATGGCCTTCACTAAGACTTATGACTATTATTCCTAGTCTAGTGCCTGAACCATAAAGACAAGAAATATTTGATATCACTCCCTCTCAATAAAGGAAGATATATCCACCGAACCAAGCTTACCTCTCAAGTACTCAAGCTTATTTTTTGGTAATGCTTTTGTGAGTATGTCTGCTACTTTTTCATCTGTAGGTATATAGTGCAGCTCTATGACCCCATCTCATACCAGGATTCTGATGTAGTGGTATGTATTGTTTATATGCTTCGTCCTAGCATGAAATAGCAGGTATTCCATTAATCGTGTGCAATTATGATTATCACAATGTATCCATGTAGGGATAAGAGTCCTTAAAACAAGTCATATAGTAGCTTCCTTAGCCAAACTACTTCCTGATAGACCTCGCTTGCAACAACATATTTAAATTTAGCACTACTCAAAGATATTGTATCCTTCTTTCTGCTTAACCATGAGACCATGGAAGATCCTAGGCTGAAGAATGAACCCGTTGTGCTTCTTTCATCTATCTCACATCCACCCTAATCTGAATTTGTATATCCCATGATTTGGACTTCATTACCCATGTACCATAGGTAATGATATATAGTCACACGTAAATATCTTAGGATATGCTTGGCTGCAATCCAATTATCATGTTTTGGTTCCATCTGAAACTGACTTAGGAAATTTTCTGTAAAAAAAATGTTTGGTATTGTATTTACTAGATACATCAAGGACCTAATCAATTTTTTGTAACAAGTAGGATCCACCGGACTAGATTCTGAACTCCTCGACTTCTTTAAATTTGTAATCATAGGAGTCATCATATGCTTGCAATCCATTATTCCATAATTTTGAATCATATTGATCACATACTTACCTTGACCAAGATATATCTCTTCGGGCTTTTTCCATACTTCTATTCCAACTAATCATACATAATCCCAAGATATTTCATATCGAACTAGGTTGCTAATTGTTTCTTGCATTCGAGAATATGATGCTCTACACTTAGGACTAATATATTATCCACAAACAATATTATGATAATGGATTCACCTTGGACCACCCTAATATATAGGTTAGTATTTGTACTACTCTTGGTAAAACCAAGTCTCAATAGGTATGCATCCGTTCTTGCATACCAAGCTCTAGGTGCTTTCTTCAAGCCATATAGAGCCTTCTTCAATCTGCAAAAATGAGTCTCCCTCTAATTTATCTCAAATCCTTGAGGTTGTTAAATGTAAAAGATTTCATTGATGGTCCCATTCGGGAAAGTTGTATTAACATCCATTTGATGGATGTTACATCCCATAGTAGCATCCAATGAAACCAATGACCTTATTTTTGTATACCTAGTTGTGGGAGAAAAAATTTCTTCGTAATCAATTCCTTATTTATGTGAGAAGCGTATTGCTACAAACATTTCTTTTTACTTGTCTATTCTCCCATCTACAACACAATTTATCTTATAAATCCATTTATTGTCATTTGGCCTTGGGATAATGTCCCATACATTTTTCTTCATTATGGAATGATATTCTTGATGCTTAGCTACATCGTCATATGAGGAGGGTTCTGTTTCAATTACATTTTTCAAGTATGCAACATATCCAAAATACCTCTTCGGTCCCTTACTTCCCTTAGATGTCCCTGATGATGTATGTCCTTCTGCCTCTTGTAGAGTAGTTTTCATCCAAATAGGCCTCGTTTGATTTTTTGGAACAATTACTTGTTGTATAGGCTCACAAGGAGCGCCAACATCTTCTTGAGTAGGTCTTAGTTCTTTACCATCATTATCCTTAGAGATATCCTCAAATATAGGTATCTCTTCTTCATCAAATTCAACTGGAACACCTTTTGACTTCTTGTAAGTTTTACTCTCATTAAAGATGACATCTCTACTTACCTCAATTCGATGACCGTCCTTAATGTAGATTTTGTATGTTTTAGATGAAGCACTGTACCCAACAAAGATTCCCCTTAGACTAGTAGGATATGAATTATTTCTCTTATCCTTAGGTATATGAATATATTTAGGACACCCAAATATACGAATATTATCGACACTCGACTTCTTTCCTGTAAATGCATTTTCCAGAGTCATGTTATTGAGGATCGTGTGAGCACTTTGGTTCTACAAATAAAAAATTGTCATACATGCTCCTCCCCATAGGAATTTAGGGAGATCTTGATCATGTAGCATAAATCTAACACATTATTCAATAGTACGGTTCTTCCTTTCTACTGCACCATTCTTTTCAATATTATCACAAACAATGAGCTCCCTCTTGATTCCTACTTTCTTGCAGAAATCTATTAACTCTTTGGAGGTGTATTCTCCACCATTTTCTAACCTTATAATTTTGATATTTCTCTCATTTAGTTTTTCTACATTATTCTTGAACTCTTGAAACTTTTCAAATACCCAATCCTTGTTCTTGAGGAGGTATAACCAAGTCTTTCTCAAGAAATCATCAATGAATGTTACATAGTATTGATGCCCACCAAGAGACTTGAATGTCATAGGTCCACATACATATGAATGTCTGAGATCTAAAATTTCCTTAGATCTGGTACCACTAATTGCAAATGGTTTCTTTAAATTCCTTCCTAGATCACATCCCTTACATGTTCTTTCATGATCTTCCTTTATTTCGGGGATTCCATTGACCATTTGACTGAGATATGGAAAACTTTTATAATGAAGGTGTCCACACCTTACATGCCATAATTTGAAATGAATCACTTCCAAGTGAACTAGGGATTGAGCTAGAGGTGTATAGAGTCTATACAATGTCCCCTCACAAATCCCAATCTCCCTTTATTCATTAATACTAGAGCCCTTACCCCAAACCAAAACCTTTTCATCAACAATTATTTTTTTATAACTCTTATCCTCTAGACAAGAAATATAAAGCAAGTTTTTCTTCAAACCTAGAACATATAAACTTTTGTTGAGGTGAATGCTTCCACATAACTCAAGCTCTAATGATGTAGACCCTATCCATTTCACTAGATTGCTATTTTTCTCTGCAAGTTTGATAGAATGAGATGAATTTCATTTTGAAAAGATCTAATGTTGACTGCATTCTCCCTTCATATTTCTGGAGGCACCACTGTCAATAGCCCATACATTCTCAACTTTGAAGGTACCAGATAAAGAGGAGAACAAACTTCCTTCTACTAATTCCTTTACGAGCTTGGAGATAATATTTAATAAAAAATCCTTCATGGATGTAGCGATATTTCCAAGAACCATAAAACCATTTTTCATACCCTTTGTCATGGTGCCGACTAAAATATGATATTTAGTCTCTTTCTTGAACCTTAACTTTGATACCATGTTGGAAAATATGGAGACTTGTAGATTACAAATTAATTTCCATGTCATGATAATCACTTTTGATGTTAGTTGGTTATTTATTACTTCTTTAGTATTTTTCATCAAGTAATTACCAAAAAAATGAGTATCACAAAGAGATAGAGTACACAAGATATAAGCTCCAAGCCAGGGAAAATCCCCTCCAAGGGGAAAACAAAAAAAATGATTCTCTTCTTCTTTAGAATCTTCTTACAAAAGAGACTTCCAAGACTGAAATACCAAAGCCAACTAACCCTCCAAGCCCCAAGCCAGCCCCCAACAAGATATTCCTTGAGACAACTTCAGAACTTTAATACTGCTTCCTTGATGTTTCAACTTCTACCACTGTAACAGAGTTTTGGCCCTGCAATTTCAACCTCCTGCAACCGCTTAGAATTATGGCCCTCTCCAATTGGAAGCTTCACAAACTGTAGCGATGCAGGGAAAGAAAGTCTTTGAAAAACTTCGACTTATGCTCCTCTTCTTCACCTCTACTATTAAAGAACAAACTTGCTTGAGATGAGTTTTCAAATGAGTCGAGTTCCTCTCCTTTATATAACCTTTCTTAAGGGTCAAATTCCCTCCATTTAGGCTAACTTGATCTTCTCCTTGGGCCGACTTGGTCTTGGGTTTATCCATGATTTTTTATTGATAAAATACATATTTTTCTTCATTACAATGAGCCCAAACTGGACAATGACACGTGACCAATATTATTTTTTATCCTAGAAAAAACTAGAAAGACCTTGAATACATAAAAGCAAGAAGAACATGCTTTTGAATCAAACTTGATTATGAAACCCATACTGCAAAAACAAAATATAATTATTTTTCTTTATTTATAAATAATATACAATGTCATGATTATAATTACATCATAATGAAGACTGAGCCTAGTTACAATTTTTAACATTGGACAAGTGGACCCCATTTCCATAATTGTATCTTGGATTTTGGGTCATGTGTAGTAACTCACATCTCATGTTTACTTAGTGAGCTTGTAAAAGAGGGTAGATGTGGGGTGGGGTGTTACAGATATCCATATTGGTCCCTTGTCCTTAGTCAAGATAAGGCACTTAAGCCCTCTTCCAACAACCAACAAATATTTTACCAATTTTTTTGCTATTGTTTTTTATTTATTTATATTATTAAAAAGGACCTAAAATAGAAAAATATAACCATCAAAAATAAAAAAGTAAAATGTGAAATATCTTTCATCTATTATTTACAAAAAATCTTGATGGATTACATTCTCAAAATAAGGTGTTTGGAAATTGTGCCACATTGAAGATTCAAATGCCTAAATAAAATTACCCTCTTATTCATTTCTTTTAGTATTTACATAACATCAGTTCGAGGGTTTTGAAGGTTTTTCCATTGATCATAATTTTATTTACAATAATATTTTAAAATATTGGTAAGGTTCCTTGCCTAGGGTTTCGTGAAAGGTTGTTTCTAAACTCTTAAATATTGATAAAGTGTTTTCATTGAATATATTTAACATTTGGAAGTATTTAAATTTTCCCTAAGTGCTACAAAAATTTTATATCGATTAGGGCACTTCTATTTTTAACCACTTGGGGCTTAAGACCTATAATTTATGCAATCTCGGATTAGATTAATGTGATTTACTATTTACTTGCATATTAGTTAGTGATGAGCTATACTTTCACTCCTAAGTTTTAGTTCCCTAGCTCAATAACAAAGGATCCATAACACTAAGTGTGTTTCCATACCCTTGGGTTGCTTCAAAGACATTGAAAGAGGTTTTTTTTTTTACATTTTTTGCATTATTTCATAGATCTGGAAGTGTGGTATAGTAGAAATATTGTCCCAATTAGGTCACAAGTCCATGGTGAAATAAAGGGTAAATCACCTCACTTTATTTTTGTGCCTTTCTTTCACTCTCAAGATTCAAGGTAACCTTTATTTGAGTACATTCACTGAGTTGTCTTTGTTGGTTTTTATTTATGTTGTAGAATATTATATATTAGACTTAGAATTTGTTATATTTTGAACTCCTAACCTTGATCATATAGAGTGTTTATATGCAATGGTATTATAATATCGTTGGTGAAGTGTATGTAGATTGGGATACCACCCATGACGTTTTGTGAGTTGACCTAAAGCAAGAGTAGAATGTGTTAAGGTGGTAGTGGTTGCATCACCTTTGTGCTTACCATTTAACGACTTGATCATACCTTACCAAGGATGTTAATTTAATTGGTAATAGGTCCAAAATAATAACTATATTTGAGGGTTAAGAGAGTCAAACCTTACCCTTAGGTTTCTATCAAGCGACGTTAAATATCAAGCTTCTAGGAGGAGTAGAGGTTCATTAGGGGAATTTTGAGGTCTAAAATGGACCTCCTATGGAAACAATAAAATAATAGCTAAACCAATAAAATAATATTTATGAATTTGAAACTCACTTTTTGCAAAGATCCATATAACCATGGTTAAATTCAATTAAAAAATTGTACTAAAATAAAATTAATAAAAATATTCTATTGATGTGACTATAAATAAGAATGAGATTTTGAAGAAAAAATCATTATTATTGCACAACTAATGCATTTTTCCTTTGTACTTAAATAAATTAAGATAAAATATAAATATAAATTCAATAATTCTTAATTATAGAATATACTATTAATTAAAATTTATATTATTTAAATTACATAATAACATGTAATTAATATACTATATAAAAATAATATAATATAATCTATTTTTTATGTATGATTTTATATTACATATTGAATTGATTTCATTTATAAATAAATATTTGAAAATATATAAATATAATACTTATTGAAAAATGTGTAAATACATGAAGATTGTGTAGCGATATGCATTATTTCTTTCAAAAAATATGAAATGACAATAATAATATTTTATTCAAAAAGCGTGAAATGCAATTATTATGAGTACTTTACTTTATGACTTTAAAAGTACTTAAAGCACTGCCATGGTTAACCATGATTTTTTATCCACCATTGAGAATGTGACAAGTAAGTACCTTTAACTCAATGAATTCCATCTCAACCATTAGGGATGATGTCATCCCCTAAAATGTGATTGGTTCCCATAAAGTGAATTTTGATTGTACATTTTCCTTAGGAAGCCCATTTTAGACCTCAAAATTCCCCTAATGTCATTCTATGCTATTGTATTTTGTTCCATATTTGAGCAAAGCAACTAGGAGTGGGAAGTTAAAGAGAATAATAAATAGGGTTAAGGTTATATATTAGACTTACAAGCCACAATTCGTAAGTAACTCCATATAGAGTACCTCTTCAATTGTATTTACATATTTCCATACTACGAAAAGAGGGCGAAGCAACCTCGCCTTCTCACGAGGTTTTCTCTTGTAAGGGTTTACCCTGGAAAAAATTGTGTCTATTGTGGATTTTGTGTGTATCTATTTTTGTTCTATATTTCCCGCATTTCTACTAATTTATTCATTTAAGATTTAAGTATAAAACCATTAAATAAATAATTTGACATCTGAAGGAAAATTTGACTTAATATATATTTTAGCAATTATATGAGATCTATTGCAACGAATTGTTCTAGTGGAATATCCATTATACTTTATATATCATAAGATTTCATTTTTATTGGATTTGTAGTGACCCCACTTTGATCCCCTTGATTACTATAATTAATTATGTTGTTATTGCATGTATCGACATTTATGCATTGTTGTTAGGATGAGTTAAACTATATAACTCATAAATAATATGCATGTAATTATTTTTCTCGTTAAAGTAACATGAAAAACAATTGACTGTGAGTGTGAGCATTGATATGGACTATGATCGCATGAGTGGGAACTAGTGATAGGGTTGTCAGAAGTTGAACTTGCTTGTAGTTGCTAGAAAACCTCACCAAATCCCTATGCCAAAATTTGAATTTGAAAATGTTACCTTACCTTTTCCTCCTTTCTAAGGCTCATTGAACTAATCACCTCCCACAATTATGGGGATTGGATGGTGATTGAGGAATCCTCTAAGACTTTAGTGGATGGTATGGGAATGTACCCATCTTGAATTTTGAGATTGGACCCATGGGAAGTGGGGGGGAATGGAAAAGGTTGCAGAGAAAGTCATTTAGTGAGAGATGGAAAGAGTGCACGAATGGGCAAAGGAAAAATTCATGGGGATGTGCACCCAGACACAAAACGAAGGTGCATTATCAATTTGGGGATGGAATTGCAAGTACGGGACCATCCAATACTGATTTGAATAATTTCTTGACCATTTTGGGTGAGTAGGACTCAAATTAGGTATCAAAAATGGTGTAGAGAGGTGCCCTTCAAGTGTTAGATCATTTTTTCAGTATTGCGGTTCAATATAACCGAAGTTGCACTACTGGAATTCACACATAGGAACATAATACCTAGATAATATTGGTTTTTTTTTTTGGAGGGGGGTGTTGATATTGATGCATTGGTTAGAAAGCATGAGTGGCACTGAGAAGAAAAACTATCAAGGGACTATTTAAGAAGTGAAACAATTTCCTCATGTTATGCAAACCATTTGAGGAGGCACTAAAATTTTTTGAGGCCCTATGTTTAGTAGGGAAGAGGAGGCTTAGTTATATTATTTCTTATGAGGGAAAGTGGCCTTCACATTTACCATTTCCTAAGTTATTAAGATTTCTCTCGGTGGTGTCATGGCTTGGTTCAGGTGTGGCCAGTTATAGAAAGTCGTGTGAGTAGTTGAGTCTAAGTTTAGTGGAAAAGGCTCCATTTCCAGTTAGTCTGTAGTTTGAGATCTTAAATAAGTGTCCATTTTGTCTTCTTGATATTTATCTAAATTTATTGTGAATTATTGTTTGCATTTGTGAATGAGTGATGGTTTTTTTGTATCACTATTTCTTAGATGCAAGAATTTCTTGTGTGGATGACAAAATATAAATGTATGTAGGATTGCTGTTACTTTCATGCGAGAAGTCCCTTCTATGTGTTTAATCTAACTACATTGATGTTATGAAAATGAGGTCATGATGGAGTAATGATGATGATGATGGGTAATTATTCATCTTGTATGCACATATACATAATAGGATTGTTCCTAAAATCCTTCCTTAATTTCAACTGTTGAAAGCATTCAGGCTCATGTTATGCCTAACATACATGTCATGATATATTTTATCTTGTGAATCGAGTAATTCATGGAAGTTGGTTGTTCTTTTGTTCTAATAAGACACATGACTTATCATAAATATGGAATTATCACTAAAATAAAATTATGTTAAAAAATTGTACCATGTGACAAATGGTGATCAACTATTATATACCTTTGAGATGTATAGCCCTACACAATGGCACAAAGTTAATACATATCACAAATATAAATGTTTTATAACATGCCATACAAGGTTTGAACTATATGGGAGTTCTTAAAACATTACAAACCTACATTAAAATATAAGACATACATTATTTTTTTTTTAAACTTTGTAAATTTATGATAAGTATATCACTCACATAAAGCTATGGAATTGTTCAAGACTAAAATCTATCCCATATTGAACATTTCAATGGATGTAAAGAGTGGATAATGTCACAATATACAAAACTTTCCAATTCAATTTGAAACTTGGAAAGCATGCCACACACCACGTTAATGAGAAGTTTGTATGTGAAATATTCAACCTCAAAAAGGACAAGATATGGGTTTTGAGTTGAGATTTGAATCAGTGTATGCCATGGGAATTCATGGAAATTTGTTGACACGACAATTGGGATGATTTTATCACAAATAAAATAATAAAATCTATTTATTGAACAATTTCATCTTTAAAGTTTACAAATATAATTTTTAATAATATTATTAATTTTAATTATTTAAAATAGGTTTAGAAAATACAAATAAATTCAACAATTATACATTACATATTGAAAACTTCTATTTCTTGCATTCCAATCAAATTTAAACCAAATTAACTTTTGGATGCGATGTATCATGTCCATAATTTTTTATGAGATGCGTTGAATCCGAATACATTTTGGTTGTGATCTCCTAAAACCAAATGTCAAATACGAAACCCCAAGTTTTTCTCCTAGGGGTGGTAAGGATAAGACCAAATAAGCCATGGATACCACGTGGATTAATACCTTGGCACTTGAAGTGGCAAGGCAAAAGAAACAACAAAACACCCATGAAAATTTTAGACAATCATAACTTTGTGGAAGCCAGAATTTGAGGAAAGGAGGGTTGTTGGAAATCTTTCTATTCATATCATACCACACTGATTTCAGATTTAACTTTTTGAACCACGTCAATAATATGAAAATTTTTAAGACACCATCTTGTTCGTTTGTTACGGAATTTTGGATTGAGAATTGATAAAACAAAGAGAGAGAGATGATGATCGATGCTTAATATAATTTTTTTAATCTAAAATATAGTGACATCATTGTTTCAAAGTTTGAATGAAAGCATACAACTCTTTACCATATATTATAATATAATTTATTTATTTTTAAATCTCATAATGAAAAGTCATAAGGGTATGAATGGAAAATTTAGAATTATTAGTTGTCTCGTGACAAAATATTATTACAAATGTTTTGCTGCTATGTTTATGCTAAACACAAATTCTAGTTAGATTGATGTTGGTTCGGGCTTTTTGCACACATCTATTTGTGATTATAGCATAGGAGACCATAAACTTTCTAAGCTAGCTTTAAATTTCAGCGAAAACCACCTAAGGCTTAAACGAGGTTGGTATAAGGACAGTAGGGCCTGGTTAAACTATTGGGAGATCGACGAGAACGTTGCATTGAAAAACATTAATAACATTAAAAAAATTGTTACTTCTAAGTTCAAAGAAAAAATGTGGTGTGAGAAAGATCTAGCAACTAAAAGAAAATTAAGATACTATAAGGTGGTCATCAACCCCACCCTAGAAGATCAAAAGTATCTCTCTGTTTTAACTAGCTCAAAGAAGAAAATTAATATAGCTAAGATTAGAACAAACTCTCATGAGCTCCATAGTGAAACAGGTCGCTGGACAGTTCCTAAAACACCATGGATGGAAATGATCTGCCATCTCTGTGAGAATATGAACATCAAGGATGAAAATCACTTCCTCTTAGAGTGCCCCATGTACAACCACATTAGAGATCAATTTCATAATCTTTGCTGCAATAGTGACCTTCCTAGCCTTTTAAGATGTCAAAATTATAGTGAGCTCAGGAGGCTTCTCTCCAAGCTTTTTGAGCATAAGAATAAAATCTTAAATCAAACTAAATAACTCTTTCCTTTAGGTCGATAGACCAAAGATTGGTCTCAGTGGACGTTAACCATCATCATCATCATCATCATCATCATCATCAATGAGAAATAATTGTTTTCAGGCATAGAGTAGGGTGTCACCTACTTAATTTTTCCTTTTTAATGTTGAACATTTATCTCTATCAAAAACTTGTTACAGTGCTTTTATGATGGGTTTGGTTGGGCATATTTGATCAATAATATCTGTGTATTTTTGTCTTCCTCTCTCCAAATAAAAATTGATACTTAGCACGCTTTTATGATGGGTTTGGTTGGGCATATCTAATCAATAAAATCTGTGTATTTTTGTCTTCCTCTCTCCAAATAAAAATTGACACTTAGCACTCCACTGTCCTGTCATGGAATTAGCTAGGAAATGTGTTGTCCTTTAAAGTTTTCTAAATCTCATTCTAAATGGAAAAAAAAGAGATTATAATCTCTAAATTTTCAGATATTTTAATTTTTCATTGGTTTTTAAATTAATTTATCATACAATTAAATTTTATTGGGTTTTGAAAAATAAATCTATAAACTATTGGAATAATAATTTTTTATATTTAAATGTTTCAAAGTCAATTTATAATACAAATTTTAATAAGTTTTTTAAATCTCATCCTTAAAAAAAAAATTATTCTCTAAATCTCGATTATGATTATACTATATTACCAGCCTAGATCCATCTTAACTTTAGATCTATCAAGCCCCTAGAGAGATCAACTCTCTCAAGGTGCAAACCTCTTTTCTGAGTGCAAAATTTGAAGAAAGGTTTTCACCTCTAGAAGTTTGATCCCTCTGAGAGCTTGATAGATCCGAAATTAAGATGGATCTGGGCTACTTTAATTATTAATTTTATTTTTTTGTTTAATATTTTCTTTTATATAATTTCACTGAGTCAAAATTCTTTATATATATATATATATAATTTGAGTAGGTCAAAATATTTAGTTAACATAATACAAGTGGACATTACAACTCTTCCATATTCGGATGACTCTTGACCCAAAAAAGTAATAAAATTAAATTAAAAAATAATAGTATAAAATATTTTGATTGTGAAATGAGAGATGAATTTTGAGCATGTGGTATCCATGAGTCATGGTATTGGCCCATGGTATGGTATGATTAATAATATCCATAGTAAAGTGGGGTGAGTATCCATGGTTAAGTCTTGCTAATTTTAAGTATTATTTTGATTGTGAAATGAGAGATGGTTTGGGCATGTGGTATTGATTAGCCATGGTTTTTAATTTTTAATTTTATAATATCCATGGAAAAGTGGTGGTGAATATCCATGGTTAAAAATCTTGTTATAGTGTAAGTATTAATTTTTTTACTTATTAATTTTTTACATCTACACATTACCCCTATAATGGACTATAGAGCGCCTTTCAATTAGTGTTATTTATGCAAGGGAATCTTGTATCACTTCAAAGCAGTAGTTCATCTAGTGTCTCTACTGCTTCCCTATTTTCAATTCGGGAGAGGTGGTCAGGCCCAACATTTTGATTGCCTATTATTGTAATAGGTCTATATTTAAAATTAATATTTAAATATGGTTACAAAATTATTATTTTAATTTATATGGTGAAATAGATCTTTATTTATAGACACTATTTATATCTTATATATTTTCATGTGATAGAGGTGTAGATATATCTCAAAATTAATTATAATATTTTTTTTCTTTTAAATTTTATAAAAACTGTTAAAAAATTAAATTCAAATAAAATATTTATAAAATATTTTGAGCCCGAAATGAGAGATGGTTTTTGGGCATGTGGTATTGATGAGCCATGGTATTGGCCCATGGTATGGTAACAAATCCTATTTGCAAGTTAACAATATATGTGGATGATTAAACATAGTGTTATATATTGTAAGTTTTTGTGCTTATTAATTAAATTTAAACATAGTTGCATAATCATTATTCTATTTTAATAAGTAAAATGGATCTTAACTTACTGTCGCTACTTATACATTTTAATGTTAAACAGTTATTTTTAAATTTATTAATAAAAACAAAACTACAATGTAACAAATTCTAATTTTATTATTTTTATTATTTTTATTACTTTTTACTGACACTACAACATGTTTTGGGGGCTCTTTATTAATTTTAACTGACATGTAAATGTTTACCAATTTACATATTATAAATCAGACATATTAATATTAATTCAACATATTAAGCTGACATGTAAAAATGTTTACAAACGTTCTTACATTACATCTACACATTACCCCTATACTTGGCTGTAGAGCGCCTCTAGGCCCAAAGATATTATGATTATAATTAAATTTACTATATGATTATACTATATTATTATATTGTAAAAGAGTTAACACAAAGATTTAGCAACAATGAAGAATGATAAAAAAATGTGATGGAGCTTTAGCTAGAGTGGAAGGAAATATTCAATTCTTGTAGATTAATCATGGAGTAATGTCACTTTTGTGTCACCTTCTTTTAATCAATTTGATGGATTGGATGTGCATGTAATTTATCAAAGCTTTGGCAAAAATCGATGTCAAAGGTGTTGCTTTTACCCCAAAATGGAAAATTATGGGGACTTGGACGGTGATTTGAAGCATTCAAGGATTGATAGTTTTATTAGCAAGCCCAAGCCTAAGATCACAGACGATGTGCTTGGGATTTCATAGGAATGACCTAGAAATTGGTTGGTGAATTCAAGATTGCCTACTTTAGAAGATAACTCTTATTCCAAAAAAAAACTTATGTAATTGCATTAACCACAGGTGAGATGTGATACCCATTTCTCTTAAATTTATTTTTTTTCTTCTAAAAGGAATTTTTAAATTATCACAGTTCCCATATTTACAAAAATTAGAACTTAGAAGTTCAAACTAGCACGAAAATGAAATTAACAAGAAAATGATTAACGAAATTAGATTTTTTTTCCCCGAAGAGTGTCTCTCTTTCCACCTCTTAAAGAGTGTCACTCTAGTCCAGTTCCACCTCCTCCGTTGTAATTCTCATTCCTCTTGCTCTGACACTAGACTGTACCAAAGGAACTAACAATGATTTCTTTCTGAATACCGAAAATGCCTTCTCCAATCCTAATAACAGCCTAATTATACTCATCTGTCGTAAAAATCTAGCAGTTGGAGTCCTCATCACAGATTTGTATGCCCCTTTATAACGTCTCTAAGTGGCTTTAGATATCTGTCATATACATATTATTATCGAGAAGCAATTTTTTTGCACTCATATAAATGATTAACAATGCTTGTATTGGAGTGAGTGGAAAGATAATCTTCGCAAATCTTCTATTCCTTCGGTGTACCATTTCACCTTTAGGGGAAATTGTTTGTTATTTAATTACACTGAAGGTGTTCCTATGATGGGTTTGGTTGGAAATATTTAACCGATAATATCTGTGTATTTTCGTCCTCCTCCCTCCAAATAAAAATTGATACATGTCACTATAACCATCATGAGATTAGTTGGGAAGTGTGTTGTCATTTAAAATTTTCTAAATCCCATAATAAATGAAAAAAGAAAGATTCTAATCTCTAAATTTTGAAATACTTTGATTTTTTATTGGTTTTTAAATTAATTTATCATAAAATTAAGTTTTATTAGGTTTTGAAAAATAAATCTATACAAATATTAGAATACTAATTTATATTGTTTATATTTAAATGTTTTAGAATTAGTTATAATAAAACATTAATATTTATTCAGTTAAGACATATTGGAAATTTAAATGTGTACTGTCAAAGGCAATGTTGAGCATGCAAGAAAAGGAAGCCAATTCCTCGGTGCTTTTGAACTTCAAAAGATAAAACAGGATATTCATGAGATGGCCAAGGCTCAGATCCAAGCAAATGCTCGAATTTGGAGGATTGAGCATCAACTCCAAAGCATACAACAAGCGGAGATGCCAGGGTCTACTGGAAAGGACCTAGCACCTGTGGATTCTTCCGATGGATAAAATTTCTCATTTTATAGCTTTTTATGTTTTTGGTGGATAATACTTATAGTTTTTGTTTCATTTGCAACTTTTATGGACATAGTAAAGTGATAATAGCTGTAAGTAGAAGGAAAAAACAATACCAATTTTGGTTGGCTTTTAACTCTCTGAGGTGGCCAACAGACCTGGTTTCCTTCGGGCAGGTTGAGGCTACTGTATACAGTAGAATATGTATAGCAACTTGATCTTTAAAAAATAGAAAGGTACTACGAAATTTACAAAAAAAAAAAAAAAAAACATTAATATTTATTATACAAAATTTTAATATATATTATTAATATATAAGTATTTTTAACACTTAGCACTGCAAGGTGAGTAAATTTTTCTAAATTCCATTATAAATGAAAAAAGAAAGATTATAATCTCTAAATCTTGAGATATTTTTATTTTTCATTGGTTTTTAAGTTAATTTATTATAAAAATAAGTCTTATTGGGTTTTAAAAATAAATCTATAAAAATATTAGAATAATAATTTATTTATTTTTTATATTTAAATGTTTTAAATTCAATTTATAATAAAAAATTTAGTATTTTATATAAAATTTTAATATATATTATTAATATATAAGTATTTTTTATTCTTTTATTATCATTATACTATATTACAATATCATAAAAAAGGGAACGAAAATATTTAGCAACAGTGAAGAACGACGGAAAGATGTGATGAAACTTCAGCTAGAGTGTAAGGAAATATTTATTTTTTCTAGATTAATCATGGAGTAATGTCGCTTTTGTGCTGCCGTTTTTTTAATCAATCTAATGAATCAGATGTGCATGTAATCTATTAAAGCTTTGGCCAAAATCAATGTCATTCGTGTTACTTTTACCCAAAAATGGAAAATTATGGGGATTTCAATGGTGATTTGAAGCTTCAAAGGATTGATAGTTTTAATTCGCAAGTCCAAGAATGAGATCACAGACTGCATGATTGGGATTTCACAGGCATAACCTATAAATTGGTTGTTGAATTCAAGATTGTATACTTTAGAAGATAACTCTTATTCCATTTTTTTTATGTAATTGTAGTCACCATAGGTGACATGTGCTACCCTTTTCGCTTGAATTTATTTTATTTATTCTAAAAGTACTTTTATATTACGATGGTTCCCATATTTACAAAACTTATAACCTAGAAGCTCAAAACTAGAACATAAATGAATTTAATGAGAAAATGATTAATGGAATTAGATTGTCTTTCTTGAAAGAGTGTCTTTCTTGAAACCTTTGGAATAATGTCACTCTACTCCAGTTACACCTCCTATGTTTCCATTCTCATTCCTCTTGCTTCGACACTAGACTGTACTGAAGGAAATGATAATCATTTTTTTTTAATACCAAAAATAATGTCTTCAATCCTAATAGTGACATAATTCTTCTCTTTAGTTGTTAAAATATAATAAGTGGAGTCCTCTTCAGAGATTTGTATGCCCATTTATAATGTCTATGAGTGACTTTAGATATTTTCCATCAACATATTCTTATCGAGAATTAGTTTTTCTCCACTCATAGAAACGATTAATAATGCTTGCATTGGAGTGAGTGGCGAGATGTTCTTCCCAAATATTATATTCCTTCGATGTACCTTTGCACCTTTAGGGGAAATTGCTAGTAAATAATTAATAATTACAAATCAAAAGGTATAATGGCTATTGAATTTGTACAAATTTTAAAGTGGTTGTATTTGAGAGATTAAAAAATCTAGATTTGTAACTTTATAAAAGTAATTTAGCTTTACCATTATTTAAGTGAGTCCATTATTTTCTAAGTTTCTTTCTGCATGCTTGTTATAAGTTTATAATATTACATCAGTAAGGAAGACAAACTCCTAACCAAAGAGAATAAAATTCACGGCTTACTCCACGACCAAATAGTAGTTAGTATTTCCATTGCTAAGTTTATATTGTTGGGGTCAAGCACTTTCAAGTAGCATCTAACCTCAATCCTATACATAAGACCAAGTGCTTTCAAGTAGTATCCAACCTTAGTCATCTACATGAGACTAGATACTACCCTAGCTTTATAATTAGTACTTTTTGAGTATATGCTGACTCTCGTACTTGCATGACACTGGATCAATCCCCAAGGGCTACCAATATAACCTCCAGGTGCAACCACACTGCCCCAAAGCACGACACACAGGTAAGTTGAGGTTTGAACCTGTGACATGCACAATGACACAAACGTCTTAGCAATGTTTTTGTTGTTTAACAAGTCGCACCCCTGGGGGCTCATTAAGGATTGCCATTAGACTAAATTAAGATAAATATAAAAAAAAAATAACTAATTAAATTAATTAATTAATTAAAATTAATAATTAAAAATATAGGAAAGTGAAAAAGTAATGAAAGAAAAATATCAAAGTAATAAAAATACATCACAAACAATGAATAATGTGAAGGATTAGGTTATAGCATATGAAAAAAGAGGAAAAAAGGAAAAAGAGGAATAGAAACCATGATAAAGAGGAAAAATTAGGAATAATGAATGAAGGAGAGGGATCAAAGATGGATTAAAGAGAGGTACCAAAGAGGAGGAGAATAAATATATAAGAACCCACCTTCACCATTATATAGGTTTATTGGTGAAGTTAGGGAGTGGGGAAGGGTGGATTTATAGATAAAATGATGGATGATGAGATTTCAAGAGTGTTTGAGTTTATAAATATCTTTCTAATTAGAGTTGTTGGGATCTTTATCAATTTTGACGGCTTCCTTAATAATTTGAGAGTATTAATTAGTCTAGCAATTATTTTGGTTTGGTTAAAGCAAATAAAATGTTCGGGGTTATGAGAATGCTAAATATTATAGTGTCTCTCCCTACATCAAATTTACAAGGGAAATCCAATATGATAAATTTACTTCCATTGTGAATTCCAAGTATTTTGATGGTTCCATCTCCCACCAAATTGACCACAAAAATACACACACACACACACATATATATTCATGCCCAAACCCACCACCATCCTACCAAAGAATCATCTCTTCTTAAGATTTTGGTTTCCAAAAGTATTCATATTTTTACCCACCAACACTTTAACAAATAAATAATCCATCCTTACTAACCTTTTCTAAACCAATGGCTATTTCATTACTGAGATAAAAAAATACTTTCCACTTTATCATATACCCCAAATCTAAGAATCCTTTACCTACCTCCACTCCCAATGATCATACTTCTAAGATCTTATTCAAAAAGAATATTACTAACTTGTTATAATTATTTTATTAAATTTGTTATTACTTAAAATTCCTATAACACTAAACACTTTATTTACTTTACTAAAACCAAACTCATTGCACCTACCTTACAATACTCTCTAATTATTAAAGAATATTTATCCCCATTTTGATTACTTTTATTTAATCCCTATATATATTTTTATGTTTTTTTTTAGCTTTCTCCCATCTTGATTACCTTTACTTAATCCATCATCATCTTTTTATATTTTTTTGTTTTCTTCTTTATGATTTCTTTTATCTTTTTTTTTCCTTACAAAATTTTAACACAAAACAAGTTTATTTACATTAGTGTAGATTCATTTCAACTCTACCATGTCTAGTGAATGTGTCTAACTCCATGTTGAGCATAAAATCCATCTTAATTTTTCAAATCAATCTCCATGTTGAGCGTGAAATCCATAAGATAGGAATTAAAATATTTTATTTATAGGCAACATTTATAGCATGTGTTAACTCCACATACTCATTCAAAAGTTTTAAAGGGTAATACAATAATTTTTTTTAGCTCATCATGTTAGTAAAGAGGATTTGAATCTAGGTGGGGAAGATAACAACCATTCTTCTCAACCACCCAAGATGACCCCAATTGACATAGAAATATTCTACTTAACCAACATAGATCCATCTAAAAATAATGTGTAACTTTTTACTGTTTAAATTTCATTTTTGAATGTTATAAAGATTACATAACATGTGTATTAAGTGATTTTATATTAATTCATGTTAAAATATTTTATTCATAGCTCACATTGGATGTTTTATCTGTGTAAAATTATATCTCTCACATTGGATGTTTTATCTGTGTAAAATTATATCTCTCTATTTCATTACTTGAAGAGTGAAAGTGAAATATCAACAACTCAGTTAATTGTTTTGTTAATAGATTTTTAATTGTGTATTTATATGGTTATTTAATTTTTATTTTTATTAATTTTTTTAGGACTTGACATACTTACACATGTCCCTCATACTAGATTGTAGAATGAGCCTCTCGGCTCAACAAAGATATTGAAATTTTTTTTTGGCCTAATAATCATTTTGGTTATTAATATTTTTTTAAATGACAATTATTAACTCCATACTAAATATTGGAAGAAGTATTATATATCCCCTCATATTGAAAGTAGAAAGTGGTTTAATGGAGGAAGTATATATCTCCCTCATATTGAAAGTAGAAAGTAGTTTGAGTCCTCAAAGACAGTCTCCATCAATATGGGAAAAAGATGTTGTAATGTCCTATTTAATATTTTGGCTAGGTCAAAATAAAAACAACCTAGATCTAGCTTAACTTTGTATCTACCAAGAGTCGAGAGGCATCAACTCTCAGTTTGTATCTCAAAATATTTGATCCATCTTGAAACTTTGTATATGGGGAGTTAGATGGATTAGGTTGGTTTAATTTTCCACTAGGTTATATTCCACATGAATTTTATTTGTATTTTATTTTGATGAGTTAAAATTTTTAGATTGCATTAGTTACAACATCTCCAATAAAAATAAAATAAAATGATAAAAAAAAAACACAAAATCTATAATTATATTTAAAATTTAATTATAATTCATTATAATTAATACTTAAACTAGAGATCAAATCTCCTTTAGAGTGAAAAGAGATTTCATCTAGGTTCAAAGGTTTGACCCCTCTCAATTGTTGGTAGATCTGAAGTTAATATGGATCTAGACTAGTTAATTAAGAACTCTCTCTCTCTCTTTCTCAAGTTAATACACCTTGAGTGGGCCTAATGGTTAAGAACAAGTGTCTAGACAAGTTAATTAAGAACTCTCTCTCTCTCTCAAGTTAATAGAGCTTGAGTGGGTCTAATGGTTAAGAACAAGTGAGGTCATGGATTATTATTATTATTATTATATTATATATGACACCAATTTGGTGTCTAGCTTGGCCGTGACATTAAAATTGAATTATTATTATTATTATTATTATTATATATGATGTCGACATAAATCAGGTTAAACATTGGGATATTTTATTTATTACCATTATTGTAATTTTTTTGTTATTTCAAATTTTTCATGTTGAGAATGGAAAATTTTAATAAATTCTCTTATGCTTTCTTGGTAGATCTTTTAATATGTAAGTGGATTTTGCAACAAAAACCCCGAGCACTTGAACTTTGAAAATTAAACAACTTACTAAATAAAAAATTAACCAAGAAAAAGAATCATTTTATCTATTAATTAGACTAATTTTTTAAATATTTATATACATAACTCTAAAGACTAACTTTTAAGGATCAAATCTTTTAAGATCTTTTTAATATGATAGAAATATTATAATATTTTATAAAAAATTTCACTTGGTCAAAATAAAATAAAAATAACACTATCTTAAAATAAAAATAACTTCAAACAAAATATTGAAAATAAAATTTTTACTTTATTATTATTTTTTTATTAATATTTTTTTGAATAATTAATACAAACCAATATGTATTAACATTTTCACTATAGTGAAAATAAAATAAAAATAACTCCAAATTAAAATAAAACTAAATCCAAATAAAAATTAAAATTAAAATATTAATAAAATTAAAATAATAAAAATAAAAAATATATTATTATTATTTTATTAATTTAAATTTGGCCGGATTAAGGGATGGATAGTTTTCCAAATTTCTATCATCGATCACACATAAATAGTCAATTACCACACATAAACATTCAATCAGATTAGAAACAATGGAAAAGCAGAAACTCCCAACTTAATCCAAAGGTTCAGGGATTGATCCCGGCTATGCTATTCTAATCTATATTGTTCCATTATATTGACAGGAGCTGAAGGTGGGAGGACTACAAAGAGAATGGCGGAAGGAAGAAGAACAACATTATGGTGGGAGTCCCTTGCCTTCTTCCTCGAATACCTACATCGTCTGCTTTGCTTCGGAGATTTAGCAATATAAACATTCATGCAGCAGGTGGTGGCGATAACCCATATGATCATTTCTCTGCGTATCGATTCTTTTCTGAGACACAAACAGAGTTTGATCAAACTCAGCTTAGCTTTACATCCCAATTGTTCAATAATTTTCAAAATACATACTTATCAACGGAGTTTATTTTGTGAAATTGCTTCAAAATAAGACAAATAACAGACTTATGCTAATGTATGCATAAAAAATTTGAATTATTCTTCTTATATACTATCTCTAAGAGTGTTGTTTGTGTTTTTTCCTATCTCTTAGAACTTCATTCCAGCTCCCTGCTACACTGTTGCACTATGTGTTTCTTCATTCTCTTATAAATAGTTGATGGTCCCTGCATTTACCAAGAGTCCATGATCATAAGCAGATAACAAAAAACTTACCTCTCTACCTACCAATATCTTTTTTCGAAAGAAAATCAGTTGTCTCATTTTGTTCTCTATATAAGTGATCAAAATTTACATTCTAAAAAGTCCTTACCAAAGCTTTGATGCTGAGCCATCGAATTGTTAAGAATATAATTGTTAAGAATATGTGGGTTAAATGCGTCGCTGCCCTTTATCCAATCAATGATTCATTTTGCATCACCGAAGATCTGAATTTGGTCAATACATAGCCACCTAGCGGCACACAAAACTCCCCATAATGCAATGATTTCAGCTCTGTTATTTTTCCCTCTTCCCCCCTCCCACCAGAAATGAAAGTATTTTTCCTTTTCTAGATAAATAACATTTCCACATCCACATGTTGTATTAGCACTTGCACCATCAAGGAAACCCACAGGGAACGATTTCCAAATTTCCTTAGATCTGAAGGCTCTGTATCCTTTGCAATTCCATACCGGCCCAATTTCATTGAAGAAAACCACCGTCTTGATGACATCCTCATGTCTCAATATTTTTCTGCTAAAATTATAGTGTTACGCCTCCTCCAGATGGTCCATAGCACATATAGTAGAAGAGCCTTGTATTTTCTGTCTTTTGTCCATGCTTTCAATAGTAGAGGCAATTTAGTCAAGGATTTGCTATGTTAAAAATTCTTGTCACTCCATCCCATATGGCCTTAGCATATGGACAATCCATACACATATGGTTGATCTCATCTTCACCCCTCTTGCACATAATACATATTCCCAGCCCCTGGAAACCTTTCCTTTCAAGATTCTACCACATCAATATCTGGTTGTGAAATGTGAGCCAACCAAAACATTTAATCTTATTTGGAGCATGCCATTTCCAAATTTCTTGGTATTTTTTTGATACTTTAAGGCCCTTGTCATATGTCAATAATTGTAAATTGTCTTTGACCATCATGCTCCCCTTATTTAGTTTTCCCACCTAACACATGTTTTTGATCAGAAGGGATTTGTTAAAATTATTAATTTCTATAATTCCCTAGCTCCCCTCATCATGTTGAGACTCAACAAGATGATGAAGCTTAGTGAAAATTAGTCACCTTCACTAAGTGGGCCTGCAGGCTATTTTTAGGTGTAAGTCTGTTTTTAGACTATGTCTATTTTTAGACATGGTGATCATATTTCAGAAGTTGCAGGATGCTATTTGTGGATGGTTGGTCATGTTTGAAAAATAGATGAAATTATATTTTTAGAATATTGGGCAAAGTCTATTTATAGATCGTCGATCTAAAAATAGAAGTGTTGATTATTATTAGCCCTTAATAATAATCAGACTCTAAATATCAACTTATTCTCTTGGAGAACTTAATTTCAGTGTACAGATTTGGCAAATCAGTGGGCTGAAGGAATTACACAATTCCTAGGGTTTACTGGTGGTTTATGCATGGAGGACTCAGTTAGAACTGAAGTGGAAAAGTTATGATAGATTTGGAAGAGTAGTTCATGGAGTTGTTATTCAGTTTAACTTAGTTAATGGAGTTAAACTCAGTTGAGCTAGTTGTATCTAGTCTAACTGAATGATACACTAGCGAGAGTGGAGTGAATTAATTAGTTAATTAATTAAAAAAGAATAACTCATTAATCAACTGAACAAATACAACAATTAACTACAGTGCATGTCAGTTCCAGTGGAGACCTAGTGGAGAGATAGGTGAAAGGGTGAGATGGACTATTCATTTTGAATATAGTGATGCATTGCTGGCACCACACACATTGGAGTTGCCAATGAGGATTGCGCAGTGCAAGCAAGGTAGATTCGAATTCATTCATGGGTCTTCTTCAATAGGGATTGTGCAGTGGAGGCAGGCTATCATGTGGCAAGAAATCAGTGCATGGATTTGCAGATTTCTTCATATTAGTGTGTGACGATTGATTGTACTAAGCTTTGTATGAGATTGCTACAGGATCTCCATGATACATAATATATGATAGTTGGGGTTTTCAGCTTCAGGCTTTCCCGTTAAACAACTGTGTTATGTGCGATTGTGTTTATTGCTTCATGTGTTTGCAATTGATTTTTTAAATTTCCGCAAAAGATTAACAGTGGAAGGATTCTGTATTTAGCAAGAAGATAAATATTGTTAGATCAGGAGAATATGGATATATACATTCATCTTTTATATAATTTCTACATGGTATCAGAGCAGTGTTAATTCTTGAAGATTGAAATTGTGAAGAATTGTTGAGTTTGTGCTGGTGGACAATTCGAATTTGCTTCATAAAATTCTTGGTGTGACAGTTGAGTATACATTGAAATGTCTTTCAATGGGTTGTGATTGGAGTATGCCCTTGATGGTAGCTCGAATTACATAGCCTTGGAGGATAGGATGGAGGTGGTGCTGGAAGATAATGGACTGAATGAGTTCATCAATAGCAATGTTCCTAAGCTGGGATATAGCGATGCTGCATTACGTGACACATGGAAAAAGAAGGTAGCAAAGAAAAGAAGAATTCTGTTGGAAGGTGTGAAGGACCATATTGTGTCTAGCCTTCACAAGAAATCCACTCCAATTGCAATGTGGAAGGCTTTGACAGATTTTTTGCAAAGCAGAAGCAACCAGAGGAAGTTGGTGCTGAAAGATAAGCTCAGAAAAATAAAAATGGAGAAGGGCGACAGTATTCCAAAATATCTCACAAAGTTTGTCCACTATAGGAATGAACTAGGAAGTGTGGGGATTACTATTGATGATGAAGAATTGGTGAGCTTGGCTCTCCTTGGGCTTCCAAAGAGTTGGCAGAGCTATGAAGATGTTGTCAATGGACAGGAGAAACTGTCGGGATGGGAATGACTTTGGTCGGATCTTGTGCAGGAGGAGATAAGGCGAAGTACCAGGGATGGCTCTTCATCGAAGAACGATTATGAAGAGAATTTCGCTTTGGCTGCCAAAGCAAGGAAAGGGAAGGGGAAGATATCCCATCCAAAATCCGAAGCTAAAGGCAAGAAGCAAGATTTGTCCAAGGTGAAGTATTTTCACTGTCACGAACATGGGCATTTCGCCACTAATTGCCCACAGAAAAAGAAGAACAAGAAGGTTGTTGGAGCTGCAGCTGGAGAGGCCTTAGCCTCACAATTTGAACTTGATTTCTCTTTGATCAAATTCTTGGTTTCAAGCTCAATGGGATCGGTGTGGTATCTTGATAGTGGTGCGTCTTTCCATATGATGGGAGATAAGGAGTTGTTTAGTGACTTGGAGGAGAAGGACCTTCAAATGCATATAGAGATGGGCGACGATGGTCGATACAGTATGACCAGAATTGGGACCATTACCTTTGAGAGGGAGTCAGGTAATCCATTTCTATTGAAAGATGTTATGCATGTTCCAGGTCTGAAGAAGAACTTGGTCTCGGTCACAATGTTGGAAGACAAAGGTTATGACATTGTTTTTAGCGATGGAAAAGCTTTCCTGTGACACAAAACAACAGGTCAAACCAAGAGGATAGGGATTAGAGTTAAGAATATCTACAATCTGGAGGTAGATGGCTACACTACAATGATGGGCAAAGCAGAAGAAGTGTTGAGCTGGGATGAGGGTGAATTATGGCACAGGAGATTGGGCCATCTTCACCATGGCGCTTTGAAGATTTTGCAGTAGATTTATACTAGACTTCCCAAGGGTACTCTTGCGCAGTTAGATCAATGCAAGGGATGTACTATGGGTAATTTTGTGAAGACCACCTTTCATGAGAAGGAGAACCGTGCTTCGGTGATCCTTGAGAGAATTCACACAGACGTGTGTGGACCTTTCTCGGTTTCCTCAACAACAAAACACAGGTATTATGTTATATTTGTTGATGACTATTCTCATTGATGATGGATCTTCTTCATGCATAAGAAGATGAAAACATTCTCAAATTTTTGTGAGTTTAAAGCATTGGTGGAGAAGGAGTCGGGGAAGCAAGTGAAAGCTCTACAGAGTGATAATGGTGGTGAATATATCTCGAGAAAATTCAAAGAATTCTGTAGCAAAGAAGGAATTCGAAGAGAACTCATAGTGCCTCATAAACCACAAAAGAATGCGTCACAGAGAGGAAGAACAGAACAATCGTGGGTGTTGCACAAGCTATGCTGCATGACCAAGGCCTATCGATGCACTTGTGGGCGGAAGCATGCAACACTGCAGTTTATGTGCAAAAACGTTGTCCTCGTAGAGTACTTGGAATGAGTACACCTGAAGAAGATTTTACTGGTAAGAAGCCTGATATTTCTCATTTGAAGATTTTTGGCTCATCTGTTTACATTCATGTGACAAAGGACACCAGGAAGAAGCTGGAGCCGACTACAGAAGTTGGGATATTTTTGGGTTACACAAAAACACCCCATAATTATCGTGTGTATTTTCCAGACAGTCAGATGACTGTGGTGCAACGAGATATAAAATTCAATGAGGTGAAAGCCATGAAGTTGTCACTTGAGAGGGAGCTACACTTGTTTCCAAAGATGAGCCTCTAGATGTGGATCGGCCACAGGAGGAGATTCATGGAGTGGAGGAGTCCACTCATGCAGAACCAAACATCAGACAAGGCAGAAAGCGTACCACAGAAGCTGAGAGACTGAAGCTTGATGAAGCACAGAATGTAAGAGTTCCTACATCACAACGCAAATAGAGGCAGTCACCTGACTGATTTACTAGATACATGGCTCTTATGAGCAAGTGTATCGTGACATAGCCATCGTATTTTGAAGAAGCAGTGCAGGAGCCCACATGGGTAGATGCCATGGTGGAGCAGTATGACTCCATTGTCAGAAACAATGCTTGGGAGATTGTTCCAAGGCCAGTGGGTAAATCAATTGTAGGATCAAGATGGATATACAAGGTAAAGCAAGCTATTGATGGGAGCATCGAGAAGTATAAGGCAAGATTTTTTTCCTGAGGCTTCTCACAGATCGAGGGGATTGATTATGAAGAAACCTTTGCACCTGTCACACGGTATTCTTCCATAAGGACCATCCTTACTCTCACAGCACAGATGGGTTGGCACATTCATCAGATGGATGTCAAGACTATGTTCCTTAATGGGATCATTGAGGAAGAGGTGTACATTGAGCAGCCTGAAGGATTTGAGATCTTCAGCAGCGAGTCGCATGTGTGCAGACTCAAAAGAGAACCGTATGGTCTGAAGCAAGCACCTCGTGCTTGGTACACTATGATCGACAACTATTTCACTGGACTTGGCTTCACCAAGAGTGAGGCAGATGCAAACCTGTACCAAATTGTGGTGGAGGGTAAGCTTTTAATCATTGTTCTTTATGTTGATGATTTAATACTAACAGGTGATGAGCAGTTGATACAGTCATGCAAGGCAAACCTTGCAAAGGAGTTTGAGATGAAGGATTTGTGCCTCCTTCATTATTTCCTTGGATTGGAAATATGGCAGCGGGAAGGTGAACTGTTTGTATCTCAAGGAAAGTATGCTCGGGAGATACTTGAGAAGTTTCACATGAAAGGCTGCAAGCCTATTGATATTCCTCTTCTAGGAAATTGGAGGAAAGAGGATGCTACATCGGTAAAGGTAGTGGATGCCATTGTTTATCAACAATTGGTGGGTTCGCTCGTGTATTTAGTTAATACAAAACCGAACATATGCTATGCGGTGAACCAACTTTCACAAGCAATGGTTAAGCCTACCAAACTCTTTTCGAAGGCAGGAAAGCATGTCCTGAGGTATCTCAGGGGCACATATGAGTATGGCTTATGGTACAGACAGACGGATGAGGTGAATTTGCATGGCTTCACGAATGCAAATTGGACAGGCAGCCTAACGGAAAGAAAGAACACATTAGGAGGGGTTTTCAGTATCAGATCTACAACAATTTCTTGGTATAGCAGGAAACAAAGATTCATGGCACTCAGTTTAGCAGAAGCATAATACATGGCAGCAAGTCAAGCTGCATGTGACGCTATCTGGATGAGGAAGATCCTGGTCGGTTTGTTCGGTTCACATTTAGATCCTACAGTGATACATTGTGATAATCAGAGTTGCATTAAATTCTCGATTAATCTTATGTTTCATGATAGATCTAAACATATTGATATCCGGTATCATCATATCAGAGATTGTGTGCAGCGAAAGATCATGTTCCTTCAGTACATTCCTACGGAAGATCAGGATGCAGATATTTTGACGAAGGCGCTCACCAGGAGCAAATTCAAATACCATAGAGGTAGTGTCAGGGTGAAGGATAATCCCTATCTTGTTGAGAGGGGGTGTTGAGATTCAACAAGATGATGAAGCTTAGTGAAAATAAATCACCTTCACTAAGTGTGCCCGTAGGCTATTTTTAGGTGTAAGTCTATTTTTAGACTATGTCTATTTTTAGAAATGGTGATCATATTTCAAAAGTTGCAGGATGCTATTTGTGGATGGTTGGTCAAGTTGGAAAAATAGATGAAATTATATTTTTAGAATATTGGGCGAAGTCTATTTATAGATCGTCGATCTAAAAATAGCAGAAGTGTTCTGATGACATAGCCTTTAATAATAATCAGACTCTAAATATCAACTTATTCTCTGAGTACTGAATTTGGGTACATATTTTATAAAATCAAGGCTGAAGGAATTACGCAATTCCTAGGGTTTACTAGTGGTTCATGCATGGAGGACTCAGTTAGAACTGAAGTGGCAAAGTTATGACAAAGTTGGAAGAGTAGTTCATGGAGTTGTTATTCAGTTTAACTCAGTTAATGGAGTTAAACTCAGTTGAGCTAGTTGTATCTAGTCTAACTGAATGATACACTAGTGAGAGTGGAGTGAATTAATTAGTTAATTAATTAAAAAATAATAACTCATTAATCAACTGAACAAATACAACAGTTAACTACAGTGCATGTCAGTTCCAGTGGAGACCTAGTGGAGAGATAGGTGAAAGGGTGAGATGGACTATCCATTGTGACTATAGTGATGCATTGATTGCACCACACACACATTAGAGTTGCCAATGAGGATTGCGCAGTGCAAGCAAGGTAGATTCAAATTCATTTAGGGGTATTCTTTAGTATGGATTGCGCAGTGGAGGCAAGCTATCAGGTGGCAAGAAATCAGTGCATGGATTTGCGGATTTCTTCTGATTAGTGTGTGACGATTGATTGTACTGAGAGCTTGATGTACTAAGCTTTGTATGAGATTTTTACATGATCTCCATGATACATAATATATGATAGTTGGGGTTTTCAGCTTCAGGCTTTCCCGTTAAATAACTATGTTATGTGCGATTGTTTTTATTGCTTCATGTGTTTGCAATTGAGTTTTTAAATTTCCGCAAAAGATTAACAGTGGAAGGATTCTGTATTTAGCAAGAAGATAAATATTGTTAGATCAGGAGAATCTAGATATATACATGCATCTTGTATATAATTTCTACACATCAATCAGCCTGAAAATGATAGACCACCATACCAAGTGGATTTTAATATCTTTAGTGCCTAGGTTAGCACGATACCAAAGGAACCTACTCATGATCATTTAGATTATGTGCAAGATATCCTTTGGAAGAAAAATTAGATGCATCCAATAGATGGATAGATTATGGAGAACCGATTTAAGCATGGTAAGTCTCTCGCCCATAGACATCCACTTATGTGTCCAACAATCCAATTTCATGTTGAATTTATCAATTAACCAATTCTAGTCTCTATTCATATATTCATTAGGTTTTAGAACAAACACCAAGAATGTGAAACCCTCGACAAGATGCTAAGAAGACACCCCAAATAGGTCAATGATATCATGTACTATGTTGTCCCTCTTCGCTTTGTGTATGAGCAGGGATTTAGCCGCGTTGATAATCAAGCCCAAAGCTGCCCCAAATGCTTTATAGAACTGTGAATAACAGTCCATTCCTCCATATTAGTCAGCCCCCCAAATAGTAGGTCATCTAAAAACATGATATGCATCACCCACTTATGTCTAGAAACTTTAACCCCCTTGATAATACCAATCTCCCTAATATCCTTCACCTTCCTACTAAGAGTATCGATCACCAACAAAAAATATATAAGGGACAGCGCACAACCCTATCTCAAACTTCTATATGTTGAGAAGAATTTTCATGTCAGGTCGTTAATAATTACTGTAAATTTTGTTGTCTTAACGCATCCCATAATCCATCTGTGGTTTTTAGCATTCATACCCAATTTAATCAAAATCAATAAAAGAAACTCCCAATCAATGCAATCGTAGGCTTTATGTAAATCAAACATCATGAGGCATGAATGTTGTGAATGGTTATCAATTGAATGTATCATCTCTTGTGCAATTCCAATTGCATCTTGGATCTACCTCCCTTCTAAGAAACCAAATTGTTCCTTTGTAATTAAATTATTCAGCATAGGCTCAAGCCTCCTGGAAATTAGTTTAGACATTACTTTATAAACTGAATTGGATAGAGAAATGGGTCTAAAATTTGGAAAGGTTTCCAGATCCTTTTTCTTCGAGATAAGTACGATAAATTCAGTGTTTATGGCCCCAGTGATAAATCCCCTAGTCCTGATTTCTTTTTCCATCTTAGGTAAATCCTAGAGCATCATCTCCTTAAAAGAGATAAACAGCTCTACCCCCAACCATCCGGCCCAGGACTTTTGTCCTTCGCAAAGTCCATCAATGTGGCGACCAACTCCTCGTTGGATATCAATCTACCAAAATTAGCATTATCCTCTTGCGAAAACAATGGCGGGATCATATCAATAAATGGGGCATGATCCGCATATCGATGTGTCCTGGTAGAGAATAGTCCATCAAATTGAATCACAGCCACTAATTCCAAGGAGTCTTGTGAAGTATAGATATTCCCATCCACATCCCTAATATGTTTAATGAATTTTTGTTGCTTCCTGTGATCAAATTGCTTATGAAAATATTTGGTGTTCCTGTCCCCAACATCTATCCAAATAGCCCTGCTCTTTTTTTTGATATCATGTTCCTAGCCCTTTATAATCTCCCTCCTACGCCCCTCTAGTGAGATAATTATGTCTCGATATTCCTCTGAGAAAAATAATGAATAATTTGTATCACATAATTTCTCAATATTCTTGTCTATATGGACTAACAAAATTAACTCCTCCTTTTTCTACGCAACAATCGATTTCCTAGTCTCAACTTTAAACCTTTTGAGATTTTGATGGAAGGATATCATAGGAGACTTGTCACTAATAATGTTGTACCTTATCCATATATTATTAACCAGAGCTCTAAATTCCTCCATTTTAAGCCAGCGAGGATTGAATTTAAATGGGTAAGCCCTCCTTTCCCCCATCCCATTCCAAGTTATCATTATCGGTTGACGGTTAGACATATGCCAAAGAATAATACAAGAGTTCACCGCCTTAAGGTTATTAAGGATATTGCGACTAGGCAGGAACCTAGCAAGACTTTTTGATATGCACTCACACCTCATTCTACCATTCCTCCATGTGGGTGCCAAGATATTCGACACAACATCAACAATGGAAAATGCCTCCATCCACCCTTTGTTAAAGGATGTGAGGGGATCTGCTCGTGCCTTGTCTCCCCAAACCTCATCCACCCCCAACAAAAAATTCAGATCCTCGGCCATGAGAAAAGAGTTGAATCCAAGCAACCCAGAAGCAACCACTCTCTCCATAAAGCCCTTTCGACAAGCATATGGAGCATGAATATTTAATAATACGATCCTCTGTCCCAACCCAGCCATATAACCAGTAAGGATAATTCCGGCAAAAATTTTAAAATCCAACAGTCTAGGGTTCTATTGTAGCTCATTTGCATTTACCTTTGAAATGTTTTTCAAAACACCAAAAAAGAATATATGATAGAAAATGTAAAATTTTGTGTATCATAAAAGAATTTTGATTTATATATTGGTACATTAACATTACGTGATGAGATGTGAAGGTGGGTCAAGTCGGGCTCATTCACATACATAACAATTCAAGAGTCAGACCGGTAGGCACGTTTAGAACATTGCACGTCGAACAGGGTCGAGCCAGGCTCATTCGCAAGCTCATGAGGGACTAGTGCGGAAGAACACCAGATAAGCTTAGGAAGGTTACACTGTGGAGAAAACAAACAATTTCCCAAAGGCGGAGAAAGGGCGCATTTCCCTTAAACACTTAAGAGTTGTGGAGGAGGCGCAAAGGGAAAAATGGATGGCTGGGATCAAAGCATGGAACTGGAGTAGAGAGATAGATGTCGGAGATTAAATCGCAAAGCAAAAATCACAAGTTTCAAAGGATAGGCACGGGAGGTAAGTGATAAAGTTGTCGAAGTGCGACATGCGATGCCAGGTGGGACCTGATCGCATATCGCACATCACGGGTTTTAAAAGATAAGTGTTAAGGAAAAGGTTAAAGTTAGCGAAATGAGAAGTGCGACGTGGCAAGATGACGTGGCCCTGGCCCGCATACCGCACAGCGCAAGTTTTAAAAGTTCAGGGCAAAGGGTAAGTATTATAATCGCCGAAGTGCGATGTGCGATGCTGTGGGGCTCGATCACAAATCGTGAATAGCAAGTTTTAAAGGACCACCATGGGAGGTAAGTGATAAGTTCGCTGAAGTACGATGTGCGATGCCAAGTGGGACCCGATTGCATAGCACACATCACAACTTTTAAAATATAAACGCTAAGGAAAAGTTAAAGACGGCGAAGTGTGAAGTGCGATGTTGGCACATAAGCGATGTGGCTCCAAGATGAAATATAAAGGATTTCAAGTCCGGGCTTATGTGGTTATGCACCATTTTATGAAGAAATAGGCAGAACGCGATAGAAAAACTCGGGTAAGTGACCCGATGCAGATCAAAGGAGAAGAGGCAGAGTCAGGTAGTAGGTGATATGATTGACAGTGTTTGAAGCATAGGGGCATAGGCAGATTCAGGCAGAAAAGCGTATAGTGGCCCTATTGGGAGCATGAAAACTGGTTCAAGTCACGCACTGAAGCGTCATTATAGAGTTGTGCAACCGCTGCATCATAACCATAAAGGACACCTCGGCACTTCAGGAGGACGCATCAGCAACATCAAGATTCAACAAAACAAACAATATTTCCAGTTTTAATTTGTTTTCTCAAGTATGATTGCAGAAGTAATATTAACAGTTTAGGTAGTCGAATAGTTTCAATAAGTTCCGGAGTTACGAATCACTGTGATGTATTTAAGTAGATAAAAGTAAAGAAAATGGGTTTCAAGTTTTGGACCTCTGGAGGATTGTTAATTTGGTACTGAATTTTCTGAGAAATAAATGAAAGAAGATCAAGTTTCCTGCAGCTTTGATGTTGATATGTCTTTGAAGTTTCGCTCTATGTTTATTCCTCTTTGAATGAAGTGAATTAATGTAGCAGTCGGTCTCTTAATTACATTTGTGAGAAAGAGTTAAACAACCTTAATTTGTGCTCCTTCAACTCATCTCTTCTTTCTTCACCAAATCATGATGAAACTTTAAAGCAACAAATTCTGTGTTTGTAGCATATTATTTCGAGTTTCCTCTCTCTCCATGAATTTCCTCTAAAACTTAAAAGTGATAGATTATGTTTCTCAGCATATCACTCCAAGTTTCCTTTATAGTTCTTCTTTTCATTTCCTTCGGATATCAGCAGTTTATGGCATTGTGAAGGCTTTCATTATATCAGATTATTGAGTGTATTAAATAATTAGATTCCAAAGGTATTAAGAAGAGGCCATTTGATATTATAATTGTGACATACATTTACAAAATGTCTTAGGCACTGATTCCTTACCACAACCAAGGTATTTTTTCTTGAGATACAACATTTTCTGGCGCCATTTCTAGGGACGAAGAAACAAAGTTTATTTTGCCTGGGGTTTTCACATTACTTCCTCTGGTTGTTCAGTGAGGAGGAAATATTCAGCTATGTTTGTTATTTTAAAAATTTTGGCTTTTAAAAGGCCTCACACGAGGTCAAATACCTCACAGAAGATAGTCCTTGCTTTGCCAGAACCATATATATTGGTTTCTAAAAAGGCTCAGAAACCCAAAACTCCTTAAATAATTGATCCTGCATTGCCCGCTCCTAGAAGTAGTTCTCATAACCCTTTGTTTGAAAATATTTCCAAGGAACTCCCTTTCTTGGAACAAGATACTCCTTACACGCCCATTTATTTTCAAGAACCTCAGTTAGAAGAACATTATTTTGAGTCTGTTTCTTTTACCTCCACTCAAGATCAACAAAATATAGTTGCTGGTCCCTCTGCTATTGTCCATCAACCCACCCCCATATCAGTTTTTCCTCCACCTTCATTCACTTTCATAGCAGGTTCATCAACCTCAACCACCCAAGGAGTAGTTAACCAAGTTGTTAATATGGAAGCACCAGCTTTCTTAATGGATAGATATGCACCACTAAATCTTCCACAACCAATGAATGCCATGCCTCAAGAATAATTTAAATTACTTCCTCGTTTCACTGGAGAAGATGAAGTAATTGTAGAACAACATTTACCCTTATTTTTCACTTTTGTTGAGAATTTAAATGTAGAACATCTTGATGTTGTGATGAGACTATTTGTGAAGTCTCTAAGTGGAGAGGCTAGGAAATGGTTCAAAGGTTTACCAAATGATTCCATAAATGACTAGGGAGAGTTAGAAACTCAATTCACTCAAACATGGGGAGAGAAGAGAGATAATGGTTACTCATTGGCAGAGTTTAATGCAATTAAAAGAAATCCTAAAGAAAACATTTCTGAGTTTTTAAAAAGATTCAACAAATTGTACAATAGTTTACCTATAGAGATGAAGCCCCCCCGCTTGTAGGAGCAAAGGTAGTTTTTGCTAGGGCTTTTGAAGTTGATTTTAGCTTTACTTTGAGAGAGAGAAGATTCCCTACTCTTGAGCAGATACCGATAGATGCTTTAGATATTGAAGCTAATATGATTGTAGATGGAAAGGTGAAAGGGAAACAGGCAGTCCAAGAGAAGGGGAAGGCAAAAGAAGAATCATCACAAGATCTAAGAATTGAAGATATGAAAAAGGTGAAAAAAAATCTGACAAATAAGCTAGCTAAGATGGAATTGGAAAATAAAAACTCCCAAAGACAAGTACAACAAAACTGAGGGGGGTTTAACCCTCAATTCAGAATACATCCCCTGCAAATCTTGCAGAGGGAAAGAAGAGATCAAGACCAGGTTCAAGCTCCATTGTATATAGAAGCAGCACCTGGAGAGCCAACAGAAGATGACCAAAGGGAGGCTGAGGATTAGGTATCTGATATGTATGCAATAGAAGAGGATGAAGAGGATGATTGCGAGGGAGAATATGTTGAAGCTGAAGTTTCTTTTGATCAAGATGAAATGGATGAATACTGTAGGCAATTCACAGATTTCATGCAAGCTGAGTTACATAAAAAGTATGATTTGAGGTCTAGAAAGAGATCTAGAGTACAGGATAATGAAGGTGAACAAAAAGGTTCCATTCCTCCTCCAATGGCAACTTCACTACAAAAGGACCCTACGAAATAGGTCAGTAATAAGAAACAGCTTGTAAATTCACTTAATAGAACAAATGTGCAATAGGGTGAATCTTCCCAGAACAAATCAGTTGACACTAATATCTTGGAGAGAGTTGTTCCTGTACCCGAACAAGCATAAAATTCTAGAAAGAGTGAAGAAGAACCTGAAAAGAACATTAAGAAAACTCATGCTTTCAATTTGTACATGGGTAGGTGTGGAATGCGAAAAGTCACAATGGAGTCCAAGTGACCTTGGAAGATGAAACCAAGAGTCACACCATTGTATTATAAATGTACATCATGTATAATGGAAAAAATAAGAAAGCCTCATGCTTATCCTTCATTGTGTGTGTTGAGTTTCTTGTGTGTGTGTTTATTCTTCTCATACACCATGTGTGTTTTAACATGGTGTTTAACATGGTATCAAAGCGAGAGATTGCTAGCCCTGCTCCAAATTGAATGAGCCATTTGTGTTTATGGCCTGTGCATATCTGCAAAAAATTTTGACATTTTTGCAGCACTCAGAGTTTCTGCAGCAGTGTTTTTGCCGCCATTCAGAAGTGTTTTGAAGAGGAGCAGCATTCAAAATCCCAGCATTCAGACATTGGCAGCATTCAGGCATTGGCTTTGAAGAAAGGCAGCACTGCCCATCTGAAGGTTGATTTCTTCCTGCAATTTCTGCCCATTAAATTCTGCATTTTGGAGAACTGTTGGAAAATTTGTTTAAAGTTAATTTCTGAAGAAGTTTCTGAGTTTTTCATTGAAAAATTTGTGCAAATTCTGGGTTTTTCTACTGCTGGAAAATATTCTCTGCTGCTGGGCTATTGGAAAATTTATGGTTCTTATTGGCAATCTGTTGCTGCATTTCAGTACTTGAAATTCGATTGTTGTCCTCATTTCTACATTTTGTCCAATTCCGCTGTATATCTGGAAGAATTTCTGCTCTACTTACTCAGTTGTTTTAACATTAATAAAAAAAATAAAAATAAAATAAAATAAAATAAAATAAAAATAAAAAATTTTGAGCACTGGGCTCCTCGGCCCTCACGGCCTCTCGGATCTTCCCTACGCCGTTCCAACCCACTATTCCCCACGCCATCGCTTACCAACAAATCCCTTATCACTCCAGCGGCCTCACCACTCAACTCTGCCATATCTCCATACCCCTCACATTATTCAGCCTTCCCTCATTTTTTATTAATTCTATTCTACACTCCAACACACTCATCCCAAACCCCTGCGAAGTTCCAATCTACTAAGAGCCCCTTCAATCCCCTCTACACAGAGTCCTCACCGCCCAAACCACATCGTTCTCCATCTCCCTACACCGCAACCTATCAACCTCACTCCACCCTCCGCCCAACTTCACATCTACCCACTCCCCTACCGGCCTACGGCCCTCCCTACACACTGTGCTATACACACTCACATTACACTCCAATCCGCATCTCTCCATCCACACAACACTCGGCCCTCCAATCCGCTACAGCACTCATCGCTCGATTTATAATTTTAAAATTTATTAAATCCCTCCCCCATATAATACCCCCTCACTGTAATATACGCTCCCCACAGCGCACGATTCCCCACTCCGTGTTACCCACCTCTCCAATCTCCTCACACAACATTCTCACCATACCCACCTCCTCACGCGCTACCCCTTCTCCTCTACTCACTCTACTCTCACAACAAACGCTCCCACTTCCTTCAATTCTATGCCCCCCTCTTGTAAATCTATTTTTTAATTTTTTAATTTCTTTTAACATCCCCCTTTCTCTCCCATATAATACCTCCCACCAATTAAAATTCTCCCTTTTTTAATATTATTTTTAAAAAATAAAAAATAAAAAATAAAAACCCATCCCATTTTAATATTTTCCCTTCCCTTTTAAATAAATTCCCTTAAATTAATCCCCTCTCTTTTAATTAAGCCCATTTTTTTAAATTCCCCCCATTTGTAACTAATTCTCATTTTTAACTAAATTTTTTTAAATTAATTTTTAATTAATTAAAAAAAAAAAAACAACAGAGAGAGAGGAAGAGAGGAAGAGCAGAGAGAGAATATGAACAGCAGAAAAAAAGGAAATGACATGTGAGAAGATGGACTGAATACATAGACAAAAGTGCAAATTTACATTGTGATTTGTGGCATTGATTTGAAGGGTGATTTTTTGAAGAAATTGACATTTGAAGACGAGTTGTTATTGGTGCAAAATAGCTCTTTGAAGGAAATTTCAGCTGCCTTAAAGGCTTCTTACACAAGTTGTTTTTGTTGCACATTCATACAAATATTTTGCAGTGAGGTTGTATTGAACTGACATTGTATTGTGAGTGGAATTTGCATCTTCTTCATAGTTGCAATGAGTAAATTTGAGTTGTTGATGTAACTCATTTTTGATTGCCCTCCATCATTTGAGGAGCATACTTTGTATTTTGAGATTTCCATAGTTGTAAATTCTTTGGAGTCATTTGTATTTGTTGTTGAATCACATTGTAAACGGGTGCATTTTCGGTTGAAGCCAACACCCTTTCATTTTTTGAGCCTAAGTTGTTGAAAATGGCTAAAATAAATGAGGCATTAGTGTTGTTGAATAACCTCATTCATTCAAATGTTGATGATGTGATAAAAATGAGCAAGGATGCTCTTTGTAATATTCAGATTTTCTTACAAGATGCACAAGAAAAGATTGAGTTTTTGCAGTTGGAAACTCAACTTCAGTAAGACGAAATTCAGCAAAAGAGTCACTATTCTTAACCGTTTCTGTTCAGAAGATTGTGAAGGACTCTCATCAGAAGAAAGAAGATAAAGTTGCAGTTGATCCACATTCAGTGCCTTGTACTAGAGTAGATGTACATGCGAATGCGAAGCTCCTTTGCACTTCCTAAGCCCATCATGATTGGAAGAGCTTGTGCTGTAAATCTGGGCGGTCTTGGATATGACAAGGATGTGTCCAGCCTACCCATATTCAGACTACCAAGCCATCTGTTTCAGTCTTAGGATTCTTGTATGACAGGTTCACCGGCCAGTGCATTCAAATCATTAACAACAACAGGATTGAGAAATGCCAACAGTGGGTTGGCCATATGAAAAGTCATTGTTTGATCTTCATCATGCTCTTGTGGTGACTGCTCATTCTTCATACGGATGTGAGACACAAGCCTCTGCAGAACAGATTCATATTGGATGGATCACTTCTTGGCAATGGGCATCAGCAGCCAAGAAGATGTTTAAGACACGTGTCAGAATTTTTTTACGGATATTGAGAAAACTTGCAGTTGAGTTTTCGCCATCATCTCACCTTGTCCCTGACAGGGGGGAAAATGGTGGTCATGTACAAGATTTGACGACAGATCAAGCGAGCCTGAGCCACAATCTCTCATTCCATGTTCAGAGTTGTACCCAGCAGTTCAAGCGAGCCTGAGCCACAATTTGTCATTCCGGATTCAGAGATGTAGCCAGAGTCACGGATGCCCATGAGCATGCCTTGGTTGGTGGATAACCTTAAACCATCATCTTTGGTTGGTGGATAACCTAAAACCATCATAGGTAGTAGACCTCCCTTCTTTTAGGTCGAAGGTCTCCCTTTCATATATGAGGAACACTTCCTCTAGCAGAAGCCTTCAGCTTCTTGCCAGCTTTGGTTGAGTTCCAGGAAATGCTTCAAGCATTCGAGAGTTGTTGGTAATCCTAAAACCATCACAGGTAGTAGACCTCCCTTCTTTTAGGTTGAAGGTCTCCCTTTTTTATGAGGGACAATTCCTCTAGCAGAAGCCTTCAGCTTCTTGCCAGTTTTGGAAGAGTTCCGGGAACTGCAACAAGTATTGCGTTCTAGTGTTTGTGGTCATCCTAAAACCACCTCTTTTTTCCAACATTTCAGAGAGTTGATTCAGCCCAAGTGCTACCATGCATACTTTGCAGATTTGTATTACAACTCTTTTCTTGGACTCACACATACCCCTTCGGATTAAGGGGAGATGTTGGAACACCTAATCCTACATGGGTAGGTGTGGAATGCGAAAAGTCACAATGGAGTCCAAGTGACCTTGGAAGATGAAACCAAGAGTCACACCATTGTATTATAAATGTACATAATGTATAATGGAAAAAATAAGAAAGCCTCACGCTTATCCTTCATTGTGTGTGTGTTTATTCTTCTCATACACCATGTGTGTTTTAACATGGTGTTTAACAAAATTTTACAAAAGAGTTGGAGAAGGTCAAAATTCAGGTACCTCTTCTAGAATTAGCCAAAATACCAACTTACAAGAAATAAATTTCAGAATTTATTAATATCACATAGGTGGAAGACATAAGTGACACAGTGAACTTACAAGAAGAAAAGCCAGTGGTCACCTTTGGTCCTCATGTAGAAGAAATAGATCCCTCTATTCCACTCTTCTATATTTCTCTGTTTCTTCATGATTATACTCTACATAATTTCATGTTGGACTCAGGAGCATCCCATAATCTCATGCCATTGTCTGTTATGAAGGAACTTAAATTGCAAGTTACGAAACCTTATAGGGATCTATATTCATTTTATTCCAAAAGGATGAAATGTGTTGGTTTAATTAAAGATGCAGTAGTTTCATTGGCACAAATTCTAGCAAAGAGTATAGTCATGGATGTAGTGGTTGCTGACATCCCAGCCAGGTTTGGAATGCTCCTGTCAAGATCTTTGGGAGAAAATTTGGGAGGTGTACTAAAATTAGATTTCACTTATGCTATCATTCCAATTTTTAATGGGGAAGAAAGGAGTTTTTACAGGGAAATAAGGTTTGTGAAGACTACCTCCAAGAAAGATGCAGGAAATTATCCCATTTATAGTCAAGAAACAGAAGACATTTCTTGTTTCATGCTGCATGAAGATGTAGAATTTTCTAAAGACACAGGGAGGCAACTCTCTTCAGCAGTTGTAAATAATGATCTACACTCAAGGAAGATTTGGAAGTGCTACTTTGATGGTGCCTACTCCAAGGAGGTTGTAGGTGTTGGATTCTTGCTGATATCACTGGAAGGTAACCTCATGCCTTTCTCTTTTAAACTAGAATTTGATTCAACAAACAATGTAGTTGAGTATGAGGCCTTAATATCAAGCCTTCAAGTTTCTAAACATAAGGGAGTTCAATGTATTTCAAATTTTGGTGACTCTGAATTGATAATACGGTAGATTAAAAATCATTGTCAAACGAAGCATCCGAGATTAAGATCATAGAGGAATGAAGTGTGGGATCTGGTAGAAAACTATTTTGAAGCATTCGATCTTCAGTGTATTCCGAGGGAGGAGAATAGATTGGTCGATTATTTAGCAGTTGTAGCCAACACCTTCAAACCATCAATAAATCCAAGGTTAATGTATGAGATTGAAATTAGGCATAGACCTTCTATCCCTGATAATATGAAACATTGGAAGGTGTTTTACAATGATGAAAAGATAAGTCAGTTCCTGTCCATAATTGGAAACTTTGAAGACGCTGAGATAGACCAAGAGGAATAACAAACACAACAGAAACTAGAATTAAGAAACCTTAAGCAGTCAATAGGTGAACGGAAGATTATCTTATCGAAAGATAATGTTCTCCCCAAATGATTGGTTCCCCCTAAAACATTATTCGATGCTAATGATGTTGTTGTTGATTCAAAGAAAACACATCAAGAATAAGAGATGGAAGAGTGTAATTTGGGAACTTAGCAAGAACCCAAAATAGTGAAATTGTTCAAAGATGTTCCCAAAAACTACAAAGAATGATACATTGATATTTTTAAGAAATGGACGGATGTGTTTGCTTGGTCGTATGAAGACCTGAAAACATATGACAAAAGCATTATTCAGCATAATATTCCATTGAAGGAAGGAATCAGACCACACAGACAGAATCTCAGATAGATTAATCCATTGTTGTTAGCTCTAATTGAAAAAGAAGTGAAGAAACTATTGCAGGCTAAAATTATAGTCCCTCTCAGATATTCAGACTGAGTTTCTAATCTGGTCCCTTTAAGAAAGAAGAATGGAGAGATAAGACTCTGTGTAGACTTCAGGAACTTGAACTGAGCATATCTAAAAGATAATTATCCTTTGCCAAAAATGGATTATGTCTTACAGAAGGTGACAGGAGCTCATAGGTTGTCTATGGTTGACAGATTTTCTGGGTATAATCAGGTAGAAGTATAAAAATAAGATCAGAAGAAGACTGCTTTCACTACGCCCTGGGGCACCTTCATGTACGCAAGAATTCCATTTGGCCTTATGAATGCAGGTGCAACATTTCATAGGGCCATTGACATAGCCTTCGTTGGTGACAGGTTTGTAGTTATATATCTGGATGATGTAACTACTTTTTTAGGGTCAGATGATGAACACTTGGAGAATTTGCAAAAAAAATTTCAAAAGTGCATAAATTTTGGTCTGTCATTAAATCCCAAGAAATCTGTATTTGTCTTAGAAGAAGGTAAATTATTGGGTCACATAGTTTCTAAACAAGGAGTAAAGATTGACCCAACAAGGGTGGAAGCCATTTAGACTATTCCTTTACCCAGAAGCAAGAAGGATATCCAAATATTCCTGGGAAAAAAATCTTTCTGAGGAGGTTTGTGCCCAATTATGCTGAGATCATGAGAAGCATAATAGATATGTTGAAGAAAAATGCAGAAGTTAAATGGGATAAGGAAGAAAGAGATGCATTTTCTATAATAAAGGAAGCACTTCAGAAAGCCCCGGTTTTGATTAGCCCAAACTATCAAAAAGCCTTTCTGGTATTCTCATTTGCATCCCCCACTACCATTGTTGTTGTGTTGTTGCAGAAAAAAGAAGACAATAAGGAGCAGCCAGTTGCATTTTTCAGCAAAGTTCTCAGAGATGTTGAGCTCAAATACAATATTCTAGAGAAACAATTATATGCTTTGGTCAAATCACTGAAAGCCTTAAGGACTTATGTGTTGTATTCCCAAATAACTTTTATGTTCCTAATTCCGCTGTGAAGGACGTTATGTTCCAAAGTGATGTTGAAGGAAAAAGGGGGAACTGGATAGCAAAAATCCAAGAGTATGATTTGGACATAAAACCCACCAAGCTGGTCAAGAGACAGGGATTAGCGAAGTTGTTGACAGAGAAAAATTTTCAAGTCTTGGGAATTATTATGTTGGCACCAGTTGAAGGAGCTGTAAAGGAAGAGGGTCAAAGCAAGTTCAAAATAGGTATCCAATACAATTTTTTGTGTTCTAATTAGTATAAAGATATTGTGCATTACCTGTGTTTCTCTTTCTATCTAACTTCATTGAATAGAACAAAATACAGAGCTCTCAAGCTCAAGTCTTAGAAATATGTTATCGTAGAAGCGAAACTATACAGGAAAGATCCAGCTGGTATTTTGTTGTTATGTTTGACCAAAGGAGAATCTATTGAAGTAACTAAACAATATCAAGAAATTTTGTGTGGAGGACATTATAGCTTGATGGTCACTGCTCATAAAATTATTAAGTCATTCTTCTATTGGCCAACCTTGTTTGCAGATGTTTATAGACTGGTCAGAAGTTGTCAGAAGTGTCAGTTTTTTGTTGAAAAGAAAAAACTTGCTCCATTACATCTCATCGCAGTATTTATTGAAGAACCTTTCAGGCATTGGGAATTGGATTTTATTGGAGAGATCAATCTGCCATCAAGCAGACAGTTCAAGTGGATTCTGACTGCCACTGATTATTTTACAAAATGGGTTGAAGCATTACCCACTAAGAAGGCAAATGACCAAGTGGTGATGAAGTTTCTAGAGGAAAACATTTTCAGCAGATTCGGATGTCCAATCAAAATTGTGACTGATAATGCTCAAATATTCAACTCTGCTCATTTCATTAATTTCTGTCAAACATATAATGTGATTTTATCACATTCCACAATGTATCATCCCCAAGGGAATGGATTGGCAGAGTATTCAAATAATACACTGGTCAGAATCTTCAAGAAAACAATCACCAAGAATAAGAAGGATTGGGATACGAAGTTGAAGTTTTCCCTCTGGACAGTTCAAGTCATTACCAAGAGATCTATGGGGAAGTATCCCTATGAACTCGTTTATGGAACTCAAGCACTATTTCCTACTCAGCTGGCCAAGCCAGTGATTTCTTTCCTTCGAGAAGCTCAGGAAGAACCGAATGCTCTGGTAATAATATTGAACAAAATAATTGAATCAAGTGAAAACAGAAACAAAGTTAGGGATAGCTTGATTACTTATCAGGAAAAGATGAAGTCTATATTTGACATAAAAGAAAAAGAAGTTCTCTTTCAAGTAGGAGATTTGGTACTAAAATGGGACACCAAACGAGAAGAAAAGGGGAAGCATGGTAAATTTGACCCTCTCTGGTATGGTCCATACAAGATCTCTAAGGCAAGGTAAAATAACACATTCATTTTGGAAGATCTAGATGGAGAGACAGTACAGCTTCCTATTGACAGGCAGTATTCGAAGCCTTATTTCCAGCATTAAAAGTCATCATTCCACCATTGTAAATACCGAACTGCTCATTGTTAGTATGTCACCAAGAAATATTTGACTCCATGCCCAATGGATAAGGCACTAATCTGCGGTTCTTAGCGCTTCCGTGGAAAAAAGCACTATCCCCAAGTGGAGCTAGATGTTGTGGCTCATTTTCATTTACCTTTGAAATATTTTTCAAAACACCAAAAAAGCATATATGATAGAAAATGTAAATTTTGTGTCATAAAATAATTTTGATTTATATATTGGTACATTAACATTACGTGATAAGATGTGAAGGTGGGTCGAGTCGGGCTCATTCACGTACAGAACAGCTCAAGAGCCGTACCAATGGGCACGTTCAGAACATTGCACGCTGAACAAGGTCGAGTCGGGCTCATTTTCAAGCTCAGGAGGGACCCGCATGGAAGAACACCAAATAAGCTCAGGAGGATTACATTGTGGAGCAAACAAACTAATTTCCCAAAGGCGGAGAAAGGGCGTATTTCCCTTAAACACTTAAGATTTTTGGAGGAGGTGCAAAGGGAAAAATGGATGGCCAGGATCATTGCGTAGAACTGGAGCAGAGAGATAGCCAACGGAGATTAAATCGCAAACCACAAATCACAATTTTCAAAGGATAGGTGCGGGAGGTAAGTGATAAAGTCGCCGAAGTGCGACATGTGATGCCAGGGGGGACTCTATCGCATAGCGCAGATCACATGTTTTAAAAGATAAGTGTTAAGGAAAAGGTTAAAGTCAGCGAAATTTGAAGTGCGACGTGGCAAGATGATGTGGCACACGACGTGGCCCTGGCCCCCATACCGCTCAGGGCAAGTTTTAAAAGTTAAGGAAGAAGGGTAAGTGTTATAATCACTGAAGTGTGATGTGTGATGCGATGGGGCCCGATCGCAAATTGTGAATCACAAGTTTTAAAGGATTACCATGGGAGGTAAGTGATAAGGTCATCGAAGTACGATGTGCGATGCTAGGTGGGACTTGATCACATAGCGCACATCGCAAGTTTTAAAATATAAATGCTAAGGAAAAGTTAAATATAGTGAAATGCGAAGTGCGATGTTGAAATGGACGCGATGTGGCTCCAAGATGAAATCTAAAGGATTTCAGGTTCGAGCTTATGCGGTTATGCGCCATTTTATGAATAAATAGGTAGAACGCAGTAGAAAAACTCGGGTAAGTGAACCGACGTGGATCAAAGGAGAAGAGGCAGAGTTAGGTAGCAGGTGATATGATTAACGACATTTGAAGCACAAGGTAATAGACAAAGTTGAGAAGAATAGCATATAGCGGCCCTATTGGGAGCATGACAGCTGGGTCAAGTCGTTACAGAATTTTGCAACTGCTGCATCATAACCAGAAAGGACACCTCGACACTTCGGGAGGACTCATCAGCAACATCAGATTCAAAAAAATGGACAATATTTCCAATTTTAATTCGTTTTCTCAAGTATGATTGCAAAAGTAATCTTAACAGTGTAGGTAGTCGAATAGTTTCAAGAAGTTCAGGAGTTACAAACCATTGTGATGTATTTATATAGATATAAATAAAGAAAAGGGGTTCTTAGTTTTGGACCTTTGGAGGATTGTTAAGTTGGTACTGAATTTTCTGAGAAATAAATGAAAGAAGATCAAGTTTCTTGCAGCTGTTGATGTTGATATGTCTTTCTAGTTTCTCTTTGTGTTTATTCCTCTTTGAATGAAGTGAAGTAATGTAGCAGTCGGTCTCTTAATTACATCTGTGAGTAACAATTAAACAACATTAATTTGCGCTCCTTTACCTCATCTCTTCTTTATTCACAAAATCCCGATGAAACTTTAAAGTAATAGATTCTGTGTTTGTAGCATATTATTTCGAGTTTCCTCTCTCTCCATGAATTTCCTCTCAAACTTAAAAGTGATAGATTGTGTTTCTCAGCATATCACTTCAAGTTTTCTTTACAATTCTTCTTTTCATTTCATTCGGATATCAGCAGTTTATGGAATTGTGAAGGCTTTCATTATATCAGATTATTGAGTGTATTAAATAATTAGTTTCCAAAGGTGTTAAGAAGAGGCCATTTGATATTATAATTGTGACATACGTTTACAAAATGTCTTAAGCATTGATTCCTTACCACAACGAAGGGATTTTTTCTTGAGATACAACAGGTTCCACATTACCCCCAATCCAACAAACAACCCACATGCATTTTATGCATAAAAATGTCAACCTAGATAGACTTGTAACATAGAATTCCATGCTTTCTCGGCCTACAACATTGGTGCTTGCAAAAAAATCATAGATGGTTGGTAAATATGTACCAGACTATGAATAGAGTTGATTTAGGGTTTATGTCCCAAACCCCTGATGTTTAAGGATAAAATTATCATGGGGGGACCATTGTTACATGCTTATCCCCTCTAAGAGCCCGAAAGATTTTAAAAATTGAACTTAAAACCACCCCCACCGCAAAAATTCCATCAGGATAGAGAGCCTTATTTGGATTCTGCAGACAATCATCGAGGCTACATTTTGATACTTTCTTGTATATGGGCATACTGTTCTTTTTCCTATGTGAAAAGGAAGGAGGTTGTGATGAATTACCCAAATTTTCAGAAGGCACAAAAAAATACCTCTTGATCTCCGGAGGAACCATATCCTATAAATCCCTAAGTATGGCTTCCATCTCACAGTCCGGAGAGACGAGCTATAAAATACAATTTCCAGAACTACGCTCCTTAGAGGGTGAATGAAAGGACCTCAAAATATAGTTATGAGTCAGTAAATGACTAGTATCGAAAGCATTTTCTAGGAGAACGGGGAATTATGATGCTAATGTAGGGCTACTTTCTAGTGGGTTGGGAAAATCCCTCATGACGTCTCCCTCCCACTCAGAACCCGCCCCCTCCCCAGTCTGTCACCAGGTAAAGCAGGACTTAGATAGGGTATGGTATGGTTATCACGAAAAAAATCGATACCTCCTGCTCTGCGGAAGCAAACATCTCAAACAGAGGTATAGAAACTGAAAAAGATACATATGAACCCACGTCAACAACCCCAAACATGGCTTAGGGTGTTCGTCTATAAAATAATCAATGGAGGGCTCAGGACTCGATCTCAGTAAGGTAAGCCCAGGAGAAACTGCCACATCCAACAATATATCTGACATACCCTTAACAACATTCATAATACTGATATGGCCATCCAAAAATGATTTCAAAAATTCATTAACAACATAATATATGTGATTACATATATCATCACGGTCAAATACCAAATTCTGGGATGTGTCCAAGTTACCTTGTGAGATTCCACACTGAGTCATATCCCCTGGAGCTTATGTTGGCCAAGAGTGTCCCTCATGCTCCTTTGTAGACGTTCAAGTGTTGCAATCTAGTCCAGCACAAAGCCCTCAGACACCATATCCTCCCTTCCAGATCACTGAGAAATGAAAAACATCATGTAAATGCCCCATCTGGTGGCACTTAAGGCACCTAAAGGGAATACCCCAGTAGTGAATTAGAAATTTTAACAGAGAAATTACCCCAATATACAACCATGTCCTCTAACAACCTTTGCCCCAAATCCAACTCCACAATGAACCACGAAAGTCTCTTATCCAACTGTCTGAGGGTGCCTCCATCCCAAAAATAATACCTCATGATACGGTTGGCTCTCTCTTTTATTTCCACCTCATTCCATAGTTCCTGTGGTAATTTGGGAAGCTTAACCAAAAATAATTTTTTCGACTTGGTATGTCAGCCATCTAGTCGAAACCCACCTTTTATCTTTGAAGAATCAAGAAATCACACCCCTTCACCCACGATTCTGTCAAAATGTGCTCAACATCCTCCTGGCAGAGGAAATGGAAGCACAACCAACCATTATGTAATAGACTCAACTTGGGTATGTATTTTAATATTGGTAACCAGACCTCCTCCACCCAGTCCTTCACTTGTGCCCCCGACATTTTGAGGTGTTGCCACCTTCCCACAAGGACTTTCTCCTTTAGCCGCTCCACACTCAGCTAAAAATCTTCCAAGACCAACTCCAATGGCGATACTCCCTAAATAGCCTGTAAAACATTGCGTTTAGAACAACTCAGTGGCTTCACAGCACCATTACTGCCACGGTCAGGAATAAACTCAGTACCAGGTTCTACCGTCAACGGGCTTTGTCTAATTGCTTTACCTACTTCACACTCAGGCAGTATGGTCACTTGGATGAGTGCATTGGTCAAGGGGGAATGTACCTTTTTCATGACCGCCAGGTGTCCACCCCTATGATCCATACCACCCACCACGAACCTCAAACTATGTCAATACAACAGTTGTATATGCCATCCACTGATTGTACATGCAATCTGTCGATTGTCAACCAATACACCTAGTACACTCCACTACTTGGGTCATTTACCACCCTCCATGGAAGACCAACACAAATTGTTAAAGACTTCTTGAAACCCACCCCATCCAGTCTAGAAACAGTTAATATCTTCACGATATACCACCTGATCCCCACACCTTGTTCCACAAAAAATCACAGTAATAACCCACCTGTCCAAAGGCCCACAGTAACTATGGCCCAATACTGAATACCCCAAGGATAAACCTCATATCTGGAAATATGTACTCCTCATCCCCCAAAAAAATTTCTACCCTCCAATAACTACTAATGTGGACAATGACATATATTCCATCTAGGCATATGCCTCTAGCCACGTCCCCACACACATTTGGTCTTGAGACAACCAAGAAAGTCGACACCCCTCTTGGCTCCTTCACAGAACAGTTACATATAGAGAAATATATTGCACATCCATCACATGAAATAGAGTAATATGAAACGTTCTCAGTGTAGACCACCGAGGGATTAAAAAACTTGCAAAAATATCCAACTTCGCATGCCCCCACTACTCCAATGGAGCAATGTATAGCCTTCTAGTTTTAACTAACACCTTAGGGTATCTTTGAACCAAATGTTATTGAGACTCTGGTCCATACATATTCAAGTGTCTCTATAATTGTTGCCATCCTAACTAGACGCTCAGTTATACTATCCTATCAAGACAACACCATGGCTACCACCTCTGCACCAGAAAATCGTGATCGTACCCATTACAACCTATCAAGGCTCACAATTAGTGGCCAACAACCACCATCACTACACCTAAAGCTTGCAGCCAAACCCATCTCCTTAATCACACTGCTCATCTTCCACTGGCATGGCAAAGAGCTTCCATAGTCTGTCAAAATACCTCATGTGAGTCTATGGATTTACTGAGACACAATGTACAACTGGATGTTGCAACCAGGGGAGCTTATATTTTGAATAAGCATATGGACACCATGATAAGGCTTGTTGCACGTTTACACAATGAGGTTGATAATAATAAAGTCCTAATCAGATTTTTCCCCTCCTGTATAGGAAAACTCAAGTCCTAAATCTGATGCTCACTTTATGTTTGAGATGAAAAAGTTGGTAGTCTCTTATTGTTCCAAGCATCTACTCCATTGCCAAGAACAAGAAATAGTTTTACATCTGAACTCGTCATTTTACAGTCTCCTGCCTCAGTTTTTGTCCCCCATTGTCATAAGCGAACAACTACTTTCCTGAGATTTTTCCTTCCATTCTCACAAGCTAGTGATGTGCTCAACATACTGGTAATTAACCTGCAAATATCGTATTTATTGTCAGTTATATGGATTTTAGTTATTTGTCTGAAAAGCTTCACCAGAGATCGTATAATGTATTTCTCGTCAGCTCGTCTAGGCTTCTAGTTCCTGAAGGCGTGTTCAAGGAAACTAACGATTATATGGGATAGTATTATTTTTTTTGGTAATTAGAGAATGAGATTCAAAAATTGCTCATGGATTTTTTATTGTACATTATTGTATTTTAGGGTTAGTATTTCTCTAAACATAACAACTGTGCAATTCGATTTGAATTTTTTATTAAATTTGATCAAGTTTGATCTGTAAAGTGCACTAAATATTCTCTTGATGCAATCATACTTGCCTAACCACCTTCAAATTTGCATAGTTTACCTTTTTCATTTTTTATTTTCTCACGCTACTTTAGGACTAGTATTTTTTCGGCACAACACACTACAATTCGATGTGAATCTTTTGTTAAATTTTCTAAGAGTTGCGACGTTTGTCTAGTTATATTTTTACAACATATTCTGACATAAGATGTTCTCTATGAATTGCGGGAAATTATGTTGACATAGAGAAAATGATGATAGTGAATGTTCTCTGGGTGATGGATACCCCTCCACTTGCATGTATTGTAATTTTTTGGAAATATCTTTGGAATGAATTCCAATCCCTTCAATTTAAGATCACTTTTCAAGGAATGTCTGAATGGATTTTTTGAATTTATGGACATACTACCTCAATGACGTAACAAACATATTTTTTTGAAAAGTATGTAAACTTTCTAAAGGGCCTTGGAATCTTTGTATTGAGTAAACATGGTTTTGGGAATTTATTATATCCTAGGTTTTAGGAAAAATATAGGAATAAATGAACTTGGTGAATGTAACAAATTTTAGTTAAATAGTTGTGAAAAATTAGGCACAGAGGTCTTCCTCTAGACTATAGTTGATGATATTAAAACACACAGTTCATTTCTGCAACAAAATAGAAATAAAAGCTCAAAAATGTTAAGCACACTAAAACACAGTAAAAGTAAGTGGGAGCAACACAATAAAATTTTGGATTATAATTTCAAATACATGAAATACATTCATATGGATTTTGGATTATAGTTTCAAATACATGAAATACATTCATATGGAAGTTGCCTCTCCTTCACCAAGTAAAACAAGAGTTCTTAGTGATATTTACACTTCATCAGGAGTTGCGGAGTAACTCTCTCCAAAACTTCTCAAACTTACCTCCGCCACAATACAAAAGACTTCTACCAATGTGTTTTTGTCAAAAAAATCAATTTTAATATTTTTAATACGAGTAACTCTCTCCAAAACATCTCATACTTTCATCTGCCACAATACAAAAGACTTTTACCTAATTTTTTTATCAAAACATTCATTTTTAAATATTTTTAATACATTAATTCATAAGAGTCAAAATATTAAGACAAAGGATGGGCGATTGTACAAAAATGATTCTATATATTGCACAATACATATATTAGTTGTGGAATAAATGTTTGACCATACGTTTTTACCAACTCTATATTAAATGCCCATTTGTTGCGAAATGAGGTATTTATACTCCTTCTCAAAACTTCATTTACACCATGTCCTTCATCCTGCAAAAAAAATCTGCAACCTACAAAAAAATATACTTGGTTTACTTACACGTGTATCACAGGTATGGTTGATGTCAGTTTATTTAACACGGTGGTTGGGATTAATTTTCTAAGACTCCCCCTTAATCAGAATTGTTGCCATTGACAATTCCCAAACAATCTTTGAGATAAACAAGATTTTCACACACCAATCGCTTTATGAAGATGTTTGCAAATTGTTATTGTAACCTGCAACGTTGCAACACAATTTCACCATTGTTAATAAATTCTATTATAAAATATATTTAATGTCAATGTGCTTTCTCCTCTTGTGAAAAAAAAATAATTCTTGATATTTCAATTATGGAATTGTTGTCGCGGAAAATAGTGTTATCCCTCTTGTTTGTGGCATAAATCCCTCAACATTCTTCTCATCCAAATTTCTTGAAACGGTGTTGTTGTTGTGGTGACATATTGAACTTCTGACGTTGAAAATGACACTATCGGCTTCTTCTTGCAGGCCCATGAAATGGATCCCGAACCTAAATGAAAAACATATCATGACGTATTCTTTCTATCATCAACAATTCATGCCGAGGCACTATTAGTATAACCAACTAACCCAAAATCATTTGTTGTGGTGTACAAAGTACCATAATCCTTTGTCCCATTGACATACTTTAAAATACTTTTGGCTACTTGCCAATGTATCTCCTTAGGTGTCTCCATGAACCTTGACACCAAACTCACAGCATATATTAGATCAGACCTGATTGTTGTCAAATACATCAAACTTCCCACCTTAATTTTGTATAATGTCAGATTGACATTGTTGCTTCAATCTTATTTTCTTAACTTCAACCCCATGACAGTTGGAGTTGGTGTGGGCTTTGTGTTCTATATATTAAACCTCTCCAAAATGTCCACTACATACTTTTCTTGGGAAATAAAAATACCATTTTTTGTTTTCTTCACTTCTATGCCCAAAAAATACCTTAACAACCCCAAGTCAGTCATTTCAAACTCACTTTTTATGACTTCTTTGAAATCAGCAAAGAGTAAACCATCAATCCCTGTAAAAATAAAATCATCTACATATAAAACAACTAGAAGAAGCTTACAGTCACTCTCTTTGATGTAGAGAGTAGACTCGATGTCTCAGTTATCAAAGCCATTGTCCATCAAGTAAGCGTCTATTCTGCTATACCAGCTGTGTGGTGCTTGCTTTAGCCCTTAAAGAGATTTCTTGAACCTATATACCTTATATTCTTTGCATTCTGCCTCATAACTAGGTGGTTGTGCAACATATAATTTCTCTGTCAGCACTCCAGTCAAGAACGTTGATTTTACGTCCATTTGATACACTTTCCATTTATGTTGTGCAGTAATTGACAACATTGTACGCACTGTCCCCATCCTCGTGATTGGCACAAATGTCTTCGCATAATCTCTTCCATGCTGATGCTTGTATCCTTTGACAACTAGCCTTGCTTTATTCCTTTCAATATTGCCTTCAACGTTGCTCTTGGTATTATAGACCCACTTCACTCCAATAACTTATTTTCCTCGCAGAAGATCCACTAATCACATGTGTCATTCTTTTCTATTTCTCCTATTTATTCATCCATTTTCGCTATCCATTTTCTTCTTTGAATGCATCCTCAAAATTTTTTGGGTCATCTACATGATAAAACAATGCGAAAAAAGAATTTAGATCAACACTACTATCGACTTCATTTTGCTCATATATTTCACTTAAATTTCTGAATTTTTGTCATCTTATGCTTGCGGAAGATGGGCTTGACATGTCACTTGATGTTGTGATTGAGGTAGATGATGTTGTCGGTATTTGTGGTTTGCTTGGAGTGATTTTCTACATGACACTGTCCTATTATTTGTTGACGGTGTCATTTGGTGAATTCTTTGTTGAGCTTGAATAGGAGTAGGAGTCATCATCATTGAGGAATCACTTGATGCATTCAATTTCTCTGTGTCTTCGTTTGATATACATGTTTTCACATTGATTTTATTATGTAAACTTCCATCCCATGCTTCCTCTTCTATGAAATGCACATCTCTGCTGATTATGACTTTCTTGGTTGATGGATTGTAGATTACGTATGCCTTAGATTCATCACTATATCCAACAAATATGCATTTATCTCTCTTGTTTTCCAATTTCTTCCTTAATTCATTAGGGAAATGTGCATAAGGCACACATCCAAACAGTCTCATTTGAGTGACACTATGCTTTCTTCCAATCCATTCCTCTCCAAGAACCATATTCTTTACACTTTTGGTTAGACACCTATTAATGATATCTGTTGCAGAAGTGACATATTCAGTCCAACAATCATTTGGAAAATGATTTTCCTTCATCATACTCTTTTCCATTTCCATAATGGTCCTATTTTTTCTTTGCACAACACCATTTTGCTGAGGTGTACACCTTGTTGTAAATTTCTTGTGAACTCCATGCTCCCTGCAAAAATGTAGGAAGTCATTTGAGATGTATTAGCCACCTCTTTCAGTCCTCAATACTTTGATGTACTATCCACTTTGCTTCTCAGCAAGAAATTTTCAATGGCAGAAGTGATCAAACACTTCACTTTTATGTTTTAGGAAGTAGACCCATCCCTTCCTTGTATAATCATCTATGAAAGTAAAAAAATAATAGTTTCCCCCAATTGATGATGTCTAAATTGGTCCACATAAATCTGAATAAAAAATATCCAAAGGTGCCTTTGCCCTTATTGACTTTCCTGTTAGAAATGTCTCTCTAGGTTGCTCTCTAGGTTGTTTTCCCAAGATACATCATTCACATAGGTTGTCTTATTTTTCTACGAGTGACAATCCCTTCACCATTCCTTTCCGATGAAACAAATTCAAACCTCCAAAATTTATATGACCAAATCTCAAATTCCATAGCCATTTTTCATCTTTAACTTCTTCTTGAAAGTTACTTGTGTGACAACTACTACATTTCTTTCATTCTCTTGTGAATTCATTGATAGTTGTGCTTGAGCACCTTCTTCCTTTGAATTTGGTTTTAGATTGAGAGGAAACATTCTATTTCTTATTACTTGAACTTTTTCAATCTGTTGTTTGTTTGGAGACTTATCCAAAATTGTGCACTCTCCATTTCTAAAAAAAGGAATTGTATCCCTTTTGCATGAGTTTTACAATGCTTATGAGGTTACGCTTCAAATCAGGGACAAAATAGACATCTGAAATGTACTTCTTCTCCCCCTTCTTTGTTAGGATGTTGACTCTTCCTTTTCCCATGACAGAGACTTTGCTATCAATCCCTAATGTCACTTCAGATTTCACACTTTCATCTAGATTTGAAAACGTTTATATGTTCCCTGTCATGTGGTTGTTGCACCCTGAATCCAAAATCCATACATCCCTTTGTTTTTCTTGTGCTACATTGCAGGCCAAAACACATGCTATCTTGGTTCTGATTTTATTTGTAAAAATTTCACTTGGTTTTTTACTTATGTCATATTTATTCTTTCTACATTCATTTTCATAATGACCATACTTTTTACAATAATGACATTGAACTTGAGATTTATCATACCTATAACCTTGTGCTTGATTTTGGCTTGGACCTTGACTTGGATTTTGATTGTTGCCCCTTCCACTTGAGCTTGAAGGGCTGCCTATTCCACCTCTGTGTGGGCTTCTTCCTCTTCCTCTAACATTTGACCTTCCTCTGCCTCTACCTTGACCAAATAGAACTTTTGTCTTGAAGGTATGCTCCAATGAGGATTTTTTTTCTCTATTCAACCTATGTTCATGAGAAACCAGTGATGCATGAAGTTCATCCATTGAAAAATGTGAGAGAACCTTTGTCTCTTCTATGGCCAGAACAATGGCATCAAATCTTGCTAGCAGACTTTTTAAAATTCATTTTCTCAACTATTCTCCTTTCCTTAAGTATCTGACGATGAGATATATTTTGATTAACCAGTCCAATTACTTGTGTAAAAATGAGTCTACATTCTGTGACTCTTTCATGCAAATTGCCTCAAAATCTCTTCTCAGCATTTGTAGTTTTGGTGTCTTCACCTTTTCCATGCCTTGGTAGGTTGTTTGGAGGGTATCCCATGCTTTCTTGGACTTTTTTATTGCTGCAATCCTTGGGAAAATACTTTCATGAACTGCTTGAAAATTGTACAAGAGGGATTTTGAGTCCTTCTTGTTGTTCCTCAACAAATCATTTTCTCCTTGTGTGAAACCATTGTATCGTGTTTCATCTGTTGGTTCTTGGAACCCATTCTCCACCAAATCTCAAATATATTGGGAAGAAAAAAGGGCCTTAATTGTTATAGCCCAATAATCATAATTTTTGTCATTAAATTGAGATATTTGAGGATTAGTCAAGTTTGTGCTTGATGCTGCCATTTCATACTGTAAAAAAACTTTTTCCCTGTTAGTAAATATCCTAAAAAAAAATGTCTTAGGAAAAACATTTAACTCCCAGTAAAAAAAAACACTTGCACTTGCACTAATAACAAAAATTTTCCTCTTGGTAAATATCCTCAAAAAAAACAATTGACTTACTCCTAGTAAAAACACTTCCACTTGCACTAATAAAATTTTACACCCTCTCTCATACCACGTGAAAGAGTAGGCAGAGAGGTCCTCCTCTAGACTATAGTTTCTTAATATACCTCTAGACTATAGTTGATTAAAACACATAGTTGACTTCCTTAACAAAACATAAATAAAAGCTAAGAAATTTTAAGAGCACTTAAATATAGTAAAAGTAAGTGGGAGCAACATAATAACTTTGGATTATAATTTCAAATACATGAAATACATTCATATGGAAGATGTGACTCCTTCACCAAGTAAAACTAGAGTTCTAAGTGATATTACGTGTTCACTTCAAATTGCTCCAAAATTGTCTCTCCAAAACTTCTAAGACTTACCTCCGCTACTTTTTTTTTATCAAAACATGCATTTTTAATATTTTAAATACATTAATACATGACAAAGTCAAAATATTAAGACGTCAATTGTACAAAAATGACTTTCTATGTTGGGAAGTACAAATACATATATTAGTTGTGGAATAAATGTCTCACCATATGTTTTTACCAATTATGTATTAAATTCTCATTTGACTTTAATTATTTCATGTGTTGAGGAATGTGGAATTTATACTCGTGCTCAGAACTTCATTTAAGCCATATCCTTCAGCTGTAAACAAAATCTGCAACTTATAAAAAAATCTACATAGTTGATTTACACGTCTATCACATGTACACTGGTAAAAATCTACATAGTTGATTTACACGTGTATCACATATACACTTGTATCACATGTATGGTTTATTTAACCCAATGGTTGGGATTCATTTTCTAACAAGTTGGAATAGTGACAATTGGTTTGTAAGTGTTATCATCGTTTGTAATGTGTATTTTTTATTGAATGGTATTTGAAGGTCTAACAATGTAAACTTTGAAACGGGAACTATAAATTGAAAACAGTAACTCTAGCAAAAAAAAAAAAAAAAAAAACCCAAAAACATGAAAAACAACTCAAAAACAAAAAGTGTGTATTCGAGAACGAGATTAATTTGCAACATTTTTAAAAAATGGCAGTAAAACCAATTTTCATATGCCAAAAAAATGGAAAAAACACATAATGGTTGGTACTAGAATGCCATTTTTATTTTCTGGGTACAATTTGAACATATTTTTAGTAATGACGTTAAATATAAAATAATGAGATTTTAAACACATTAAAATTCTAATAATTTTTATGCATGTCATTTAACATATAATATCTTGACATTAACAATCCCTAAAATTCTAATTGTTTTCAACTATAATGTTAAAGATAAAATGTATTTCACAATTTTTCACCCATAGAATTAAAAAATAATAACTTTTCAACATATTTCAACCATGATATTATGAACAAATTATATGACTAAAATAACTCATTGAAACATAAATTATTTCTCGAAGTTATTGTTGCATTGTCAATATTTTAGACAAATGAATTCATCACAATTAAAACATATAATTCAAAAAACATAAAAATGATTCATAACTTCATGTAAGATCATAGGGAAGTTAAAATGTCATTTTCATTGCTCAATGCAAACATCATTTATATCAATTGTCTTACATAATTATTCAAAATCGTTGATATTTTATTGCACACCATTAGAATTCACATCTTCCGATGAATGAATCGATGTAGATGAAGATGTTCTATATGCTTCTCTTTCATCAAATAGTGCTCCATCTGATTCAGCATGCATGCCCACCACTTGAGGTTTCAAAATTCTTGTAGATCTATGACTAGGCTCAGCAGACTGTCATCTCAACATTGCTTTTTGTGGTAGAAACCTCTTAAGAATCTCTATTGTCTTGGAGCAAGAGTTCTTCTCTTTGTTAAATTGAATTCATAAATAAGTATGTCAACTTCCTTCAATTTTAAGAGGTATGTGCGGCAACGATTTATATTTGTACCCTTTTGTTTTCTCTTTCCACCAATTTTTTTATCAACTACCATCTCTGGCTTGTACACACCATTGAATGGGTGTGTTTTTGTGGCATACCAATGTACTTCAACACCTCTAACATCCTCATTTTTAGTAATCACCTTTATAACCTTGGAAACCCATAATGGATAGTCATGTGGATTTTCATGTGCTAAGACTGCGATCATGAAAACCTCCTTAATATCCTGTACTAAACCTCTGTAAAGGTCTTCCATGACTTCACGTTGTGCATGAGATCTTTTGGAACAAATATACATTTCTCTTTCCTCCACCTATGTACAATTAATAATACCATATGATTGTTGTTGTTCAAGAATGTCTGTTTCCTCCTGTTCATTTGACACATTTTGTGGCCAAATAAATGGAGTCTTCAAAAGCATATCTTCATTTGCTGGTCTTGAAAAGATATCACTCTGATCATTGAAAAAGGACTCTCACCAAACTGAATCAACAATATCAAAGTACTCATATGTATATCTAATGGTTTTTTAAATTTCTTGTAGGCATTCAGAATAATATATATTTATTTTTCCTTCGTGCATTATGAACTTCAGTGACTGATTGTAATAAAAATATATTTGATGCAAATATTGGATGATTTGGAATTATCTTCAAAAATTCCAAACCTGATGATGGCATCCATTCTGCAGTTGTTGAATACTCCTTGCCCCATATAAGTGTTTTCCCATCAATTTGTTTGATATGAAATTGATGTTGGAATCTAATGTCATTAAGTTGTTCAATGCATTTATCCTCACCATGCGATCCAAGAATAAACCTTCGCATGTCAACAGTTTCTTCTAACATATGAAAAATAGGCTCTGGAATATATGATTTCTTAATACATTCAATTAATGATGGCAAGCTCCCACAATGTTACTGAAAAGCGACTGAAGATCTGATCAATATGGTCATGAGTGTGCCCAAAAAGAAGGAAAAAAACCTTTACCTTATGAAAAATTCTCAATTCAACAAGCATGTTTAGATATCCAAAAACAATCTGATTTTTGTTTTCATGACAAGTGTTTAATTGTAGATAAAAAAATTCAGGAAGAATACCACCCAAATGAGAAAGCACATCATGAATTATGGTTATTATCATTTTTCCATCATTATGAATATTTGGAGCTATGAAGTAAACTCTTGGCGACATTTTCCCATTGAATACCATACAACCGACCAAGTGAAACTGGATAAAGTTTTCCTCCTGCAAATTTTTGGGTGTACGAACAAAATATCGCAGAAGTGTTTTCTTCTTGTCCATACCATCAATTATCAAACCCAAATATTTATTTGGATTATCATTGTTGAAAATGGAAACAAGAAACAGTGAAGGAGGCCTCCTGAAACATCTTTCCTGATCCTAGTTGGAAAGTGATCACCTAAACTAGGTGGGGACCACACATGTGATTTTTGTCGCAAAGTCTATTTTTAGACTATGTCTATTTTTAGACATATGGAGCATGGTCTAGGAGTTGCGGGATGCTATTCTTGGATGATTGGTCAAGTTGGTAAAAATAGATGGACATATATTTTTAGACATACAGGTCGAAGTCTATTTTTAGACTGCCTGTCTAAAAATAGAACAGTCAAATATTATTAGCCCTTAATAATATTTGGACTATAAACATTATCTTATCCTCTTGGAGCACTTCAGTTCGAGCTACATATGTGGCACATGCAGCTGGAAGAAGGAAATTCGAACTTCCTATGGTTAGTTGAGCTATTGCATGTTTGACTTCAGTTAGAACTCATGTGGCAGAGTTTGGTGGAGTTGATGAGACAGTTGATGGAGTTGTGTTCAGGTTAACTAGTTGAACTAGTTGTAATTAGTTTAACTGCTATTACACTAGAGATGAGTGGTGTGAATTAAATATTATTTAATTCACTAATTATTAACTCATTATTCAACTAAAATAACACATCAGTTAACTCAGTGCATGTACAGTTCAGTGCAGACTAGTGCAAGAGATAGGTGAAAGAGCCGGCAGTTGTACATTAGTTGTGCATGAGATTTGCACAATCAGTGAGATGAGTATGCCAATGATGATTGCGCTGTTCAATAAAGAGGAATTCGAATTGGTTCAGCCCATTCTCTCCTTTTGGATTGCGCAGTAGAGGCAGGCAGCTAGTGGAGGAGTTTTGAACCCGTGATCGGTTCAAACTGAGCTAGTTTTATGTGTAGCTTTTGGAGACAGTACTGAGTACTTGGGAGGAGTATTGTATTGTGTAAAGTTATATGTTTCTCTTCCATTATATGATACATATAGCTGGGGGTTTTCAGCTATAAGCTTTCCCCATACATGCTGCGTTCTATGTGTGTGAATTGATGTTCTGCCGCTTGTTTTATTTTCTGCATGTGATGATTAATTTGTAGAAGAGATTATGTGTTGTGCAGAAAATCGAATTTGTGTATGATGAGGTTAATCTCGGTGGATAAATATTCATTATTCAGCAAATTTCTACAATCATAACACTTCTTTCGATGCTTGTACAACTTTTTCCTTTCACTTGTTTTTTGTTCACGATGCTCTTGAAGGGCTTTAACAATGGAATATACACATAACATAAAATAAACGTATTAATAAATACATTTTCATATTTGATCACTATACAGTTTAAAAGAATAATGTTATCAATTCTTACCTCTTTCTTCTCCTTGACATTTATCCCTTTTTTATTTTAGAGAAGCACATGTACTTCAAACCCCCATCCTTGTCTTCTTAGGAATACGAACATTGTTGAATTCTCTCCTCCATATCTTCACTAAATATTGATATATAATAAAACGACCATTTCCTTCAACACCTTTTCAATATTCCTTGTAGAAGTTATAGATTTCTCGTCTCGAGAAATTATCTGGAATATGTATTGTATCTCTATTTGGCATAAACTCTCCATGTTTTTAAAAGAAGTCTTGCATCCATGACATTGCAGTGTTTGCTAGTGGCCCAAACTCTCATTTATGACAAACTTTTGAATAATATGTAGGATTATTTTCCAAATTATCTTGGATTCTTGATAGACAAAAATTGCCAATTGAATGAATCATTTTGAAATCCTTTATACAGAGCAATAAAGTCCCAATATGAAAATCATATCCTGCCATTGTAGATTGCATGCACCCCACTAAATATGAATTATGCATGCTTTTATTTATTGACAAATAGTTCCTCCTTTTCTCTAAAGAAAATTTTAAATCCATATGTTTCAAGAAATCGTTTTTACAATAGTCACTTGAAATGAGCTCACTGATAGAACTTCTTCTCGTGAGATATACTACTATACCCCTTGTATAACTAGAACATCTTGGATTGATATGAAAAGATCTATACCTACTCCTAGAAACAATATTTGATGGCAAAATCTCTATCATTCATCATTCTATGAACAAGCATTTCCATGATCATTAGGAGGAATACAATTCTTACTATGATCATTTGCAATATAGCTAGGAAATTCACTACCATCATTATTTGAAAAATGTTCATTACCATCTTCGGCGGCATGAAAATTTTCAATACCATCATATGTGGTTTTGAAATATGAAATTGGAGGATATTCTTCACCATATTTATCTTTCCCTTCATCGTCGTTGCTCTCAAATTCTATAGGATTAGGACTATGTGGAAATTCTTCATCCTAACCTTCATCACTGCTGCTCCCATAGTCCATATGATTAGGAGTAAGTGGAAACTGAGACTCGATTTATTGGAAATTATTCATCCTCCCCTTCATCACTACTGCTCTTAAAGTCCATAGGGTTAGGAGTAACTATAAAATGTGATGCTTTATTTATTGAAAATTTTTCATCCTGCCATTCATCATTATTTCTCTCTTAATCCTTAGGATTAGGAGTAAGTGGAAAATGTGACTCTATATCCACTGAAAAATTTTCATCCTGCTATTCATCACTATTGTTCTCATAGTCTTTAGGATCTAGGTCTAAGTGGAAAATGTGACTTTCTATTGACTAAAAATTTGTCATCTGAAAATTCATCACTATTTCTCTCATAGTCCTTAGGATTAGGCCCACTAAGTGGCAATTGTGACTCTCTATCCACTGAAAATTTTAGATCCTGCCATTCATCACTATTTCTCTCAAATTCTTTAGGATTAGGACTAAGTGGAAAATGTGAGTCTCTAGTTTTTGGAAGTTCTTCATCTTGCCATTTGTCATTGTTACTCTCATATTCCATAGGAGTAGGAATAAGTCGACAATTAGACTCTCTATTCATTTGAAAATTTTCATCTTTCATTTTTTCACTACTTCTCTCGTTATATTCATCAATATGAATAAAGTTGTTACATGACGAAGATGTTGATGCTTCATAAAATGAAACTTCAGTATCAGAGGAATCCATAATGTTAGTGTCAGTATTTTCATCCTCTCACCAGTGATCAAATGACTTCTTATCATGTTTTGTTAGGGTCCCATAGTCAATTTTTTTTCATTTCACTAGGTCTTCAAGCAAAAATTTGGTCACTGGTCATTAGGTTTAGGACTGTTTTCCACTCCTTCCAAAAATTTAAATTGCTGGTCCATGTCATCAAATAAGATGAGTATATCATTATCATTTCAGTCGTCATCACCATGATCTCATTCAGTTCAGTATCTCCATTAGGTCATTAGGGTTTCAAGGTCACCAAACTGCCATTCCATGCATAAAATTTGACAAATTGGAAGACTGGTAATAAAACAAGTTTCTTCAATGAATTTTGATTTTTAAATGTAATTTTATGTTTCTATATGTAATAAGTTCACTAAATTTTGAAATTTGCAATTCAATGTTCCAAGGAAGATTCGAAAAGTTCAGATTATAAAAGGTTATGAACTCAAAAAGAAGAAAGGAAGTCATGCCTCAAAGAGACATGTGGGGCCCATTATCACTCAAAGATATCCATTCCATGCTTATAAAAGGGCCAAAAATTCAAAAACACATTTCATTTTCACTCTTGTTTCCCTTCATCATCGAGATCATCCTCCATTTGGTGAGAAAAACGTGTTTTTACAACTCCAAGAGGCAAAACCTAGGAGGCATTTCACATCTGTGAACTGCGCTGTGCATCTGGAGGAGGCGTTGCACATTCGTGAACAACATTGTGCATCTTTTAACCGCGTTATGCATCTGGAGGAGGTGATGTGCATCCGTGAACTGTTTTGTGCATCGGTGCTGCGCATTTTTTAACTGCGCTATGCACGGGGCAGAGTTGCCCAATCTTGCTAAAAAATCACCAAAATTAAAACTTTCAGCTTCCATTCAGGGGTTTTCACTCTTCAAATCATATTAACAAGTAAATACACTCATTTTGAACCCATATCTTCCATGGAAAACCAAGGAATGATAACTAGCTAAGTTCGCTTGAGTTTTATACAAATTTCATGCTTTTGGTTGTGAAATGATCAATTGATGTTGTGAAACCCTAGTACCAATGTACCTACACCTCTATTTTATTGTTATACATCATTCCATACCTCACAAACCATTTCCCATCATTTTTGCAACATCTCCCTACAAGCCCTAGCCCTATTCTACCAAATTGGGCCATTTTCCTAGTTAGTACTATGTTTCAATTTCCTAGCTCACTCCCCTCACTCATTTGCCTTCATTTCACTCCCTAAAAATTCCTAAGATCCCTGCGCCCCCTAAATTTTTGTACACTCATATCCCTTCCCTAACTCCCTCATTTCATTCCCTACACTCACTTTTCCTTGTTTTTCCCCTCCCCATCATCTAGGGTTTTCAAATATGGAAGTAGATTCCTCACCATCAAAGAAGAGAAGACAACACAAAGGGGGAAAGATACTGAGGTATGAGCCCTCAAACTACAATGAAATCTTCTCCTCACCCTTCATCAAAAAATTCTTTGATGATGTCAACTGCCTATGGTTTTTTCAAAGGGTAGAGGAGGTAGGTTACCATGAGGAGCTTACAGATTTGTTTTCCACCAACTTGAAGGGAGAAAAGGCCACAATTGTAGGGATTGATTTCACATTTTAAATTGATGCCATCTCGCTTTCCATAGGGATACCTAATCATGGGGAATATTGGTTCAAAGGCATGAACCTTGACCTTGAGCAGTACAAATCCTTCATAAAATCACAATACAAAGAGACTCATACCACATTCTTCCATTCAGATACTTGTTGGAGAGGTATGCACCATTCATGAAGGTTGTGATGAAATTATTCAAATGTGAGGGCAGGTTTTCCAGATTGTACCGATATCATATTAGATTTCTCATGCACTTCCAAGCAGTGAAGTCCCTAAAATTATGCAATTTATTTTATAGGAGTGTGAGTAAGATGGTAGAAAAGTTCAGGTCATGAACATAGATCATTACCCTAGACTATTTCACCACAGCTTGGTGAAGATCATAGTTCTCCATCAGTTGGATGAGAAGAACATGACATGGGATGCCTTCATTGAAACAGCTTTGTAGATGCACACAACTAATACACCAACTTAGCAACCAAACATATCACCTTCCATGTCAGCACAACCTATGGAGGTGGGATCATCAAGAAAAATTGTTGAAGTTTCAAAGAGGCCTAGGCCTGAGGTTACTCTCACCTCTCAAAGAGGCAGGAGTCTTGTGTTTGCTGCTTGGAAAGAGGAAGGGGCCAAGCCCATTTCACTACAGTGATCACCATCAGCACTGCATGAGACATCCATGCATGATGAGGAGGAACATGATTTTGACTTGGTTGAATTGGAGGACCATGATGAGTAGGAAAACTTGCAGAGGGTAATCAAAGACAAGGATACTCAGATCAAAGAGCTCCAAGACAATTTGGCAAGGTCCCAATTCATCATTTCAATTCTTGAACAAAATAACAGTCAATTCAAGACAAATCAGTTGATTTTGGAGAAAAGTTTGTTTCAGGAAAACAAACATCAGAAGGGAAAAGTAGTGGCTAAACATGATTAGCATGAAAATAAACTGAAGAGGAAGAGGCCAAGAACCATGGGTCTCAAGAAGGCATTGCAAAGAGAAAAAGAGCAAAACCTTACAGATGAAGAGCTCACTTTTGAAGAAAGGATTGCCAAAGAGGTCAATGAGGACGAGGAGTTTTGGCTTGAGAAATTCAATAATCACTTGGAGAAGCTCCCAGAAAATGAAAACAAGGATAAAAAGATCCATAAATGCATGGATTCCCACTATCAAACAAGAAATCAAATTGCACACATCAAAATCAAGCAAATGCAAGACAAGCTGAAACAAACCCAAGACAAGCTTAAGCAAACACTAATCAACCAAGAGGAGAAGGGAAAACATGATTTGCTTATTGATTCCTCCATGATTTCATATTACACTTCATGCAGCTACTCTAGACCAATTTTGGGGATATTTGAAGCAATTTTTGTTTTTGTTCAAATTTGGTACAAATTTAGAAAAACATGAAATTTCACTAATGCTAGATGCATAGCGCCTTGTCACTGCGCTTTTTCCTTAGGGAACCAAATGACAAGTGGATTACATTTTTGGAAAGCTTATTCCCTCCTCTCAAAACCTATTTCCTGCTATTTTCCAGAAAGGGCAAAGATTTTGAGAAAAATGAGAAAAGGGGGTCAAAAATCAGCATTCTACCCCTCTTTTTAACAGGCGATGCGCATCCAGAGACACCTTGGAAGAATGTGTTTTGGAAGGCCTTCACATGGTTAATTTTAAAAATTTCAAAGTGTTATGGAAACTAGATAGGCAGGGCTATTTTACCGTTCTCTCATATTTCCATTTTAACCTCAGGAAGGTGCCCAAAAGTAGCCTCCAATTTGGCGTTGTGCATCTACAAATTTCTGAGTTTTCAATTACAAATTTCACTGTGTAATTTTTGGCAATTCCTAGTTTGACTTTTGTAAAAGTGAAAAGGTAAATTTAGATGAATGTAAAATAAAAAATGTAAATTTAAATGGTAAGGATGGAGGTAAATAGGTGTCTTATCCTTCATTTAGTGCTTTAAGGATATGTCTCTTAGTGGTTAGATTAAGGAGGAATTTTATGTGCAACCTCCCTAGTGTCGTTAGGGTAATTTTGAGGTCTAAAATGGGCCTCATAAGGAAATTATAAAATAATATTGGAAATAATAAAATAAGATTCAATTACATCATCAAATTTTAGAGGGAAAAAAGAAAAAACTACTTTTCCAACTTGTATTTTCAACTTATCTCCCAAATTGTTTACTCAAATTTTGAGCAGGAGTACTCGTTGGATGCAAAATTTAATTCCTCATCCAAGGAGTACCCATGTTTCACACTTTTGATGGATCCTGCTACACGAAAAACAAAAAATACATGAAAAACGTTATTGCCATCACGTTTTTTCATGTATTTCTCATTTTTCGTGTAGCAAGGTCCATAAAAAGTATGCAAGATGGGTACTCCTTGGATGAGGAATTAAATTTTGCATCCAACAAGTACTCCCACTCGAAATGTGAGTAAAAACTTTGGGAGATAAGTTGAAAATACAAGTTGAAAAAGCAGTTTCATTATTTTATTATTTTTTAATATTTTTACCCTTTTACTTAAAAAATGGTGAATCATCCCCCATGGTTGACATCATCATATTTAATCCTATTGGTTCTTATAAACATTATTTTGGTTGTACATTTTTCTTTGGAGGCCCATTTTAGACCTCAAAATTCCCCTAATGGTAGTTGACTCCGGATAGATGCATGAATTTGACATTCTTGCTGGAAAATTTGACCTCCAACTGAGAATTTCGACCTCACTAGCTATATGAGGCCTTTTTTAATCATTTCCAAGGGTTGGAATCTTGGCCATTTAACTAGTGTATACAGTGAATACAGAGAAAAATTGTAGCTTAAATTCAGGGATCCATGTGGTGAGCTTGTATGGCTATGTTTCTCTTTTGTAAGTCACACTATTGAATGCTTCTTCTTTCCATTACATATCTACTGCTTCCACTCATTGTTTTTAAAGGTTTTAAGAAGGATTCATGAGTAATACATTGTTGAGATTCAACAAGATAATGATCCTAGTGAAAATTAAGCACCTTCACTAGGTGGGGCCCGCAGGCTATTTTTAGCTGTGTGTCTATTTTTTAGAATGGTGAGCATATTCTAAAATTAGTAGGATGGTGATTCTGGATGGTGGAGAAAATTATGTCTTTAGATGAATTTCTATTTTTAGAACATGGGCGAAGTCTATTTATAGATCACATATCTAAAAATAGAATGCATGTCGATTATTATTAGCCCTTAATGATAATCAAACAATAAATAATTACTTATTCTCTTGGAGCACTTGATTTTAGTTAACTGATGTGGAAAACCAGTTATTTGAAGGAATTACGAGTTGCAAGGTTGGTTGGTGACTCATGCATGATGGACTTCGTTGTAACTGAGTGTGACACAGTTGTAATAGAGTTGGAAGATTAGTTATGGGAGTTGTTATTTAGTTTAACTCAATTAAGTGAGTTAAACTCAGTGGTGCTAGTTGTAAATAAAGATACACTAGTGAAATATGAGTGAATTAATTATTTAATTAATTCACAAGTAGTTTCTTACTTGCAACTGAAGAAATACAACAGTTAACTACTTGCATGTCAGATCCAGTGGAGACCTAGTGGAGAGATAGGTGAAAGGGTGTGTTTGACTATCAGTTATGACCATAGTGATACATTCAATGCATATACACACACATTGGAGTTTCCAATGAGGATTGAACAGTCAAGGCAAGACAAGATTGAATTCATTCAAGGTTCTTCTTCAGTAGGGATTGCGCAGTGGAGGCAAGCTATTAGGAGGCAGTAAATTGGTGCATGTGTGAGCCAATTTTTGTATGACAGTGTGAGACGATTGTATATTGTAATGAGATCTCTATGAGATGAACTTTGTATGAGATTGTTTCATGATTCTGTTAGACTCCTATACCAATAGGTGTCATTTTTCATGATTGTCTTGATTGAATTATGGAATATGTTCAAACCTTCTTTCTTGAGCAAAGGTGTTCCATATTCTTAAAAAAAAACCAAAAAATCAAAAAAGTTAAAAAATGTAAAGAGGGTATACCCTAAAAGAAAGATCAAAGGGTAAAAAGAATAAAATGGTCAAAAAAGTGAAAGAAGAACCCCAAGTAAAAAATAGACCAAGGAATGTGTGCAAATCCACATGCCACTGCTATTTCATTTTTGTAATAAATCAATTGTGTGCAGCTTGTCAAACTTTTGCCACAATTTATGAATAAGTCAAACTGTTTAAACTTGGCTTACTCATATTTCAATTTCATGTTATAGATTAGAGAATAAATATCTGACCAAATAGTTTAATCTTGGCAGATAAGTAGATAGGTAGAATGAATAAAAGGTGCTCAACAGTTTAATCTGAGCCCTTGGATGTAATAAGGGTAGAAATAGATAGATTCATCATGTAAAAGAAAAGATTGATCAGGGTTTGCAAGTCTAAATGCACCCTAATAAAGAAGACAAAATGGTAGTGTTAAGTAGATAGGGTAGGTAGATGGTGCTGCAAAGTGTTATCTGATGAATGGTGTTGCTACATGTTAGTTAATCATTTACTTTCATCAAAAGTACTGAAGCAGAAAATACACTGGAAAATCACAGCAAGCAAAGTCAAATTCATTAACCTCCCCCATCATTGTTCCCCCTCAAGAGTTTTACTAATTTCCCCAAAAGTACTAAGGTAATTGGAGATCAAAGGGGCTCAAGGCATTTCCTTGACTTCTGGAGGGACCGGACCCTCGGCCTAATGATCAAAAGACCTAAGCACTTGAAATAATCCATCATTGTTATCTTCCATCTTTAACTTTTTCCTAAGTAAAATCCTATTTTACTTAGGAAACTGATGCAACATTCCATAAAATTCCTCAAAATAACTTGTTATTCTAAGTTTAAGTGTTGAAGATAAAATGTTGCAATTTACTTCACAAGTTATCACTTTCTTAGATGTACAAAGATGTTTTGATTTTCCTTGTCCTTTTTCATATTAACATTTGATTTTACTATATTAAATCCCTAGTGAAATCCCTTTTCCTAAGTATATAACTCCCTTTTCTAATAAATATCCCCAAAACCCTTTATTATAATGTTTTACCAAAGTATATAGTCCCGCACATTGAAAATAAAACCCCGCTTTATAAACCCTTTGGTGAAATATATCGTTATACCAATAATCCCCGCCCTATGGTGAATTAGTTATATATTGATTAATTTACCATATAATAAAAATATATATAAAAAAAGTGTTAGACATGCAATATGTGTGTTTAACACCAAAAACATGGATAAAAACTCATCGGAGTCTTGCGCCACCGTGGTCCGTCCACGTGGCGTTCCTCTTAAACCAACTCCGCCGCAACCCATTTCATTATATACCTGGGGTTAATTAGTCATTTGGACTAATTAACAACCATTTCCGCCTATTAACTTTTCCCCGGGGTGAGTAGATTTCGCATTAAAACCTTTTTAAACCCCGACGGGCCCACCTTTGAAATCGCACAAGTCCCCATCCCTTTCAGCCGTTGGATCATCCGTTCGTTGATCAACGGTGATCATCAATCCCGCTGCCCATCCCTTGCCAGCATGTTAACCAGCGGGGGATGGGCGGTTTTTGAAAAGTCAGCATTCCACGTGGCGTTAAAACTATGGAATCGCTGCCCTCGCAACTTTTACCGCCCTCGTCCATAAGCGGTGCGGGCTCACCGCTTACCACTTACCGCATACCGCCGGCCCCACTTCCCTACGTCACCCCGTACGTCATGACGTCATCGCCTCGGAAAAAACAAAAACCTTTTAACTTGTGAATAAGCCATTTTTTCGTGTTTTTTAGTTATTTTCATTTATTCTGAGAAGAACGGTGCTCCCGCTGCGATTTTTGAAATTTCTGCTGTGATTGACCATTTCGCCCCAAAATTCTGCTGCGCCCGTGTTGAAGAACGTCCCTGCCATTGCTCATTACCTGTCAAAGAACCAGTTTCCGTCTAAAAACAGGTATTTATCATTTTACGCCCCGACTGCACGAAAAACTCAGTTTCCTTTGTTTTTTCGCTTAGAAAGTGGTTAAAAATCCTCTTTGAGTCCTCATTGAAGATTTAAAACCTGTGAATTTGCTTCCCAAACCTGCGAATTGTTCCAATTTCCTCTTTTGTCAGATATCCCGCCCGGTCTGCAAGAAAAAATGAAAACCTCCATTTTGAATCCACAAGAACCAAAATGGAGGTCCCGACAGCTCTAAATATCACTCCATTGAATGCTCCTCACCGAGATTTGGACTATTTACCTCTGATAGATGAAGATTTCCAAATACAAGACCTGCATTTTGATGAGAGTCCCCGTTTGAGTTTCTGTCGCTGCAGAGACGAACACTCAAAGGGGCAAGATCTTATAGGGTTGTGGGAATCCAATCTCCCAAGGTATTTTATTCCTACAGTCCACGTTTTCCCTGAAATCATTCATTACTGTCATGCAAATTATGATCTCGCACAAAGAGCTGTATTAGCTCCTGATCAAAGTGTTCTGTTCCCTATCACACCTCAGTCTATCAATGCTATGTTACACTTTGAGCCAGAGCAAGAATTAGCACCTTTATCCATGGAAGGGTTGATTGAGAAAACCAGACAATTAACCCCAGAGAAATTAAAAGCAATGTGTCAGTATTTCATGTTACTGGAGCATCAGCCAAAAGGGACTCCCCCCTATGGTTTTTACTTTTTCAATACATTGGGAAGGCTTATTGTGAATGTAATATATTTTGTTTTAGGATTCAATACCAGTGAGTATGTAGATGAGATAACTCTGGCTTTGCTATCCATCTTTACCCCTGGGCAGCCTCCTGAGATTAAGTATGGTTATGCTTCCTTCATTGCCAACAAAATCCATGATCAATTTTTAAGGCTAGATACTGAAAAGGTTTTTAAGTACTCCTCAGTTATCTATCATCTCATGATCTTTTATCAGTCAGACAGATTCCCTTTCCCTCTTCAGAAACTTGATGCTAAAGGTAATCCCAGGTCTGTTATTTTTTGGTCCCCCATCATTCATTTGTCCTTTGACTCTCCCTACTCTTATTCAGAATTCATTGATCAGCTTGTACATCCTGCTACAACTTTGTTAACAGGAGTTTCTCCCCCCAGGCTTAGTACCGAAATTAGAAAGACCTTGCAATTGTCAAAGAGTTATAAAGTTGGGGATTGGTACTTATACCAAAACCATACAGTCATCAGGATTTATGGATGTGAATTACATCCATTCAAGTTACCCAAATATGTACCAATGAGAATTTTTGCTTTGGAATACTTTAGACAGATGAATAACTCAGATGTAATCCATTTCTGCAATGTAAAGAAGAAAGCACAGTTAAGGATCAAAAGCCAGTTAGGTCCTTTCATTTGCAATTCTAAAGAAGCTGAGAGAGAAGCAGAACTTATATTAGAGAGAAAATTCCAGACATCTTTCCGTTGGGTCCCATATGACCCCTTTGGTTTCATTTGTGAAAGAAGGTTAAAAAATAAGTCATCTCCTTATGTACATCACAGAATTCCTGACATAGAACAGTATGCAAATCAAGATGAATGGGTTAAAGGAACACTTGTTGAAGAGGGAAGTGGAGCTGCCAAATTGAATAAACTTATGAAAGATGTTGGGAAGAAATTTGACCTAGAAACATATGATCAAATGCAGGTACCCTACATTGGCACATCATCAGCAGCCACTCTACAACAAGCTCTACAGGAAGATAGTCCATCAGTAGCAGCAGAGCCCAAGGGTAAAAGAAAAGAACCTATAGTTCAGGTCATTGAAACCTTGGTAATGGCAGAAAAATCACAGAGTTCCAAAGCACCAGAACAATCTCAGGCTTCTCAAACACCAACAAAGCAAATCCAAGTTCCAGAGATGCAAACTCCACTGAATGTGGAAATAGGGAAAAAGAGGCCAGCTCCAGATACCACACCTTCAAAAGGAGCCCCACAAGTTTATCAAGCTAAAAAACACAAGTCTGATCCACCTCCAGAGGTAGAGATTATAGATGAAGTATTTGATGATGGTAGGGAAGATAGTCAGCAAACAGGTACGGCAAGTGAAACAAACATAAGCCAGAAAGGGATACAAAAGCAATTAAGCACTGAAGTATCTTCTTTCAGACCGCCAAAGACAGATACTGGAGACATTAAGAAAACCTTCATTAATATCAAAACAAAGAATGGTCCATTGAAAATGAAGGTATACGATCAGTATATGAAGATGGCTCCTCATAATCAGCAAAGGCTGATGTCTGCATTTGATCTTTCACAAGGTAAAATGCTAATGAGCCACTTTAAAGCAAAGGTGCCAAAGCCAACGTCAGCAACAGATTACATCAGAACAAATTTTGAAGTTTTAGCAAAAGATATCCATCCCCTGGATCAGATAGAGCTTCATAGACAAACAGGGGGAATGGTTTATTCTACTCTCACCAACAAAGCCATGGAAGCTTTAACGCTGCAAGATTCCTTGAATAATACTACTGCACAATTGAAGATTGAGAGGGCCTCCTCACAGGCCAAGGACAATAGGATAAAGTCTCTAGAAGAGATCATCATTGGCTTGGGTCACAATCCCAAAGACATTAAAGGTATTGAGACATTGGTAAAAAAGAAAGAGGATGATATAGCTGCACTCAGAAAACAGCTGAAACTACCAGCCTCGAGGCACCCTCAGACACAGGAAGTTATAAAAGGAAATTCACAGGAAGAAATGATGGAGTTGCTCTTGAATATGACAGAGCGACTAAATGAAACAGAGAAAGAGTTGGAAAAAGCATTGCAGGAACAGGAAATTACCAAGCAGACTTCAACAACAGGTACTACAACTACAGGACAACAGGAACAACCATCTCAGGTAAATACTTCTGGCTTGAGTTCTGAGGACTTAATAAAACAGATGGAGAGTTTGCAGCTAAAGGTCACAGAGCTCCAACAAACAAAATTACAATTGGAAAAAGTGGAGGAAAAATATGACACTTCTAAAAAGACAGCTGCTGACAACATCAGGGAGATAAAAAGATTGGAAAATTTGGTTGAGGCTTTGCAAAAAGATCTTTCACTGGAAAAGCCTCTGAACGAAATAAATGATATTCTTTGGTGCAACATCATTGAATTAATAAAGGGTATTTGGCCCTCAATTCAAGCTATTTTTGAGCAAAATGAGTTAGTCAAAATAGCACAAGAAGAAATAAATAGAACCAGACATGAATTAAGAGGCAGGCCTGAGCAGGCCCAGCAGCTCATTCAATTTTTGAATTCCAGAACAAAACAACAACTTGCATTGTTAGGAATTGATGACAGGACAGGTGCAGTTTTGGAAGCAAAGAGAGTTTTCACCAAGAGGACTTTCATGCAAAATCTAGAAAGAAAGTGTACAGACATTTTGGTTGATATCAACGTTTTCAAAGAAAAGTTTCAAGCTTTGCTGAACAGTGAATTGCCAAGTCCCATGCTCACAGAGGATCAAATAGTAGACTTGGAAACCTATGAGAAAAGAATAAAAGCTCATGCTAAAAATACAGCTATAGGTTCTACTAGCTCATCAGAACCTGCATTACCAACTGGGAAAAGTATTTATGAAAAAGTGAGAAATCTATTTCATTTGGAGCATGAAATAAAGTATCTATTTCCGAACGAGCCCACTTTTTATAAACTTACTGAAGCAGATGAAACTTTAAGGAAACTCAGAAGAACAATGATACCAGATGATCAGTGGTGGAAGGAAATGCTGGAAGTTTTGTAAAAGTTGTTTTCAGGATGAGATTTTATCTTTACTATCAAGTAAATGGTAAAAACAGAAAAACAGATGAAAGAGTATCAGATGAAAGGTTAAAGAGTATCCGTGAGAAGAAAGAGTATTCAACAAGTCAAAGAAATACGCAAGGGACAGCACAGAGTCCTATTTTAAGCACTTATCTCTAGCACGTCCATGAAGAAAGGAACAACACATCAGCCGTTACCCATTATTCTATTTTCGAGACCATTTGTCTCTTGTTTGTTTGTAAATATGCTTTAAGTCAGCCTAGATTATTGGCTAAGTTAGTGTAAGATTGTTTTAGATTATTTTGTGTATAAATAAACCCTCAAAGAGAGTGTTGAGGGTGGATTCTATTACTCTGCTGTAACATTGAGATTTTCGGAATAAAAGCTTTTGGAGAAATTTACTTGTGGCTTACTGGATGACGATTTGAAGCACTGGACTTGTTGCGGGATTCATGTGTTGGACTACAGTTCAATAAGTGTTTCTACCCTTTGTCTGAAATTTTATATTAGTTTATAATACCATCATATCCATTTCTAAATAATTTACATAAAGGATTGAAACAGAATTTGCTTAATTGTACTCTGTTTTCAAATGTGATTGTTCCTAAATGTTTTCTTCTAAATTAGCTATAAGCATGAATTCTTAAATGCTCATGCTTCGCTAATTTAAGCACTGTTGATTGCTATAATAAAGAATCCTTTATTGCTCTTTGTTTGTAGTCAATTCACTTCCTTCCTTTGAACATGGTGAAAGATTCTTAGTTGCCTTTCATCCCTTCAAGATCATCCCACCCACTTTAAATTTTAAGGATTGTTCTCTGTCTAGCTATATTGCCCTGTAATACCATCTTGTGCATAGAATAGAAATCCAGTAAAGCCATCCTTTGACTCCATAGCCCAATGGACTGAAAGCTCTTAGCCTTGCCCTTAGTTTGTGGATTCCACCATTTTCCCAAAACAAACTTTGAATCTATAACTAGCCTAAAACCTTTCAAAAACAAAGATAAATCATAAAGAGAGAGCCCTCTCTGGATGCAGATTGGCTAGATTCTGCATCTAAAAGGTTGGTTTGTGGTTACCTCGGGTATACTTTCCTCTTACACAACTTCTAGGAAAACCTGAGTGATAACATAGTGGCGACTCCACTGGGGATCTGAATCATTTTATTGATACTATCGTTTGATTTATAAGCTATGGACAGAGTCTGAAGATCAGCCAGGTAGCCTTTGAAATTGCTTTTGCTCTGCAATTGCAAAAGTAAATAAAAGCTGCTTCAGTCTATATCTGATTTAGCTTATACATTGAACCTTAGTTTCAAATGTTTAATCAGACTCTCTAGTTTAATAAATCTTTGAGAAAATTTTAATTAAAAATCTTAAATTTCTTGAAGAGTTTGTAGAAGTTGTTTTGAAAATTCACAAAAATTTAGTTTCCTGAAGAACTAACTTTCTCTTCAGAATTGTTTTATAGGTTTAGATCTGATCTATGATGGTGGACAGGGATCAGACACACAAAGGTTAAAATCATCCACCTGGCGACTCCAAATCCATTTCACAATCAAGACTCCACTAGAGGAATGAACCTGGAAGAACAATATGGAAAGATCAGGCTTTCAACTTGGATCTTAATCCAAGACATTATGTTCTTTCTCGTTAAGATTCAATATGTATTGTATTTTATATAAAGATCTAACTTGGTTGTACATATAAAGTGGCCTTTCATTATGGCTTATTTTCAAGATGATCCAAGAATAAAAAGAAGATATGCTCCCATGAGCAGAGATCACATACCTGGATTTCCACACAAACTACCGAAGGTAAATTGGGGTGAAAATCTGCCCATGTTTCAAGATGAGAATATTGATGATCCTTTACTACATCTCATTAAATTTCATATACACTCATCAAGATTGAAGGGTGATTGACATGAGGATTGCCTCATGAAGATATTCATGGGAACCTTAGAAGGAAAAGCAAGGGAATGGTATGAAGCTCTCAAACCTGCAAGTTTGTTTTCTCTAAAAGATTTTCATAAGGTATTTTATGAGCATTACAAAGAAGATTTTTCATCTTTATCATTAGCTGAAAATTGTTGTGATCAAGCTGAAGATCTTATACATTACCTTAAAAATATTGATGAAGATTTTGCAAATTGGTCTCCTGAAGATTTATTAGAAGAATTCCAAAACTTTCATTCTCAAGTTAAATATCATAATAATCAAGAGGAGTTAAACAAAGATGAAATAAGTCAGGAGATAAATCAAGATCCACAAAACCCCTCTGTATTAACAAATGATGTTTCATTTAATGTTTTGAATGAAGTTAAATAAAATAATCAACCTCATGATCAATTCTTAGATAAGAGAAAAAACAATTGTCATTCCAATCTAAGAATTCAGAGATTCCCACCCCCCCTCACCGAAGAAGAAATCAATTTGCTTCTAAACATGCAATCATCCTTAAAATATTTACATAATGGGTAAATTGTTTCTACTTCTTCTAATGTTGATGAATGTACAAAGGTTTTTATCCATGAAGGGATAGAAGAACAAGTTGATGCTCATGTTATTCTACCTTCGCAAAAAGGCCCATTACTTGATAGTACTCCTATTGAGAAAAATAATGACTTTCAAATAGAATGCTACCAATCTAATCAAGATGTATTGGGATTGTTGGAAGAGAAATATGATGATCCAATGTTTATAATTGATGACATTCCTTATTCTGAAGATTTGCCTAAATATGATCAGTATGATGATAATTTTGATAATTTCACAAGACAATCACTAGCTATTTTGAGGGATGAGATATTAGAACTTCAGTTTGATGAGGATTTTCTAAGAGCTTTCTTTCTTCTTTTTAAATCAAGAAAATTTTCTCCTCGAGTTAAAAAATGGCTTCTTGATATAATTTCTGAAAATTATGAAAATGAAATCAAACTTTTGCATTCTCAAATTCAGTCATACAATTTCCGAAATCCTAAAGAATTCTTTGAAAATCTTCCTTCTCCAAAGCAAGAAGAAATTGTACTATCTTTTGACTTGCATATTGAAGATGATTATTCTTTCAAACACAAGACTGAAGAAATAAGTTCATGGACTAATATTCATAATTCAATTGAACAATTAGTCATTGAAGGCCTAGAAGTAAATAACATACATCATGCTTTTATTGATCCTATATCAGATTATATGGAGAATCTTTTAAGCCCAAATTTGCAAACATGTTTTCTCTATAAGGATCAAATACATCAAAAGTGGCCTTTACACATCATATCATTTATTATAAAGGCACATGATCATAACATACTTCCAATTTTGATCACAAGCAATCAAGTTATCCACTTATTTTTACAGCTACTTGATTGGCTTCATTGGCATTTTTGTATTACCTGATTCAATAAGACTTTTAGTAGATTAGAGTAGGTAAATGAGTGCTAATAAGCTCAGAATTTTGAGCATTTTTTTAGTTGTCAATTTTTAGCTAGTTTTTCATTAAGTTGGTTTGAAAATTTTTGTGTGTTGTTTTAGTTTCAGATCAGATTTCAGGTTGCAGAAAAAGGACTATATTCAATTCAAGATTTCCAACTAGGAAACACAGTTTTGATTGGATGGTGACTTATTGAAGTTGAAGCCCGAAATGAAGGCCCTAAGCTTCAGAAGTTTTACTATCATATATACAATAAAGCTACCAGAAGAAGGAGATTACATGGTTTAGTTTGAAGACATTTTGAGGCAACTGACCTGTTGTTCTTGACTTTTCACAAGGAAAAGCCATCCCCAAGTGGAGCCAGTGTTAGACTCCTATACCAATAGGTGTCATTTTTCATGATTGTCTTGATTGAATTATGGAATATGTTCAAACCTTCTTTCTTGAGCAAAGGTGTTCCATATTCTTAAAAAAAAACCAAAAAATCAAAAAAGTTAAAAAATGTAAAGAGGGTATACCCTAAAAGAAAGATCAAAGGGTAAAAAGAATAAAATGGTCAAAAAAGTGAAAGAAATGAACCCCAAGAAAAAAATAGACCAAGGAAAGTGTGCAAATCCAAATGCCACTACTTTTTACTCTGATGTAATAAACAAATTGTGTGCAACTTGTATTTTTATGCCACAATTTATGAATAAGTCAAACTGTTTAAACTTGGCTTACTCATATTTCAATTTCATGTTATAGATTAGAGAATAAATATCTAGCCAAACAGTTTAATCTTGGCAGATAAGTAGCTAGGTAGAGTGAATAAAAGGTGCTCAACAGTTTAATCTGAGCCCTTGGATGTAATAAGGGTAGAAATAGATAGATTCATCATGTAAAAGAAAAGATTGATCAGGGTTTGCAAGTCTAAATGCACCCTAATAAAGAAGACAAAATGGTAGTGTTAAGTATATAGGGTAGGTAGATGGTGCTGCAAAGTGTTATCTGATGAATGGTGCTGCTACATGTTAGTTAATCATTTACTTTCATCAAAAGTACTGAAGCAGAAAATACACTGGAAAATTACAGCAAGCAAAGACAAATTCATTAACCTCCCCCATCATTTTTCCCCCTCAAGATTTTTACTAATTTCCCCAAAAGTACTAAGGTAATTGGAGATCAAAGGGGCTCAAGGCATTTCCTTGACTTCTGGAGGGACCGGACCCTCGGCCTAATGATCAAAAAAGACCTAAGCACTTGAAATAATCCATCATTGTTATCTTCCATATTTAACTTTTTCCAAAGTAAAATCCTATTTTACTTAGGAAACTGATGCAACATTCCATAAAATTCCTCAAAATAACTTGTTATTCTAAGTTTAAGTGTTGAAGATAAAATGTTGCAATTTACTTCATAAGTTATCACTTTCTTAGATGTACAAAGATGTTTTGATTTTCCTTGTCCTTTTACATATTAACATTTGATTTTACTATATTAAATCCCTAGTGAAATCCCTTTTCCTAAGTATATAACTCCCTTTTCTAATAAATATCCCCAAAACCCTTTATTATAATGTTTTACCAAAGTATATATTCCCGCACATTGAAAATAAAACCCCGCTTTATAAACCCTTTGGTGAAATATATCGTTATACCAATAATCCCCGCCCTATGGTGAATTAGTTATATATTGATTAATTTACCATATAATAACAATATATATAAAAAAAGTGTTAGACATGCAATATGTGTGTTTAACACCAAAAACACGGATAAAAACTCATCGGAGTCTTGCGCCACCGTGGTCCGTCCACGTGGCGTTCCTCTTAAAACAACTCCGCCGCAACCCATTTCATTATATACCTGGGGTTAATTAGTCATTTGGACTAATTAACAACCATTTCCGCCTATTAACTTTTCCCCGGGGTGATTAGATTTCGCATTAAAACCTTTTTAAACCCCGACGGGCCCACCTTTGAAATCGCACAAGTTTCCCGTCCTTTCAGTCGTTGGATCGTCCGTTCGTTGATCAACGGTGATCATTAATCCCGCTGCCCATCCCTTGCCAGCATGTTAACCAGCGGGGGATGGGCGGTTTTTGAAAAATCAGCATTCCACGTGGCGTTAAAACTATGGAATCGCTCCCCCCGCGACTTTTACCGCCCTCGTCCATAAGCGGTGCGGGCTCACCGCTTACCACTTACCGCATACCGCCGGCCCCACTTCCCTACGTCACCCCGTACGTCAATGACGTCTTCACCTCGAAAAAAACAAAAACCCTTTTGACTTGTAAATAAGCCATTTTTCGTGTTTTTTCAGTTATTTTTAGTTTCTGAAAGCGACAGAGCTCCCGCTGCAATTTTCAAATTTCACTGCAAATACACCAATTTACTCCGAAATTCCGCTGCGCTCGTGTTGAAGAACGTCCCCGCCATTGCTCATTACGTGTTAAAGAACCAGTTTCCATATGAAAACAGGTATTTATCATTTCGCGCCCCGACTGCAAGTCAAGCTTAGTTTCCTTTCTTTTTTCTCTGAAAAAGTGGTTAAAAATCCTCTCTGAGTCCTCATTGAAGATTTAAAACCTGTGAATTTGCTTCCCAAACCTGCGAATTGTTCCAATTTCCTCTTTTGTCAGATATCCCGCCCGGTCTGCAAGAAAAACGAAAACCTCCATTTTGAATCCACAAGAACCAAAATGGAGGCCCCGACAGCTTTAAATATCACTCCATTGAATGCTCCTCACCGGGAATTAGACTATTTACCTCTAATAGATGAAGATTTCCAAATTAAAGACCTGCATTTTGATGAAAGTCCCCGTTTGAGTTTATGTCGCTGCAGAGACGAACACTCAAAGGGGCAAGATCTTATAGGGTTGTGGGAATCCAATCTCCCAAGGTATTTTATTCCTACAGTCCACGTTTTCCCTGAAATCATTCATTACTGTCATGCAAATTATGATCCCGCACAAAGAGATGTATTAGCTCCTGATCAAAGTGTTCTGTTCCCTATCACACCTCAGTCTATCAATGCTATGTTACACTTTGAGCCAGAGCAAGAATTAGCACCTTTATCCATGGAAGGGTTGATTGAGAAAACCAGAAAATTAACCCCAGAGAAATTAAAAGCAATGTGTCAGTATTTCATGTTACCTAAGCATCAGCCAAAAGGGACTCCCCCCTATGGTTTTTACTTTTTCAATACATTGGGAAGGCTTATTGTGAATGTAATATCTTTTGTTTTAGGATTCAATACCAGTGAGTATGTAGATGAGATAACTCTGGCTTTGCTATCCATCTTTACCCCTGGGCAGCCTCCTGAGATTAAGTATGATTATGCTTCCTTCATTGCCAACAAAATCCATGATCAATTTCTAAGGCTAGATACTGAAAAGGTTTTTAAGTACTCCTCAGTCATCTATCATCTCATGATCTTTTATCAGTCAGACAGTTTCCCTTTCCCTGTTCAGAAACTTGATGCTAAAGGTAATCCCAGGTCTGTTATTTTTTGGTCCCCCATCATTCATTTGTCCTCTGATTCTCCCTACTCTTATTCAGAATTCATTGATCAATTTGTACATCCTGCTACAACTTTGTTAACAGGAGTTTCTCCCCCCAGGCTTAGTACTGAAATTAGAAAGACCTTGCAATTGTCAAAGAGTTATAAAGTTGGGGATTGGTACTTATACCAAAACCATACAGTCATCAGGATTTATGGATGTGAACTACATCCATTCAAGTTACCCAGATATGTACCAATGAGAATTTTTTCTTTGGAATACTTTAGACAGATGAATAATTCAGATGTGATCCATTTCTGCAATGTAAAGAAGAAAGCACAGTTAAGGATCAAAAGCCAATTAGGTCCTTTCATTTGCAATTCTAGAGAAGCTGAGAGAGAAGCAGAACTTGTATTAGAGAGAAAATTCCAGACATCTTTCCGTTGGGTCCCATATGACCCCTTTGGTTTCATTTGTGAAAGAAGGTTAAAAAATAAGTCATCTCCTTATGTACATCACATAATTCCTGACATAGAACAGTATGCAAATCAAGATGAATGGGTTAAAGGAACACTTGTTGAAGAGGGGAGTGGAGCTGACAAATTGAATAAACTTATGAAAGATGTTGAGAAGAAATTTGACCTAGAAACATATGATCAAATGCAGGTACCCTACATTGGCACATCTTCAACAGCCACTCTACAACAAGATCTACAGGAAGATAGTCCATCAGTAGTAGCAGAACCCAAGGGTAAAGGAAAAGAACCTATAGTTCAGGTCATTGAAACACTGGTCATGGCAGAAAAATCACAGAGTTCCAAAGCATCAGAACCATCTCAGACTTCTCACACACCGGCAAAGCAAATCCAAGTTCCAGAGATGCAAACTCCACTGAATGTGGAAATAGGGAAAAAGAGGCTAGCTCCAGATACCACACCTTCAAAAGGAGCCCCACAAGTTTATCAAGCTAAAAAACACAAGTCTGATCCACCTCCAGATGTATAAATTATAGATGAAGTATTTGATGATGGTAGAGAAGACAGTCAGCAAACAGGTACAGCAAGTGAAACAAACATAAGCCAGAAAGGGATACAAAAGCAATTAAGCACTGAAGTATCTTCTTTCAGACCGCCAAAGACAGATACTGGAGACATTAAGAAAACCTTCATTAATATCAAAACAAAGAATGATCCATTGAAAATGAAGGTATACGATCAATATATGAAGATGGCTCCTCATAATCAGCAAAGGCTGATGTCAGCATTTGATCTTTCACAAGGTAAAATGCTGATGAGCCACTTCAAAGCAAAGGTGCCAAAGCCAACTTCAGCAGCAGATTACATCAGATCAAATTTTGAAGTTTTAGCAAAAGATATCCATCCCCTAGATCAGATAGAGCTTCATAGACAAACAGGGGAAATGGTTTATTCTACTCTCACCAACAAAGCCATGGCAGCTTTAACGCTGCAAGATTCCTTGAATAATACTACTGCACAATTGAAGATTGAGAGGGCCTCCTCACAGGCCAAGGACAATAGGATAAAGTCTCTAGAAGAGATCATCATTGGCTTGGGTCACAATCCCAAAGACATTAAAGGTATTGAGACATTGGTAAAAAAGAAAGAGGATGATATAGCTGCACTCAGAAAACAGCTGAAACTACCAGCCTCGAGGCACCCTCAGACACAGGAAGTTATAAAAGGAAATTCACAGGAAGAAATGATGGAGTTGCTCTTGAATTTGACAGAGCGACTAAATGAAACAGAAAAGGAGTTGGAAAAATCATTGCAGGAACAGGAAAATATCAAGCAGACTTCAACAACGGGTACTACAACTACAGGACAGCAGGAACAACCATCTCAGGTGAACATTTCTAATTTGCATTCTGAGGATTTAATTAAGCAGATGGAGAGTTTGCAGCTAAAGGTCACAGAACTCCAAGAAACAAAATTACAATTAACAAAATTGGAGGGAAAATATGACACATCCAAAAAGACAGTTGCTGACAACCTCAGAGAAATAAAAAGATTGGAAAAATTGGTTGAGGCTTTGCAAAAAGATCTTTCACTGGAAAAGCCTCTGAACGAAATAAATGATATTCTTTGGTGCAACATCATTGAATTAATAAGAGGTATTTGGCCCTCAATTCAAGCTATTTTTGAGCAAAATGAATTAGTCAAGGTAGCACAAGAGGAAATAAACAAAACTAGACATGAATTAAGAGGTAAGCCGGAGCAGGCCCAGTAGCTCATTCAATTTTTGAATTCCAGAACAAAACAACAGCTTGCATTGTTAGGAATTGATGACAGAACAGGTGTAGTTTTGGAAGCAAAGAGAGTTTTCACCAAGAGGACTTTCATGCAAAATCTAGAAATAAAGTGTACTGACATTTTGGTTGATATCAACGTTTTCAGAGAGAAGTTTCAAGCTTTGCTGGACAATGAATTGCCAAGTCCCATGCTCACAGAGGATCAAATAGTAGACTTGGAAACCTATGAGAAAAGAATAAAAGCTCATGCTAAAAATACAACTATAGGTTCTACTAGCTCATCAGAACCTGCATTACCAACCGGGAAAAGTATTTATGAAAAAGTGAGGAATCTATTTCATCTGGAGCATGAACTAAAGTATCTATTTCCAAACGAGCCCACTTTTTATAAACTTACTGAAGCAGATGAAACTTTAAGGAAACTCAGAAGAACAATGATACCAGATGATCAGTGGTGGAAGGAAATGCTGGAAGTTTTGTAAAAGTTGTTTTCAGGATGAGATTTTATCTTTACTATCAAGTAAATGGTAAAAACAGAAAAGCAGATGAAAGAGTATCAGATGAAAGGTTAAAGAGTATCCGTGAGAAGAAAGAGTATTCAACAAGTCAAAGAAATACGCAAAGGACAGCACATAACCCTATTTTAAGCACTTATCTCTAGCATGTCCATGAAGAAAGGAACAGCACATCAAGCCGTTACCCATTATTCTATTTACGAGACCATGTGTCTCTTGTTTGTTTGTAAATATGCTTTAAGTCAGCCTGAATTATTGACTAGGATAGCGTAAGATTGATAGGATTATTTTGTGTATAAATAAACCTTCAAAGAGAGTGTTGAGGGTGAATTCTATTACTCTGCTGTAACACTAAGATTTTCGGAATAAAAACTTTTGGAGAGATTTACTTGTGGCTTACTGGATGACGATTTGAAGCACTGGACTTGTTGTAGGATTCATGTGTTGGACTACAGTTCAATAAGTGTTTCTACCCTTTGTCTGAAATTTTATATTAGTTTATAATACCATCATATCCATTTCTGAATAATTTACATAAAGGATTGAAACAGAATTTGCTTAATTGTACTCTGTTTTCAAGTGTGATTGTTCCTAAATGTTTTTTTCTAAATTAGCTATAAGCATGAATTCTTAAATGCTCCTGCTTCGCTAATTTAAGCACTGTTGATTTCTATAATAAAGAATCCTTTATTGCTCTTTGTTTGTAGTCAATTCACTTCCTTCCTTTGAACATGGTGAAAGATTCTTAGTTGCCTTTCATCCCTTCAAGATCATCTCACCCACTTTAAATTTTAAGGATTGTTCTGCATCTGCTTCTTGCCTGTGGCCATCTTGTGTGCATGAATAAAAAGAAATCCGGTAAAGCCATCCTTTGACTCCATAGCCCAATGGATGAAAGCTCTTAGCCTTGCCCTTAGTTTGTGGATTCCACCATTTTCCCAAAACAAACTTTGAATCTATAACTAGCCTAAAACCTTTCGAGAACAAAGATAAATCATAAAGAGAGAGCCCTCTCTGGATGCAGATTGGCTAGATTCTGCATCTAAAAGGTTGGTTTGTGGTTACCTCGGGTATACTTTCCTCTTACACAACTTCTAGGAAAACCTGAGTGATAACAGATTCCATGATATACATAAAATATGATAGTTGGGGTTTTTAGCTTTAATCTTTCCCAGTAAAACATCTTGTTATGTGCGATTGATTTTTCTTCATACGTTTTGCAATTGACGATTTAATTTCCGCAAAGAATTGAGTAGAAGGATTCTGTATTTAACAGTGGATTTAATTGTTAGATTAGGGGATTCCGGTAATATACATGCATATTGTATATAATTTCTACATGGTCTCGGAGCAGTGTTAATCACTAGAGATTTCGATATTGAAGTACTGTTGAGTTGTGTTGGTGGAACAAGTCAAATTTGTTGCAAGAATTTCTTGGTGCGACAGTTGAGTAAACATTGAAATGGCTTTCAATGGGTTACAGTTGGAGTATGCACCTGAGGGCAGCTCGAACTACATAGTTTGGAAGGATAGGATGGGGGTCATGCTTGAAGATAATGACTTGAAGGAGTTCATCAATAGCGATGTTCCTAAGCCCACTTGGACGGATGCTATATTACTTGACACCTGGAAAAAGGAAGTAGCGAAGATGAGAAGGATTCTGTTGGAAGTTGTGAAATACCATATTGTGTCAAGACTTCATGGGAAAGCCACTCCATTTGCAATGTGGAAGGCTTTGGAAGATTTTTCCAAAGCAATAGCGACCATAGGAAGTTGGCGCTGAAAGATAAACTCAGAAAAATCAAAATGGATAAGGGCGACAGTATTCCAAAGTATCTCATGAAGTTTGTCCAATATAGGGATGAGCTGGGGAGTGTGGGAATTACAGTTGTTGATGATGACTTGGTGATCTTGGCTCTCCTTGGACTTCCGAAGAGTTGGCACAGTTCTCAAGACTCTGTCAATGGGTGGGAGAAATTGCCGAATTGGGAGCGACTTTGGTCAGATCTAGTGTAGGAGGAGATAAGGCGGAGTACTAGGGATGGCTCTTCATCATGGCCGGGATGAGGGCAAGTTATGGCATAGGAGATTGGGCCATCTTCACCATGGTGCCCTGAAGATTTTGCAGTAGAATTATACTAGACTTCCCAAGGGTACACTTGCGCAGATAGACCAGTGCAAGGGATGTACTATGGGTAAATTTGTGAAGACCACCTTTCATGAAAAGGAGAACCATGCTTTAGGGATCCTGGAGAGAGTTCACATAGACGTGTGTGGGCCATTCTCGGTTGCTTCAATAGCAAAACACATGTATTATGTTATTTTTTTTATGTCTATTCTCGTAGATACTGGATCTTCTTCATGCAGAAGAAGGATCAAACATTCTCAAAGTTTCGTGAGCTTAAAGAATTGGTGGAGAAAGAGTCAGGGAATCAATTGAAGGCTATGTGGAGCGATAATGGTGGTGAATATATCTCGAACAAATTTAAAGACTTCCGTAGCAAAGAAGGAATTCGAAGAGAACTCATAGCGCCTCATAACCCACGGCCAAATGGGGTCGAGGAGAGGAAGAACAAAATGATCGTGGGTGATGCACAAGCTATGCTTGAGAGGGAGATAGACTTGCATGCAGAGAAGGAACTGCTTGTTTCCAAAGATGAGCCTCAAGATGTGGATCAGCCACAGGAGGAGGATCATGGAGTGGAGGAGTCTATCACGCAGCCAAACATCAGAAGTGGCAGAAGGCATACCACAGAAGCTGAGAGGCTGAGGCTTGATGCGGCACACAATGTAGGAGCCCCTACTTCACAGTGTAGATAGAGATAGTCTCCTGACCAATTCACTGGATACATGGCTCTCATGAGAAAATTTATTATGATAGAGCCATATTCTTTTCAGGAAGTAGTGCAGGAGCCCACATGGGTAGATGCAATGGTGGAAGAGTATGACTCCATTGTCAGAAACAGTGCTTGTGAAATTGTTCCAAGGTCAGTTGATAAATCAATGGTAGGCTCAAGATGGATCTACAAGGTAAAGCAAGCTGCTGATGGGATTTTTGAGAAGTATAAGGCAAGATTTGGTGCTCGGGGCTTCTTAGAGATCGAGGGGATTTATTATGAAGAAAACTTTACAGCTGTCGCATGGTATTCTTCCATAAGGACCATCCTTGCTCTCTCAGCACAGATGGGTTGGCACATTCATCAAATGGATGTGAAGACTTCGTTCCTTAATGGGATCATTGAGGAAGAAGTGTACATTGAGCAGCCTAAAAGATTTGAGATCTTCAGCATCGAGTTGCATGTGTGTAGACTCAAAAGAGAAATGTATGGGCTGAAGCAAGCACCCCATGCTTGGTACAATCGGATCGATAACTATTTCACTGGACTTGGCTTCACCAAGAGTGACGCGGATGCAAATATATACCAGATTGTGGTGAAGGGTAAGCTTTTAATCATTGTTCTTTATGTTGATGATAATACTGACTGGTGATGAGAAGCTGAAACACTCATGCAAGGAGGACCTTGCAAAGGAGTTCGAGATGAAGGATATGGGTCTCCTTCATTATTTCCTTGGATTGGAAATATGGCAGCGAGAAGGTGAACTTTTTGTGTCTCAAGGAAAGTATGCTCGGGAGATACTCGGTAAGTTTCACGTGGAGGACTGTAAACCCATGGATACTCCTCTTCTAGGAAATTGGAGGAAAGAGGATGGTACATCGGCAGAGGTAGTGGATGCTACTGTCTATCGACAGTTGGTGGGTTCGCTCATGTATTTAGTTAATACAAGACCGGACATATGCTATGCGGTGAACCAGATTATTGAAGCGATGATTAAGCCTACCAAGCTCTTTTGGAAGGCAGGAAAGCATGTCCTGAGATATCTCAGGGGCACATCTGAGTATGCCTTATGGTATTTTCAGACATATTAGGTGAAGTTGCATGGTTTCATGGATGCAGATTGGGCAGGCAGCCCAACGGAAAGAAAGAGCACATTAGGAGGTGTTTTCAATATCATATCTACAGTTGTTTCTTGGTACAACAGGAACCATAGATGTGTGGCACTTAGTTCAGCAGAAGTGGAATACATTGTAGCAAGTCAAGCTACATGTCAAGTTGTCTAGATGAGGAAGATCCTAGTCGGTTTGTTTGGTTCTCATTTAGATCCTACAATGATTCATTGTGATAATCAGAGTTACATTAAACTCTCAATTAATCTTGTGTCTCATGATAGATCTAAGCATATAGATATCCGATATCATCATATCAGAGATTGTGTGTAGCAGAAGATCATGTTGCTTCATTCCATTCCTACGGAAGATCAGGATGCAGATATTCTGACGAAGGCGCTCAACAGGAGAAAATTTGAATACCATAGAGACAGGATCTGGGTGAAGGATAATCCCTTTCTTGTTGAGAGGGAGTGTTGAGATTCAACAAGATGATGATCCTAGTGAAAGTTAAGCACCTTCACTAGGTGGGGCCCGCAGGCTATTTTTAGCTATATGTTTATTTTTTAGAATGGTGAGCATATTCTAAAATTATCAGGATTATGATTCTAGATGGTTGAGAAAATTCTAACTTTATATGAGTTTCTATTTTTAGAACATGGGCGAAGCCTATTTATAGAATGCATATCTAAAAATAGAATGCATGTCGATTATTATTAGCCCTTAATGATAATCATACAATAACTAATAACTTATTCTCTTAGAGCACTTTATTTCAGTTAACTGATGTGGAAAACTAGTTAGATGAAGGAACTATGAGTTGCAAGGTTGGTTGGTTACTCATGCATGATGGAATTCATTGTAACTAACTATGATACAGTTGTAACAAAGTTGGAAGAGTAGTTATGGGATTTTTTATTTAGTTTAACTCAATTAAGTGAGTTAAACTCAGTTGTGCTAGTTGTAACTAAAGATACACTAGTGAAAGATAAGTGAATTGATTATTTAATTAATTCACAAGTAGTGTCTTACTTGCAACCGAAGAAATACAACAGTTAACTACTTGCATGTCAGATCCAGAGGAGACCCAGTGAAGAGATACGTGAAAGGGCATGTTTGGCTATCATTTGTGACTATAGTGATGCATTCAATGCATCTACACACACATTGGAGTTTCCAATGAGGATTGCACGGTAAAATAAAGGCAATATTGAATTCATTTAGGGATCTTCTTCAGTAGGGATTTCACAGTGGAGACAGGCTGGCAGGAGGCAGTAAATTGGTGCATGTGTGAGCCAAATTTTGTATGACAGTGTGAGACGATTGTATACTGTACTGAGAGATCTATGAGCTAAGCTTTGTATGATATTTTTTCATGATTCCATTATGTAAGGGTCCCATGATTTGGCTGATTGGCAAGACAAATGACAGTGTAACATCAAACCAAGCTTTGGAGCCCAAGGACCTAGCCTTCCTAGACTTAGAGAGGGCTCTCTCTATATGTGTAAGGGGTATTTGTGTGTTTGTTTATTGTGTTCTGTTTTTAGGCTAGTTATGAAGTAAGTTTTTGGTTTTGGTTTTTTAAGTTGTGAGGGATGAAACTGATCAAAGATATAAGATAGGTAAAAAGATGTCAGATCAACTGGGCTATGGGGTCGAAAAGGTCAAGAAAGCTATCAGACGGTGATACAAGGTTGTTGAAGGGCCGATTTGATTCAAGGTAGAAAGGATATTTGGGCAAAATGGAGTAAATGGACATCAAGTTTGTGAACAACAAAGAGTTTCAAACATAACTAGTTCAATAGATATCATAAACATGGTAGGGAAAACCATTAGTCATGCAAAATGTAACTATAAGCTAATCAATACATAGAAATAAACATTCAAGCCATGCATAGAAGTATATTACCCTCTAACTTTTGGAAATGGCTATCAGACTTTGGGGAAAACACTTAAGAAAGACAAACAACTTAACTTACTATGCCAGAATGCCTAAACACAGTACTTAGGGTTATTGGGCACTTTGAACAATAAGATTTGCATAGTTTTAGGTAAAGGGCTAGATCGGGACTAGGCCTCCTTGGTTCAAACAAAATGATAATCTAATAAGTCAAAGAGAAATTTCATTGATGGAACTATAGCTAGCCATAGGTAAGCAGGGCGTACCATAATTCATACTTAGCATGTGTAAAACCATGAATGAAACAAACAATGATATCCTAAATTATTAAAGAGCAGTCAAGAATTATTTAATGTTACTTAGGAAGAAGAAAACAAAGAATCTATGAAGAAACAGGAAATTTGAGATGCCTCCATGGGCATATCTCAAATTTGTTCTCTACTGATCTATAGCAAGCAAGAAACATGTATTCATGAATGTAAACTAGAAGACAACAAAAAAGCAAGATACACTATACCATTCTACCAAGTCATGGAATCCAACAACAATCCTTCTTCATTCATCCAAGAACATCCAAGAGGCAATCCAAAAGCATAAGACAAGTATTTATTCCAAAGCTTATATGACCATATATTGCTTCTCTTCTCAAGTTCAGCCTTGTTTTACAATGAAAGCCTTTGGAATATATAGGCTTAAGTGAGGAAAACCTCATGGTTCAACTTGCCATCCTATTGGCCTAATCAAAATATCTAAACTTGTCCTTGAGGCTTTGCAAAGCCCAAGGCACAAAATATCTCATAAAATATCTAGAAAATGCTAAAAAAGGGAATTAAATTGACTTTACACAACTTCTCATGTGCAAAAATAGCTAAACGCACATGAGGAAATATCAAATTTTTAAGGTTCAAAAATTACAAAAATATTCAAAATTTACATCAGCAAAAGGTCTCCTGAGTTGCCGACAACATTAGGCAGCCTTCTTTATGTCGAAACGAGGATCATGATAGCTCGTTGGAAGGCTTCGAGTGTCTAATTTCTGGAACAACTGAAATTTTCCAAATATGATACCTGGAAGTCCCCCAAAAATGGACCCGTGTGTAAAAAACCAAAAATTACAGTTTGCTGATAGACCGGGCAGAGTGTGCAAAAAGCGAGCATTTTTCGCCACTTTGGGGGAGAAAATGATCTTCAAATGTCCTGAAAATCACTGAGAGTATGCTCCTGAAATTATGGCATCCAATGATACCATTATCCTCCTTTGACGAATCCCCAAAATGAAATGGCGAATTTCATGAGTTTTGACCAAAAACTCAAAAATGTCAAAAAACAAAAGTATGCCAAAATTTGCCCAAAATCTGTGTGTATGACCCTCAAGGGTCCTTAGCAACATGTTCCGAAGCGGTGGCCAAAATCTCAAGTCCCGATGTGTCTTTCTTCACTTTCCATGCCGGGCGCTTTCCTTTAGCCTCCTTTAGCTTTTCTTGGGCAGCCTTTAACTTGCGATGGGCAAACTGATTTAACTTCTTGTAATGGCTCATCATTTTCCTTTGCAGCTCTAGATCCTTTTTTTCCCTCTCCAAATTCTTCTCCAAATGGTCTTTGACTCCTTCAAGCCACGCCTCCTTATTGTTTTCTATCTCCTGTTCAAACAATGCTGTGAGAGGGGTGGATTGGAGAAGGGCATTTTCCTCCTCCTTTTGTTTCTCAAGGGATTTTTTAAGCCCTATGGTTCTAGGCCTTTTTTGACTAGGCTGGTCTTCTTCTTCACTTTCATAAAAATTTCCTATGAGCTCATCTATCTTTGCTTGGGCTTTGGAAGCCTCTTTCTTGTACTTGGTCGCTCGTGTCTCATAGACAACCATATGGACACTCATTTTCCTGTTTTGGATTTCTAGAAAATGATTGAAATTCCTTGCCCTATGAAGATCATCTTTCAATGCATCAATTTATTTCTCTCTTTGGATCAAAAGGTTTTCGAGAATGCAGGCCTCATTATCACTGTCATCACTTGGGATTGGGATGATATTGGATGCACTATCCCACTCATGACCTCCTTCTACCTTGCCCTTCCCTTTGCTTTGGGTGACTATTCTCGTGCTCTTCCTTTTAGGCAAATCAATGATAGGCTTCCTAGCCAATTTACCTTTGCTTCGAAGAGCTCTTGTAACATTTGGAGTGACCACCCTTGGCACTCTTTTCCTAGCTATCCGGGACTTTGTCTTTTTAGGAGAGGAAGGCATGTTTCCTTTACCTTTGTCATCTTGCTTGTCATCCCCTTGAATTTTCTTTTCTTCTTGAGGCTGTTGTGTATCTTGAGGAGGCGCTTGTGTATCTCCTTTAGGCTTCCCCTGCTCCTCAATATCTTGCTGCTGACATGTCTCAATTTCCTGCTCATCCTATTGTTCAAACCGCTGCCCTTCCTCTCCTTGATGTTGTTCATCACCACTGAGTTGCTGCTGTTCAGCACTCTCCTCTTCTTGTTCCTGCTGTTGATCACCATCACCACTGTCATGATGTTGTCCCTCATCCTCAGTTTTATGCTCTTCATCTTTTCCTTCATGTACATGACCTTCCTCCACCTGTTGGCCACTTCCTTCTCCTTCTCCCTGCTCTTTTGTTTGTGCTGTAGTGAAATTGAGCCTTTTAGGAGTAGGCCTGCTAGAAGAAGGGGAGGGGCGATGAGTAGGAGATGTAGGGGATGTATGGACTGGAGGGATAGTGGAGAAATCTGGGTGACTGATGAAAACATCCCAAGAAACCCCTTTCTTCTCAAGCTAGTGAAGGACGATGATTTTAATAAGAGAGTAATGGAATAGAGAGGCTAATTGTTGTGATGGGGGCTTCTTCTGGATAGAGGAGGCCATTTTCTCAATGATTTTTCATAAGAAGAAAGGAAGATTCAGCTGCTTTGTTCTTGTGAAATGCATCAACAGTCGAATGTGATATGCATAAACTCAGGAAAATCTCCCCTCACAAGTGAAATACTTCATGATAATTTTCATAAGGGGGGCATAGCTAGCTAGAAGATAAGAGAAGGGAAAAATAGCAGTGCATGCTTCTTTGTGCTCAGGCTTGAGGAAGGATTTGTAGTCATCCAAGTCCAAGTAGCTTTGTTTGAACCATTTGTCGCCAATGTAGGGAATTTTAGTAGCCTTGGATATGGATCTCGGGGAGAACTTGAAATCAAGGCCTGCCAATTGAAAATGTTTTTCTTTGAACCTCAAGGCGCACAAATGTGTTAGAGGAAAGAAAATTTTCACATCTTGTACCCTCTGGCAGAAATCTAAGCACCACACCTCATGAAAATTGAATAAGATTGATGGGTTTGCATTGACTTCTTCGGTGGAAATAGGCTCATATCTCTTGTACAACCCACTCCTGCTATCTTGTCTGGGAGGCATCTTGATCTATATGCGCTCTTGAAACACCAAACTGCCTCAAAGTTTTTTGAAATGTGTTCTTGAAAAAATTTTTGTCTCAGTCTGTCAATTCACTGTAAGATCAGTCAACAATGGTTTCTTAAGTAGTGTGAAAATGCCCTTTTAACAAACCACTCTCTGCCCCTTTCCAAAACAATGCTTTCCACTTGGTATGCAATTCAACAAGTAAACTTTAAGAAGAAAAACACATTCAATAAAGACATACAGTCAAAGTGAAATTCCTGTGTTTTTCTGGTAAGGTCACCCTGCCTTTTGATGTTTTGAGGACACAGTGTAACCTTGTATCTCAGACAAAGGAAAAAACACAATCTTCTTAGTTCAAGACCCTCTTCTCTTCTTGGTACGCCTTTCAACAAGTATATTCAACACTACAACACATTCAAACAAAGGGTATCTACACAGTCAAAGGTTACTATGTTTATAGAAATGGTGACAGAGCTTGAAATGTTTTTGATGTGGTAACAAAGGTCTTGTAGCTGTCAAATACCAACAAACTCCTTTTCAAACAAAATATTGTCCCCTTTATACTCTACTGCTTCTCCTACCTCAGATTTTGATAACACCCTCGAATGCACATGGTAGCTTACCCACTGATTCTGCTTTATGGAACTGAAAAGGCCAAACACTGTTTTTTGTCCTTTTAAAAAACAGAGGAGATTTCTGAAAATTTACCAAAGTTTATCTAATGATCACTGTGTAAGAAAAATGACCCACCTTTTTTCCCATTAAGTCCTGTGCTCCTATTTTTTATCACATTTTGAGGGCAGTTACAATGGCTTTTTAATGCAATCTCAACACTTTTAACATTTCACCTTTAGCCAAAAGAACTTTAGCAAATTTTGTTTTCTTTAAATAAAAACACAAAACTCAAAATTGTGATTTCACCCATGAGCTTCATCCCTTTTACCCTCTCTTGGTAGTTTTAACAAAGAAAAAGGCATACGGAATACCTTTGAAAATATATGATGATGCTTCTTTAAGGAGTTTGATCCGCTTTTAGCTCGTTCTGGAGGTGTTTGAGCCGTTGACAAATGCGCGGCACTTTCGTGAAGAAGAACGCCGCACGGAGGTAGCTGCCGGGTCACTGTCGGGCTGACAGGACCAAAAGTTACAGGCGCGGCGCGCGGCCTGGTCACCCTTTGAAATTTTTGCGTTCAAACACGCCGTGCAACATTACAGGCGCGCCGCGCAATTGTTGACCTTTGAAAACTCTGTCTTTTTGCTCGAAACTCCTTTCTCTGGTCTCGAGGGCAGCAAGAGGGGCTTTGTGAGTGTTTTGGAAGATTCAAAGTGGGCTTTGCAACGGTCCCTTTGTCCTCTATATGCAACAACATGAAAACCCTTTGCCTTGACTTGTGAGGATTTAAAATGCCATGAGGGACCCATATTTTGAATCAATGTTGACAAATGGTTTTTCATGCCTTTGAAAAACATTAATAGGTATCAACCTATTCATTTTAGAAAAGCATATCCAAAAACTCAAAATCTGCTCACTGTGCTTATATGTTCGAAAGGTGATTTCTGCCCCTATTGGTCCTTTTAATGGTATTTTCAATCTCGGACAAAACTACTTAGCACTGTACCAATCGATGATGAGGTAACTCTAGCAATTCTGCAAGGAGGTAGATTTACCCTTCAAACCTTTAAACTAATGTGTGTGTTCTGGATGCTTTAAAAAGTGATAAGGCCCTACTGTGAAAATGACTTGACTGCCAGGTGTCTTTTAAACTCATTTTCTGATTTTGGGTGAAAAATGCAGTTGCATTTGCTCAGGCCCTTACACCTTTGTCCATTTGAAAAGGGATTTTTCTTTAATACTCCTCATCTTTACTCAAAATGCATTGATATGGTACCTTTGGCCCTTTTATAATGAACATGCCTATATTTGTTTTGAAATTTTCTCCAGAAACTGAAAACATGCCAAAGTATTTCTTGTATGTTATGAACCTGTATACCTATTTGCAATGCCCTTTTTGCTGAGGAAGAAGCTGAACTGTCACCTCAATATCCCTTTTATACTTCTGGTGCTTTGTATGGCATACTTGTCTGTCACTGTTGACTAGTTGAAAGAGGTTTTTTATACTGAAAGGAAAATAAAAACTTTTGAGTATCATCATCACCCACTTGTCTTTGTCAACTTATGATAAGTAATCTGAAGGACATCCTCTGTGAGTAGGTAGATCAATAATCTTTGAAAAAGAACTATCATTTCTTTTGTCCTGTGCAATGACCCTTTCTTATCAACCACTTCTTCAATCTTGTTTTGTTTGAGCTGCAGATTGTCTTTTGAAGGAGACCCTGTTAAGAGATAAGCTAAACCCTTTGGATTGCAGTGGTGCCCCTGCTTTCCTTCTTGGTCTTTTACGTTGTTTTTCTGTTTCAGCTTTTCCTTACTGTTCTTACCACTCATCTTTGATCAATCAAACCTTGAAATTAGTCAATGCCCTGCCCCTCTGCTTATGAATGAAGGAGGCCCTTTACTTGGCGAAATGTCTGATGTTCTTTAATCTCTGTCTTAATCTGCTAAAGAATGTTTGATGAGAATGCTTGGCAAGGGTTTCTTCTTATACATGATGGCAGGCAAACAAACTTTGAAAAACACTACTGCTTTTACCTATGCCTGCAATCATTGCTTTGCTTCAGAAAACCCTAGTCACTGTCTCACTGTTCATTAAAAACAAATATGTCTTACAGTCAGTTGCAACTCTTAAAATCAAACTTTGTCCGTCGCCCTCTGCTTATAGATGAAGGAGGCGCTTTGGTCTTCAAACCCTCTGCTTATAAATGAAGGAGGTTGTTAGCGAGGTCATGTCATCAGCCTCTTGACAGTGTTGCTTGTTCTTTCAGGCTTTGATCACATTGAGAAGCAGCTGTCTTCTCATGTGGAGCCAAAAATTGTCTTCTGAGATGCTGGTATGTTTTTGTACTTGAAAGATCCATCAAACACTATAAAGACACCTACAATTAGCTTGACTTATGGTCTATGGATTGTTGAGACTTAAGGGTGTATTAGTGGCGCGACCTAGGGTTGTAAGCAACTTCATTAGCAGAGTAGGAAGGTCTGTTATGACTGGTATATAGCAGATGGAGGTTTTTGGCTCTTTGAAATTTTTCCAATGGAGAAATTCCTTAAAGCGGCACTTTTTAACTTAGGGGAGGCCTTTTGAACAGATTTGGATTGTCTCTTTAGAGGTGATGGGCAGATTAGTATGGCTGAGGCTAGGTAGGATTTGATAATGAGGTTTCGTCTCGTCATGGGTGGACTGAAAGGCAAAAGGGAAAAAAGTTTTATAGGTGTTTTTCTCAGCTTGGAAAATTTGACAAATTTTTAGATCAACTATTGGAAAACTAGGCTGTTAGAACTATTCATCACCAACAAGTAAAAAAATACTGATGACTAACAGTGGCTCCATTTGGGGAGGGCAGCTCCTTTTCAGGAGGTGTCCAGAATTTCAGATCTTTGGCTTATGAAGACCAATGCCTTACCCATTGGTGCAAATTTTCACCCTTCTTTGATGCTACTTCTGAAAAGTGACAGCATGATTAGCATCAATTATATTTCTACCTACCCCACTATCTTTCCTAACATTTTTTCTTCCTTTTGGCACATTTGAACTAGCAGCCTTTTGACAATATATATATATATATATATATATATTGCAAAATGAACCTATCTAATTCTACACTTATATCTGCTGGGAGTTCAGATTAAACTGAAGAAATCTTTCATTACTCTACCTAAACTAGATCAATTGTCAAGATTAAGTTGTTTGACAGGATTTATTCTCTAATCTAAAACATGAAATTTAAAATGATCAAATCAAGGTTGAACAGTCTGATTTGTCATGTATTCGCGGCATGAAAGGACAAGCTGCACACAAATATTATTTTGCAAAAAGGAAATCTAGAAAAACGGGGCTAAGATGTACAATGTGCTTTTCATCCCACTTTTCTCTTTGGTTCTGTTTTGGGCGTGTGGAACCAGTATATTTTCCTAATCTACTCTCTGTGATAAGTCAATCTTACACAATGTTGACCATATTTTTCACTAACTAACTTATCAGCAAATAAATTTAAACATGTTCAGCTATGATTAGGCTAGATAACTGAACAAGACATTGGAGTACTAGTAGCGGCATTTAGACTTGCGCACTTTTTGAAGGACTATTTTTTGGAACATGGGGCCTTTTTTCTATTTTTCAACCGCCCTCTTTTCTATCTTCTATTGTTTTTGATTTTTTTGTTTTATCTATTTTTCAAACAGTGGTATATACAATGAATGAAATGTTTCACACTCAGAAATCTTGGAAATAATGAAACTTAAGCATCTTATCCTCGTAAGGATATCCTATCATTCTTGGCCCACTCAACTCCTGAAAAGAGAAATTTGGAAAGTTTTCTCTTTCCAACATGACATAGGGATTCATGCAAGAATCTCGGAACAAACCAGTATCTTCCCGTTGTACTTCTTTGTATCTCTGATTCGCACTCCTTTCTTTACTGTAAATCTTCCTTAAGTAATGCATATACTCTTGGTTATTCTTGAAATAAATAATGACATCATTAAGGTATGAAAAAGTGCAGAAATTCAAGACTGGAAACATGGCTGTTATGAGCATATTTTTGATATCCGGTGGTTTTATGATTTTGAGCCTGAAACTAGAACTACTTCTAGCATACTGAAAAAAATCTTTGGGCTGTCTACTTTGCAAGGGAATTCTTTGACTATAACCTGAAACATCATCTTGCAAAAACATATGGTTAAAAGCACCTTTTATTGGGATATCATGGTTTTGAATAGGAAGAATAAAATTTCTGTTATAGGGATGTGCACTAGTGTTTCTAAAATCAAAATAGACCCTATGACCAACTATTTTATCTTTGATTATTACTGATTGTTTCATATTGTTATATTAATTTTTGTCGAAGTTGTTTCTAGGGGTGATGGTAGTGGCATAGTGTTTTCCCCTGTTTTCCCTGTATGAAATGGTATTCTGCATGAGATTTCTAATTCTAGCACTTCTAAGTTTTTGGTGAAAAGACAGAATATGGGCCAATTCAAGTAACTCAGGTATGTTTGGACTGCAGCTATCATCTCTGCTCATAAGAAGTTTATCAGGCATTTTTTCTGGATTTTGAGCTGTTATGGCTACGGTCAAAGTTTCATTTGCAGTGGAAGAGTTATGTGATGATAATTCTTTGAGGTATGGTAGAAACATTAAACTTCACTGCTCTCGAGTTCCAAACAGGTTTGTGATATGTAAGTCTTCTAATGCCTTTACCCTGAAAAAGTTTCCGAAGGTCACTGTTGATGTTTGACTGAAGTTTGAGCAATTCGCTTGATAGTACATGATGGTTTGTGCTTCTTGCTCTATTCCTACTTCGGAAGAAACGTACTCACTTTCCTCAAGACATAGTTGTTTATGATCATGGTATTTTTGAGTATCCAGTTCATCATAGAGAACTAGGGGTAGCTGATGTGGTGGGTCTAAGTTTGCCTCAGTTTCTTCTGATTTTTCTTCATTGTCCTCATCAATATAAAGAATAAAAGATTTTAGGTCGGAATGCACGGAATACATTGGAAAGTTATCTGGCCTCTCTTGGCTACTGATCATGTATTTCATGTGTGACTCTCGATAGAGTATTCTTGTTTGGTCAAACATAGGAATGGTGGCGAAGGACATATCCAGTTGAATATTGCCTTGGAGCTTGGCTCCCCAAGATCTGGATAGAAGCATTCCGTACTTGGGAGGAATGTCTGCCACTACTATGTCCATGATTAGATGTTTCACAGGTATTTGGGCCAGACTGAAACATGGGTCTTTGATCAAACATAGGCACTTGACTCTACTCGAATCAAATGAATACAAGTCTTTGTATGGTCTTGTGATCTCCAGGCCTAGTCTTTCCATTACAACCTTCGGCATAAGATTATGCGAGGCATTAGAGTCTAGCATGGCATCATGAAGGATTTGGTCGTGGATATTTAGACTGATGTAAAAGGGAAGAGTGGTTCCCTCTTGGAATTTCCCTTCTACTTTAGGACCAAACAACACCTCAGGAGTATCATCAGCTAGATTGAGGGTGTTGGCATCACTTCCCATATTCAAGACTTTCAACACTTGGGACTTGTAAGAGTTTCGGGTGATAAGCTCGGTAAGAGGCATGGTGATCTTTATCTTGGCGATCTCGCCCTCAAAACTAAAAGGTAGTTGTAGTTTAGATATGTTTGTTTCATCTTTTTCAACCATGACCTTCTCTATGTTATGAGTTTGCTGGGTCTGTTTCGGGATTTTGCTTACCACAGGCACTTCGAGAATCTTTGTGGAAGTACTAGGGTTATCTGAATCAGGGTTAGTTTGAGTAACTCTATCTTTGTTTTGTTCATTTTTCCCAACTATGATTTTATTGCTGTTGACTGCTTTCTTAAGGATGGTATCAGGGGTTTTAGCAGTGTCTGAGCTACTTTTCTTGGAGTTTTCTTGATTTTTCTTACTTCTAAGGTCATACTGCCTGTGAGCTTCTATTATGGCGTTCTGGAAATCTATGGCAGGATCCTCGGGATCTTCATAGTTGGTTTCATCCTGATTCAGAGAGAAGAATGATTGTTCTTCTTCTGTGAGATACACCTCACTCTCATTATCAGATCCTATGAGGTTCAAATGAATTTCATCAATGGGTTCTATATCCCTATCATCTTCTTCCACATAATTTTCATTAAATGGTGGCCTAATTTGTGCAGAAATTTGAATTTGCTGAATTATTCACCGATATTATCCTGATTACACACTATTTAAGCTTCATGCATAATACATAACCTCTTCTACAATTGATCATCAATATGCGGAAATAGAAACAGTCGCATGCGCACATAAACACAATAGTCAAGCACACATAAACACAGTACGTAATGGGGAAAGCATACAGCTGAAAACCCCCAACTATCTGTATAATATAATGATAGAGAACATGTAACAACACATAGCACAAAGATCTCACAGCTCTCAGCACTATCTCAATGCTACACACAAAACTAGTATGGAAAGTGAACTAGTCACAGGTTCAAATCTCCTCCACAAGTCTGCCTGCCTCTATTGCGCAATCCAAGTTGATTAATGATGAGATCCAAGTTCGAATCCGACTAGCTCCAACTGCGCAATCCTCATTGGCAATATCTATCAATGTGTGTGCAAATCTCATGCACAACCAATAGTCACAACTGATAGTAGACTCTCCCTTTCACCCACCTCTAACACTAGTCTCCACTGAACTGTCCATGCATTGCAGTTAACTGATGTGTTCTTTAGTTGATTTATGAGTTAATAATTAGTGAATTAATTAATAATTAATTCACACCACTCATCACTAGTGTATTTTTTAGTTAGACTAAATACAACTAGTTCAACTAAGTTAAACCGAACACAACTCCACCAACTGTCTCATCAACTCCATCAAACTCTGCCACATGAGTTCTAACTGAAGTCAACCATGCAATAGCTAAACTAACCCTTAGGAAAAGTGTATTTCTTTCTGTCAGCTACATGTGCCACATCCAAGCATCAAACTGAAGTGCTCCAAGAGGATAAGATAATGTTTATAGTCTAAATATTATTAAGGGTTAATAATATTTGACTGTTCTATTTTTAGCTCGACAGTCTAAAAATAAAAACCGCCCAATGTCTAAAAATAGAGGTCCATCTATTTTTACCAACTCGACCAATCATCCATAAATAGCATCCTGCAACTCATAGACCATGATCCATATGTCTAAAAATAGACATAGTCTAAAAATAGACTTTGCGCCAAAAATAGCCTGCGGGCTCACTTAGTGAAGGCAACTTCTTTTCACTAAGCTCCATCATCTTGTTGCATTTTCAACATTCCCTCTCAACAAGATATGGATTATCTGCAACCCCTATCCTACCTCTGTGGTATTCGAATTTTCTCCTGGTGAGCGCCTTCGTCAAGATATCAGCATCCTGATCCTCCGTGGGAATGTATGAAAGTAACATGATTCTCCGCCGCACACAATCTCTGATATGATGGTACCTGATGTCGATGTGTTTGGATCTATCATGAAATACTGGATTAGCCGAGAGTTTAATGCAACTCTGGTTATCACAATAAATCACAGTAGGCTCCAAGTGTGACCCGAACAACCCGACCAGAATCTTCCTCATCCATATGGCCTCGCATGTAGCCAAGCTTGCTGCCATATACTCAGCCTCTGCTGAACTGAGTGCCACGAATCTCTGCTTCCTTCTGTACCAAGAAATTGTTGTCGACCCGATACTGAAGATCCCTCCAGATGTGCTCTTTCTGTCCGTTGGGCTCCCTGCCCAATCTGCATCCGTGAAGCCACAAAGCTTCACCTCATCCTCTTGTCTGTACCACAAGCCATATCCTGATGTGCCTCTAAGATAACGCAATACATGCTTGCCTGCCTTCCAGAAGAGCTTGGTAGGCTTAACCATAGCTTGCGAAAGCTGGTTAACAGCATAGCATATATCGGGTCGTGTATTGACCAGATACATAAGCGACCCCACCAACTGTCGATAGACAGTGGCATCCACTACCTCCGCTGAAGTAGCATCCTTCTTCCTCCAACCACCAGGAAGAGGAGTGTCAACAGGCTTGCAGCCTTGCATGTTGAACCTCTCCAGAATCTCCCGGGCATACTTGCCCTGAGAAACAAACAGTCCTCCGCTGCGCTGCCAAATCTCCAATCCCAGGAAATAATGAAGGATGCCCAAGTCCTTCATCTCAAAATCTCATTCAAGATCCTCCTTGCATGAAAGTATCAACTGCTCATCACCAGTCAAAATCAGATCATCTACATACAGTACGATGATCAACAGCTTCCCCTCCACCACAATCTGGTACAGGTTAGGATCCGCCTCACTCTTGGAGAATCCAAGCCTGGTGAAGTAGCTGTCTATCCGAGTGTACCAAGCACGAGGTGCTTGCTTTAGCCCGTACAGTGCTCTCTTGAGTCGGCACACATGCGACTCACTGCTGAAGATCTCGAAACCTTCAGGCTGCTCTATGTACACCTCCTCCTCAATGACTCCATTGAGGAACGCAGTCTTCACATCCATCTGATGGATGTGCCACCCCATCTGCGCTGAGAGAGCTAGGATCATTCGTATGGAAGAGTACCTTGCGACAGGTGCAAAATTCTCCTCATAATCGATCCCCTCTATCTGTGAGAAGCCTCGGGAAACAAATCTTGCCTTGTACTTCTCCACACTCCCGTCAGCCGCCTGCTTCACTTTGTAGATCCATTGCGAACCCACCACTAATTTCCCCTCCGGTTGCGGGACAATCTCCCATGCACTCTTTCTGACAATAGAATCATACTCTTCCACCATGGCATCTACCCATGCGGGGTCCTCCACAGCTTCCTCGAAAGAGGATGGTTCTGTCACGACACATTTTCTCACAAGAGCCATGTATCCAGTGTACCGGTCTGGTGACTGTCTCTGTCTGCGCTGTGCTGTAGGTGGTCCTACAACCTTCTCTGCATCTTGAGCTAGTCGCTCAGCTTCTGTAGTGCGCTTGCACCCTCTGATGGTTGGCGCTGCATGAGTGGTCTCTTCCACTCCATGAACTTCCTCTTGTGGCTGATCCACATCCGGAAGCTCATCCTTAGGAACTAATAGCTCCTCATCTGCATGCAAGTGTGGCTCCCTCTCAAGTGAACACTGCATGGCTTTCTCCTCCTAAAATTTGATATCCCGTCTCACAACAGTCTTGCAACTGTCTGGCAAATACACACGATAGTTGTGGGGCGTATCAGTGTACCCCACAAATATTCCAACCTCTGTGGTCGGATCCAGCTTATTTTTGGCATCCTTCGTCACATGCAAGTAGACAGGTGAACCAAAAATCCTCAAATGGGAAATATCAGGTCTCTTACCAGAAAATGCCTCCTCCGGTGTACTCATGCCAAGTATCTTGTGAGGACAACAGTTCTACACATATACTGCAGTATTGCATGCCTCCGCCCACAAATGAAGGGGTAGGCCCTGATCATGTAACATCACCCATGCAACACCCACGATTGTTCTGTTCTTCTGCTCAGCAACCCCGTTCTGTTGTGGGTTATGGGGTGCGATGAGCTCTCTCCGAATCCCTTCTGCGCTGCAAAAGTCCTTGAATTCAGCAGAGATGAATTCACCACCATTGTCGCTCCTAAGAGCCTTCACATGCTTCCCCGATTCCTTCTCAACCAACGCCTTGAACTCACAGAACTTTGAGTATGTCTCGCTCTTCTTCTGCATGAAGAAGATCTAGCACTTCCGAGAGAAATCATCAACAAAGATCACATAGTATTTGTGCTTTGCTGTCAAAGCTACTGAGAAAGGTCCACACACGTCTGTGTGGATTCTCTCAAAGATCGTCGTGGCACGACTATCCTTCTCGTGAAAGGTGGCTTTCACAAATTTTCCCAAGGTACACCCCTTGCACTGATCTGACTGTGCAAGGGTGCCCTTAGGAAGCCCAGTAGAAATCTGCTGCAGTATCTTCAAAGCTCCATGGTGAAGGTGGCCCAATCTCCGGTGCCAGAGCTCGCCATCATCCCGGCTCACCACTCCTTCAGCCTTGCATGCCATTTTTGCACTGCCATCTACATGCAATTGATAAAGGTTCTTGACTCGAACCCCTATCTTCCGGGTTTCTCCAGTTGTCTTACCGCGTAGGAAAGCCTTTCCTTCGCTGAAGACAACATCGTACCCCTTGTCTTCTAACATCGCCACAGAGATCAGATTCTTCTTCAATCCTGGAATATGCATCACATCCTTCAATATGAAGGGTTTACCAGAATCCCTCTTAAAGTAAATGGTACTGATACCGGTCGCACTGTATCTACCATCATCGCCCATCTCGATGTGCACTCCAAGATCTTTCTTATCCAGATCTAAAAACAGATCTCGATCTCCAGTCATGTGAAAAGACGCACCACTGTCCAAGAACCATACTGATCCCATCACACTTGAGACCAAGCATGCGATCAGCAAAAAATCCAGCTCAAACTTCGAGGCTAAGGCCTCTCCCGCTGCAGATCTAGCAGCCTGCTTATTTTTCTTCTTCTGTGGACAATTTGTGGCATAATGTCTGTGTTGGTGACAGTGAAAGCACTTCACCTTGGACATGTCTTGCTTCTTGCCTTTCGCACCGGAATGAGAAGCTTTCTTGCTCTTCCCCTTCTTTGCTTTGGCATCCAAAGCACAATTTTCTTCATCAGATGCCTTTGATGAAGATCCATCCCTGGTATTCTGCCTTATCTCCTCTTGCACAAGATCCGACCAAAGTCGCTCCCATCCTGGAAATTTCTCCAGACCATTGACAGAATCTTGATAGGCATGCCAACTCTTCGAAATACCAAGGAGAGCCAAGCTCACCAATTCCTCATCATCGACAGTCACCCCCACACTTCCCAGTCATCCCTGCATTGGATGAACTTAGTGAGGTACTTCGGCATACTGTCGCCTTTCTCCATCTTTATGTGTCTGAGTTTATCCTTGAGCGCCAACTTCCTCTGGTCGCTCTTGCTTTGGAATAAATCTGTCAACGCTTTCCACATCAAGTATGGCGAATATTTTCCATGCATGCTAGATACAATGTGATCCTTCACGCCCTCCAACAGAATTCTTCGACACTTTGCCATCTTCTTTTGCCAAGCCTCAACTTGAGCAACATCAGTAGGCTTTGGGATCTCAACATCTATGAACTCCTTCAACCCGTTATCATCTAATACCGCCTCCATCCGGTCCTTCCATGCAACATAATTCGAACTACCCTCAAGGGCATATTCCAGTCGTAATCAGTTGAAAGAAATTTTGACTTCGACACCAAGAAAACTACTGCAAATTCGAATTCCAAATTCTGCTGCAAATTCGAATTCCACCAGCTCAAAACTCAACTGCTTCCGATCTGTGAGAACAAATTATTTCTAGCACAGAGATCGACTATAGGGGCATTTACTGGATATATCACCTTTCAGAGAAAGGATTGATCCAGAGGCTACCTGGCCCGTTACAGACTTTGTCTACCAAAATAATTGTAATCACTGTAATAGATCCGATGATCAATCAAGCTCCGATACCATGTAAAAATTTGAATAATTTGCTGAATTATTCACCGAGAATATCCTAATTACACACTATTTAAGCTTCATGCATAATACATAACCTCTTCTACAATTGATCATCAATATGCGGAAATAGAAACAGTCGCATGCGCACATAAACACAATAGTCAAGCACACATAAACACAGTATGTAATGGGGAAAGCATACAACTGAAAACTCCCAAATATCTGTATAATATAATGATAGATAACATGTAACAATACATAGCACAAAGCTCTCACAGCTCTCAGCACTATCTCAATGCTACACAAAAAACTATTATGGAAAGTGAACTAGTCACAGGTTCAAATCTCCTCCACAAGTCTGCCTGCCTCTACTGCGCAATCCAAGTTTATTAATGATGAGATCCAAGTTCGAATCCCACTAGCTCCAACTGCGCAATACTCATTGGCAATCTCCATCAATGTGTGTGCAAATCTCATGCACAACGAATAGTCACAACTGATAGTAGACTCTCCCTTTCACCCACCTCTAACACTGGTCTCCACTGAACTGTCCATGCATTGCAGTTAACTGATGTGTTCTTTAGTTGATTTATGAGTTAATAATTAGTGAATTAATTAATAATTTATTCACACCACTCATCACTAGTGTATTTGTCAGTTAGACTAAATACAACTAGTTCAACTAAGTTAAACCGAACACAACTCCACCAACTGTCTCATCAACTCCACCAAACTCTGCCACATGAGTTCTAACTGAAGTCAACCATGCAATAGCTCAAATAACCCTTAGGAAAATCGTATTTCCTTCTGTCAGCTGCATGTGCCACATCCAAGCATCAAACTGAAGTGCTCCAAGAGGATAAGATAATGTTTATAGTCTAAATATTATTAAGGGTTAATAATATTTGACTGTTCTATTTTTAGCCCGGCAGTCTAAAAATAGAAGCCGCCCAATGTCTAAAAATAGAGGTCCATCTATTTTTACCAACTCGACCAATCATCCATAAATAGCATCCTGCAACTCATAGACCATGATCCATATGTCTAAAAATAGACTTTGCGCCAAAAATAGCCTGTGGGCCCACTTAGTGAAGGCAACTTCATTTCACTAAGTTCCATCATCTTGTCGCATTTTCAACAATTTTTTGGTCATTTTCCCTTGGTCTATTTTGAGGCTGTTCTCTCCTAAAATTTTGGTTCCAGTTTCTGTTTGGAAGGTTTGGCTGATTGTCCCTAATAGGGGCCCTTTCATTTATCTTTTCCCACATTTTTGCCTTGGTCTTGACTAAGTCATCTATTCTAGGATCTAGGGAACGGGATGAAGTGGAGACCTCATCTCTATATGTGACCTTTCTTTCCAATCTGGTCCTAGCTCTTTTTTCTGCTAAGTTAGCTTCTGCTTTTATGGCTATCTGCTGCATTTCCTCTAAGGTGAGGGGGTCTTTGTCTCTTAGGTGATAAGTCATGTCTGGATCAAAACCATCGGGGAATTTTGCCAAGACTGAACCAAGCGGGGGTTTGAAGTGAGGCGGGAGGGAATTATACACACTGTTGAACCTAGTGCAGTAACCCTGGATGGTTTCTCCATTTTCCCGTTTTAGATTATTATATTCAGACAGGGTTTGAATGGGGTTCTTTCGGACTTCCCACTTGTTTTTGAAGACTTGATATAATTCTGGGATGTTGTGGATGTTGTTTGGAGGCAAGCTCCTAAACCATGTTTTGGGTTCTCCGCCCAGGCTTTGGGCGAACATTCTCATTCTGAAGGTTTCGTCTTGTACTTCTAAGTATTCAAAAGCATCGATAATCCTACTCACATGCTGCCGAGCTGTGTCAGTTTTTTCTTCGGTAAAGTGTGGGATTTTGGCTTGATAGTTATTTGGTAGGGGAGCCAAAGGTAGTGGCAACACCAAAGGTGCATACCAGGTTGCCATGATGGGAGCTAATGGATGATGTACAATATGAGGGTTTGTGGGATAGGCTGAGGTGGTTTGGATAGGTGTGGCAGATGTAATTGGACTAGTGATCTGGTTTTGAGCAGATCTAGGATGGTAAGAGCCAAAGTGATGGAGAAGCTGAAATTCGGGAGGTGTAGTAGGTGAGGTTTCTCTACTAGGACTCTGTGGCGGATCTAGGGGTTCAAGATCTTCAAATTTTATCTTACTATGTGACTTGATTCTAAAAAGAGTTTTTGTTGATTCTAAGTCAGAAGAGGAATTTGGTAAGGTAGTAAGATGTTCAGGTACTGATCTTGTTTTACAGATGGATCTATCAGTAGCTAGATTGTCAGTTTTAGAAGCTTGCCATAGAATCTTCTTTGGGTCATCTACTGTGATAGGAGGATTTGGGTCTGGATGAGATCTGGTGTTGATTCTTCGTGAAGCCAGATTTCGAGTCTAGAGTTTAGAGAGGATGGTATTGGTGAATGTTTTTTAGATGGATGGCCTCTCTAAAGTTCTACTGATGTGAAGGATGGTCAAAACAAAAGGACGAAATAGTGGAGTCGCCAAGTGGAACTTGTTTGATTTGTGAAGATGTAGCTATGGTCCACCACCAATAACTAGGAAAAACTAATCTGGGAATGTTTTGGCGTTTTTCTGAGTTTTATGTGCAGTCTATGGTTTATTAAAAGTATTCTAAACCTGTTTTATCACTTTGCGAGGTGATAACAAAAATGGTTTACTCTAAATGATCTTATGGATTTCTTGCTTGTTTAAGTATCTAAAGGAGTAAAGTGTCTATAAGAGTTTTCTAAACTATCATGTACTCAGTGTCCCACCATCTCCCGCTATGTTAGTGAGCGATGAGATAGGTCGATCGGACAGTAACCTAGAGTTCGGTAAAATAGTAAGGCCTACTGGAGGCTAGTGGAGTCTCCAAGTGGAACTTGGTTGTTTTGAAATATATGTGTATGGTCCACCACCAGTACTGAAAAAAACCAATCTAAGGAATTTTTTTGTGGTTTTTTCTGAGTTTTATGTAGTCGTGAGGTTTGGAAGAGATTCCTTTAACTGACTCATCATTTTGCTAAGATGGTGAAGGAGCTATTTTCTACTCTTCGAAGAACACTTAAATTTTCTAAGTTTGAATGATACTTCAAGAGTTACTAAGGAGTACTTAGATTGTCACTAACTCGGAAGGTCCCACCATGATCGCCATTATTTTAGTGAGCGGTGGGATAAGTCAATCAAATAGTATTCTCAAAGGTCTCTAAAAGTTTTAGGGAAACTAAGTTGTTTAACACTCAGAGTCCCACCGTGATCGCCATTATGTTAGGGTCCCGTGATTTGGCTGATTGGCAAGCCAAATGATAGTGTAACATCAAACCAAGCTTTGGAGCCTAAGGACCTAGCCTTCCTGGACTCAGAGAGGGCTCTCTCTATATGTGTAAGGGGTATCTGTGTGTTTGTTTATTGTGTTCTGTTTTTAGGCTAGTTATGAAGTAAGTTTTTGGTTTTGATTTTTTAAGTTTTGAGGGATGAAACTGATCAAAGATATAAGATAGGTAAAAAGATGTCAGATCAACTGGGCTATGGGGTCGAAAAGGTCAAGAAAGCTATCAGATGGTGATACAAGGCTGTTGAAGGGCCGATTTGATTCAAGGTAGAAAGGATCTTTGGGAAAAATGGAGTAAATGGACATCAAGTTTGTGAAAAACAAAGAGTTTCAAGCATAACTAGTTCAATAGATAACATAAACATGGTAGGGAAAACCATTAATCATGCAAAATGTAACTACAAGCTAATCAATACATAGAAATAAACATTCAAGCCATGCATAGAAGTATAAGACCCTCTAACTTTGGGAAATGGCTATCAGACTTTGGGGAAAACACTTAAGGAAAACAAAAAACTCAAAACACTATGCCGGAATGCCTAAACATAGTACTTCAAGTTATTGGGCACTTTGAACAACAAGATTTGCATAGTTTTAGGCAAAGGGCTAGATCGAAACTAGGCCTCCTTGGTTCAAACAAAATGATAATCTAATCAGTCAAAGAGAAATTTCATGGATGGAACTATAGCTAGCCATAGGTAAGCAGGGCGTACCGTAAGTCATACTTAGCATGTATAAAACCATGAATGAAACAAGCAACGATATCCTAAATTATTAAAGAGCAGTCAAGAATTCTTTAATGTTACTTAGGAAGAAGAAAACAAAGAAGCTATGAAGAAACAGGAAATTTGAGGTGCCTCCATGGGCATGTCTCAAATTTGTTCTCTACTGATCTATAGCAAGCAAGAAACATGTATTCATGAATGTAAACTAGAAGACAACAACAAATCAAGAGACACTATACCATTATACCAAGTCATGGAATCCAACAACAATCCTTCTTCATTCATCCAAGAGCATCCAAGAGGCAATCCAAAAGCATAAGACAAGTATTTCTTCCAAAGATTATATGACCACATATTGCTTCTCTTCTCAAGTTTAGCCTTGTTTTAAGATGAAAGCCTTTGGAATATATAGGCTCAAGTGAGAAAAACCTCATGGTTCAACTTGCTCTCCCATTGGCCTAATCAAAATATCTAAACTTGTCCTTGAGGCTTTGCAAAGCCCAAGGCACAAAATATCTCATAAAATATCTAGAAAATGCTAAAAAGGGGAATTAAATTGACTTTACAAAACTTCTCATGTGCAAAAATAGCTAATCGCACATGAGGAAATATTAGTTTTTTAAGGTTCAAAAATTACAAAAATATTCAAAATTTACATCAGCAAAAGGTCTCCTGACTTGCCGGCAACATTTGGCAGCCTTCCCGATGTTGAAACGAGGCTCATGATAGCTCGTTGGAAAGATCTAAGTGTCTAATTTCTGGAAAAAATGAAATTTTCCCAATATGATATGTATAAGTCCCCCAAAACTGGACCTGTGTGTAAAAAAACCAAAAATTACAGTTTGCTGATAAACCGGGCAGAGTGTGCAAAAAGAGAGCATTTTTCGCCACTTTCGGGGAGAAAATGATCTTCAAATGTCCTGAAAATCACTGAGAGTATGCTCCTAAAATTATGGCATCCAATGATACCATTCTCCTCCTTTGACGAATCCCCAAAATGAAATGGCGGATTTCATGAGTTTTGACCAAAAACTCAAAAATGCCAAAAAACCAAAGTATGCCAAAATTTGCCCAAAATCTGTGTGTATGACCCTCAAGGGTCCTTAGCAACATGCTCCGAAGTGGTGGACAAAATATCAAGTCCCAATGTGTCTTTCTTCACTTTCCGTGCCGGGCGCTTCCCTTTAGCCTCCTTTAGCTTTTCTTGGGCAGCCTTTAACTTGCGACGGGCAAACTAATTTAAGTTCTTGTAATGACTCGTCATTCTCCTTTGCAACTCTAGATCCCTGTTTGCCCTCTCCAACATCTTCTCCAAATGGTCATTGACTCTTTCAAGCCACGCCTCCTTATTGTTTTCTATCTCCTGTTCAAACAATGTTGTGAGAGGGGTGGATTGGAGAAGGGCATTTTCCTCCTCCTTTTATTTCTCAAGGGCTTTTTTAAGCCCTATGGTTCTAGGCCTTTTTTGCCTAGGCTGGTCTTCTTCTTCACTTTCCTCAAAATCGCCTATGAGCTCATCTATCTTTGCTTGGGCTTTGGAAGCCTCTTTCTTGTACTTGGTCGCTCGTGCCTCATAGATAGCCATATGGACACTCATTTGCCTGTTTTGGATTTCTAGAAAATGATTGAAATTCCTTGCCCTATGAAGATCATCTTTCAATGCATCAATTTATTTCTCTCTTTGGATCAAAAGGTTTTCGAGAATGCGGGCCTCATTATCACTGTCATCACTTAGGATTGGGATGATATTGGATGCACTATCCCGCTCATGACCTCCTTCTACCTTGCCCTTCCCTTTGCTTTGGATGACTATTCTCGTGCTCTTCCTTTTAGGCAAATCAATGATAGGCTTCTTAGCCAATTTACCTTTGCTTTGAAGAGCTCTTGTCACATTTGGAATGACCACCCTTGGCACTCTTTTCCTAGCTGTCTGGGACTTTGTCTTTTTAGGAGAGGAAGGCATGTTTCCTTTACCTTTGTCATCTTGCTTGTCATCCCCTTGAATTTGCTTTTCTTCTTGAGGCTGCTATGTATCTTGAGGAGGCTGCTGTGTATCTCCTTTAGGCTTCCCCTGCTCCTCAATATCTTGCTGATGACATGTCTCAATTTCCTGCTCATCCTGTTGTTCAAACCGCTGCCCTTCCTCTCCTTGATATTGTTCATCACCACTGAGTTGTTGTTGTTCAACACTCTCCCCTTCTTGTTCCTGCTGTTGATCACCATCACCACTGTCACGATGCTGTCCCTCATCCTCAGTTTTCTGCTCTTCATCTTTTCCTTCATGTACATGACCTTCCTCCACCTGCTGGCCACTTCCTTCTCCTTCTCCCTGCTCTTTTTTTTGTGCTGTAGTGAACTTGAGCCTTTTAGGAGTAGGCCTTCTAGAAGAAGGGGAGGGGCGATGAGTAGGAGATGTAGGGGATGTATGGACTGGAGGGACAGTGGAGAAATCCCAGGAAACCCAAGAAACCCCTTTCTTCTCAAGCTGGTGAAGGATGATGATTTTAATGAGAGAGTGATGGAATAGAGAGGCTAATTGTTGTGATGGGGGCTTCTTCTGGACAGAGGAGGCCATTTTCTCAAGGCTTTTGCACAAGAAGAAAGGAATATTTAGCTGCTTTATTCTTGTGAAATGCATCAACAGTCGGATGTGATATGCATAAACTCGGGAAAATATCCCCTCACAAGTGAAATACTTCATGATAATTTTCATAAGGGGGGCATAGATGGCTAGAAGATAAGAGAAAGGAAAAATAGCAATGCATGCTTCTCTGTGCTCAGGCTTGAGGAAGGGTTTGTAGTCATCGAAGTCCAAATAGCTTTGTTTGAACCATTTCTCACCAATGTAGGAAATTTTAGTAGCCTTGGATATGGATCTCGGGGAGAACTTGAAATCAAGGCCTGCCAATTGAAAATGTTTGTCTTTGAACCTCAAGGTGCACAAATGTGTTAGAGGAAAGAAACTTTTCACTTCTTGTACCCTCTGGCAGAAATCCGAGCACCCCACCTCATGAAAATTGAATAAGATTGATGGGTGTGCATTGAATTCTTGGGTGGAAATAGGCTCATACCTCTTGTGCAACCCACTCCTGCTATCCTGTCTGGGAGGCATCTTGATCTAGATGTGCTCTTGAAACACCAAACTACCTCAAAGTTTTTTGAAATGTGTTCTTGAACAAAACTTTGTCTCAGTCTATCAATTCACTGTAAGATCAGACAACAATGGTTTCTTATGTAGTGTGAAAATGCCCTTTTAACACACCACTCTCTGCCCCTTTCCAAAACAATGCTTTCCACTTGGTATGCAATTCAACAAGTAAAATTTAAGAAGAAAAACATAGTCAATAAAGACATACAATCAATGTGAAATTCCTGTGTTTTTGTGGTAAGGTCACCCTGCCTTTTGATGTTTTGAGGACACAGTATAACCTTGTATCTCAGACAAAGGCAAAAACACAATCTTCTTAGTTCAAGACCCTCTTCTCTTCTTGGTATGCCTTTCAACAAGTATATTCAACACTACAACATAGTCAAACAAAGGGTATCTACACAGTCAAAGGTTACTGTGTTTATAGAAATGGTGACAAAGCTTGAAATGTTTTTTATGTGGTAACAAAGGTCTTGTAGCATTCAAATACCAACAAACTCCTTTTCAAACAAAATATTGTCCCCTTTATACTCTACTGCTTCTCCTACCTTAGATTTTGATAACACCCTCGAATGCACATGGTAGCTTACCCACTGATTCTGCTTTATGGCACTGAAAAGGCCAAACACTGTTTTTTGTCCTTTTAACAAACAGAGGAGATTTCTGGAAATTTACCAAAGTTTATCTAATGATCACTGTGTAAGAAAAATGACCCACTGTTTTTCCCTTTATGCCCTGTGCTCCTATTTTTTATCACATTTTGAGGGCAGTTACAATGGATTTTTAATGCAATCTCAACACTTTTAACGTTTCACCTTTAGCCAACAAAACTTCAACAAATTTTCTTTTCTTTAAATAAAAACGCAAAACTCAAACTTGTGATTTCACCCATGAGCTTCATCCCTTTTACCCTCTCTTGGTAGTTTTAACAAAGAAAAAGGCACACGGAATACCTTTGAAAATATATGATGATGCTTCTTTAAGGAGTTTGATCCACTTTTAGCTCGTTTTGGAGGTGTTTGAGCCGTTGACAGATGCGCGGCACTTTCGTGAAGAAGAACGCCGCACGGAGGTAGCTGCCGGGTCACTGTCGGGCCGACAGGACCAAAAGTTACAGGCACGTCGCACGCACGTACAGGCGTGCTGCGCGGCCTTGTCACCCTTTGAAATTTTTGCATTCAAACGTGCCGCGCAAAGTTACAGGCGCACCACACAATTGTTGACCTTTGAAAACTTTGTATTTTTGCTCGAAACTCCTTTCTCTGGTCTCGAGGGCAGCAAGAGGGGCTTTGTGAGTGTTTTGGAAGATTCAAAGTGGGCTTTGCAACATTCCCTTTGTCCTTTATATGCAACAACACGAAAACCCTTTGCCTTGACTTGTGAGGATTTAAAATGCCATGAGGGACCCATCTTTTGAATCAATGTTGACAAATGGTTTTTCATGCCTTTGAAAAACATTAATAGGTATCAACCTATTCATTTTAGAAAAGCATATCCAAAAATTCAAAATCTGCTCATTGTGCGTATATGTTCGAAAGATGATTTCTGCCCCTGTTGGTCCTTTTAATGGTATTTTCAATCTTGGACAAAACTACTCAGCACTGTACCAATCAATGATGAGGCAACTCTAGCAATTCTGCAAGGAGGTAGATTTACCCTTCGAACCTTTAAACTAATGTGTGTGTTCTGGATGCTTTAAAAAGTGATAAGGCCCTACTGTGAAAATGACGTGACTGCCAGGTGTCTTTTAAACTCATTTTCTGATTTTGGGTGAAAAATGCAGTTGCATTTGCTCAGGCCCTTACACCTTTGTCCATTTGAAAAGGGATTTTTCTTTAATACTCCTCATCTTTACTCAAAATGCATTGATATGGTACCTTTGGCCCTTTTATAATGAACATGCCTATATTTGTTTTGAAATTTTCTACAAAAACTGAAAACATGCCAAAGTCTTTCTTGTATGTTATGAACCTGTATACCTATTTGCAATATCCTTTTTGCTGAGGAAGAAGCTGAACTGTCACCTCAATATCCCTTTTATACTTCTGGTGCTTTGTATGGCATACTTGTCTGTCACTGTTGACTAGTTGAAAGAGGTTTTTTATACTGAAAGGAAAATAAAAACTTTTGAGTATCATCATCACCCACTTGTCTTTGTCAACTTATGATAAGTAATCTAAAGGACATCCTCTGTGAGTAGGAAGATCAATAATGTTTGAAAAACAACTATCATTTATTTTGTCCTGTGCAATGACCCTTTCTTATCAACCACTTCTTCAATCTTGTTTTGTTTGAGCTGCAGATTGTCTTTTGAAGGAGACCCTGTTAAGAGATAAGCTAAACCCTTTGGATTGCAGTGGTGCCCCTGCTTTCCTTCTTGGTCTTTTACGTTGTTTTTCTGTTTCAGCTTTTCCTTACTGTTCTTACCACTCATCTTTGATCAATCAAACCTTGAAATTAGTCAATGCCCTGCCCCTCTGCTTATGAATGAAGGAGGCCCTTTACTTGGCGAAATGTCTGATGTTCTTTAATCTCTGTCTTAATCTGCTAAAGAATGTTTGATGAGAATGCTTGGCAAGGGTTTCTTCTTATACATGATGGCAGGCAAACAAACTTTGAAAAACACTACTGCTTTTACCTATGCCTGCAATCATTGCTTTGCTTCAGAAAACCCTAGTCACTGTCTCACTGTTCATTAAAAACAAATATGTCTTACAGTCAGTTGCAACTCTTAAAATCAAACTTTGTCCGTCGCCCTCTGCTTATAGATGAAGGAGGCGCTTTGGTCTTCAAACCCTCTGCTTATAAATGAAGGAGGTTGTTAGCGAGGTCATGTCATCAGCCTCTTGACAGTGTTGCTTGTTCTTTCAGGCTTTGATCACATTGAGAAGCAGCTGTCTTCTCATGTGGAGCCAAAAATTGTCTTCTGAGATGCTGGTATGTTTTTGTACTTGAAAGATCCATCAAACACTATAAAGACACCTACAATTAGCTTGACTTATGGTCTATGGATTGTTGAGACTTAAGGGTGTATTAGTGGCGCGACCTAGGGTTGTAAGCAACTTCATTAGCAGAGTAGGAAGGTCTGTTATGACTGGTATATAGCAGATGGAGGTTTTTGGCTCTTTGAAATTTTTCCAATGGAGAAATTCCTTAAAGCGGCACTTTTTAACTTAGGGGAGGCCTTTTGAACAGATTTGGATTGTCTCTTTAGAGGTGATGGGCAGATTAGTATGGCTGAGGCTAGGTAGGATTTGATAATGAGGTTTCGTCTCGTCATGGGTGGACTGAAAGGCAAAAGGGAAAAAAGTTTTATAGGTGTTTTTCTCAGCTTGGAAAATTTGACAAATTTTTAGATCAACTATTGGAAAACTAGGCTGTTAGAACTATTCATCACCAACAAGTAAAAAAATACTGATGACTAACAGTGGCTCCATTTGGGGAGGGCAGCTCCTTTTCAGGAGGTGTCCAGAATTTCAGATCTTTGGCTTATGAAGACCAATGCCTTACCCATTGGTGCAAATTTTCACCCTTCTTTGATGCTACTTCTGAAAAGTGACAGCATGATTAGCATCAATTATATTTCTACCTACCCCACTATCTTTCCTAACATTTTTTCTTCCTTTTGGCACATTTGAACTAGCAGCCTTTTGACAATATATATATATATATATATATATATTGCAAAATGAACCTATCTAATTCTACACTTATATCTGCTGGGAGTTCAGATTAAACTGAAGAAATCTTTCATTACTCTACCTAAACTAGATCAATTGTCAAGATTAAGTTGTTTGACAGGATTTATTCTCTAATCTAAAACATGAAATTTAAAATGATCAAATCAAGGTTGAACAGTCTGATTTGTCATGTATTCGCGGCATGAAAGGACAAGCTGCACACAAATATTATTTTGCAAAAAGGAAATCTAGAAAAACGGGGCTAAGATGTACAATGTGCTTTTCATCCCACTTTTCTCTTTGGTTCTGTTTTGGGCGTGTGGAACCAGTATATTTTCCTAATCTACTCTCTGTGATAAGTCAATCTTACACAATGTTGACCATATTTTTCACTAACTAACTTATCAGCAAATAAATTTAAACATGTTCAGCTATGATTAGGCTAGATAACTGAACAAGACATTGGAGTACTAGTAGCGGCATTTAGACTTGCGCACTTTTTGAAGGACTATTTTTTGGAACATGGGGCCTTTTTTCTATTTTTCAACCGCCCTCTTTTCTATCTTCTATTGTTTTTGATTTTTTTGTTTTATCTATTTTTCAAACAGTGGTATATACAATGAATGAAATGTTTCACACTCAGAAATCTTGGAAATGACGAAACTTAAGCATCTTATCCTCGTAAGGATCTCCTATCATTCTTGGCCCACTCAACTCCTGAAAAGAGAAATTTGGAAAGTTTTCTCTTTCCAACATGACATAGGGATTCATGCAAGAATCTCGGAACAAACCAGTATCTTCCCGTTGTACTTCTTTGTATCTCTGATTCGCACTCCTTTCTTTACTGTAAATCTTCCTTAAGTAATGCATATACTCTTGGTTATTCTTGAAATAAATAATGACATCATTAAGGTATGAAAAAGTGCAGAAATTCAAGACTGGAAACATGGCTGTTATGAGCATATTTTTGATATCCGGTGGTTTTATGATTTTGAGCCTGAAACTAGAACTACTTCTAGCATACTGAAAAAAATCTTTGGGCTGTCTACTTTGCAAGGGAATTCTTTGACTATAACCTGAAACATCATCTTGCAAAAACATATGGTTAAAAGCACCTTTTATTGGGATATCATGGTTTTGAATAGGAAGAATAAAATTTCTGTTATAGGGATGTGCACTAGTGTTTCTAAAATCAAAATAGACCCTATGACCAACTATTTTATCTTTGATTATTACTGATTGTTTCATATTGTTATATTAATTTTTGTCGAAGTTGTTTCTAGGGGTGATGGTAGTGGCATAGTGTTTTCCCCTGTTTTCCCTGTATGAAATGGTATTCTGCATGAGATTTCTAATTCTAGCACTTCTAAGTTTTTGGTGAAAAGACAGAATATGGGCCAATTCAAGTAACTCAGGTATGTTTGGACTGCAGCTATCATCTCTGCTCATAAGAAGTTTATCAGGCATTTTTTCTGGATTTTGAGCTGTTATGGCTACGGTCAAAGTTTCATTTGCAGTGGAAGAGTTATGTGATGATAATTCTTTGAGGTATGGTAGAAACATTAAACTTCACTGCTCTCGAGTTCCAAACAGGTTTGTGATATGTAAGTCTTCTAATGCCTTTACCCTGAAAAAGTTTCCGAAGGTCACTGTTGATGTTTGACTGAAGTTTGAGCAATTCGCTTGATAGTACATGATGGTTTGTGCTTCTTGCTCTATTCCTACTTCGGAAGAAACGTACTCACTTTCCTCAAGACATAGTTGTTTATGATCATGGTATTTTTGAGTATCCAGTTCATCATAGAGAACTAGGGGTAGCTGATGTGGTGGGTCTAAGTTTGCCTCAGTTTCTTCTGATTTTTCTTCATTGTCCTCATCAATATAAAGAATAAAAGATTTTAGGTCGGAATGCACGGAATACATTGGAAAGTTATCTGGCCTCTCTTGGCTACTGATCATGTATTTCATGTGTGACTCTCGATAGAGTATTCTTGTTTGGTCAAACATAGGAATGGTGGCGAAGGACATATCCAGTTGAATATTGCCTTGGAGCTTGGCTCCCCAAGATCTGGATAGAAGCATTCCGTACTTGGGAGGAATGTCTGCCACTACTATGTCCATGATTAGATGTTTCACAGGTATTTGGGCCAGACTGAAACATGGGTCTTTGATCAAACATAGGCACTTGACTCTACTCGAATCAAATGAATACAAGTCTTTGTATGGTCTTGTGATCTCCAGGCCTAGTCTTTCCATTACAACCTTCGGCATAAGATTATGCGAGGCACCGGAGTCTAGCATGGCATTATGAAGGATATGGTCGTGGATATTTAGACTGATGTAAAATGGAAGAGTGGTTCCCTCTTGGAATTTCCCTTCTACTTTCGGACCAAACAACACCTCAGGAGTGTCATCAGCTAGATTGAGGGTGTTGGCATCACTTCCCATATTCAAGACTTTCAACACTTGGGACTTGTAAGAGTTTTGGGTGATAAGCTCGGTAAGAGGCATGGTGATCTTTATCTTGGCGATCTCGCCCTCAAAACTAAAAGGTAGTTGTAGTTTAGATATGTTTGTTTCAGCTTTTTCAACCATGACCTTCTCTATGTTATGAGTTTTTTGGGTCTGTTTCGGGATTTTGTTTACCACAGCCACTTCGGGAATCTTTGTGGAAGTACTACGAGTATCTGAATCAGGGTTAGTTTGGGTAACTCTATCTTTGTTTATTTCATTTTTCCTGACTATGATTTTATTGCTGTTGAATGCTTTCTTAAGGATGGTATCAGGGGTTTTAGCAGTGTCTGAGCTACTTTTCTTGGAGTTGTCTTGATTTTTCCTACTTCTAAGGTCATACTGCCTGTGAGCTTCTATTATGGCATTCTGGAAATCTATGGCAGGATCCTCGGGATCTTCATAGTTGGTTTCATCTTGATTCGGAGAGAAGAATGATTGTTCTTCTTCTGTGAGATACACCTCACTCTCATTATTAGATCCTATGAGGTTCAAATGAATTTCATCAATGGGTTCTGTATCCCTATCATCTTCTTCCACATAATTTTCTTTAAATGGTGGCCTAATTTGTTGGTCATTTTCCCTTGGTCTGTTTTGAGGCTGTTCTCTCCTAAAATTTTAGTTCTGGTTTCTATTTGAGGGTTTGGCTGATTGTCCCTAATAGGGGCCCTTTCATTTATATTTTCCCACATTTTGGCCATGGTCTTGACTAAGTCATCTATTCTAGGATCTAGGGAAGGGGATGAAGTGGAGACCTCATCTCTATATGTGACCTTTCTTTCCGATCTGGTCCTAGCTCTTTTTTCTGCTAAGTTAGCTTCTGCTTTTATGGCTATCTGCTGCATTTCCTCTAAGGTGAGGGGGTCTTTGTCTCTTAGGTGATAAGTCATGTCTGGATTGAAACCCTCAGGGAATTTTTCCAAGACTGAACCAATCGGGGGTTTGAAGTGGGGCGGGAGGGAATTATACACACTGTTGAACCTAGTGCAGTAACCCTGGACGGTTTCCCCATTTTCCCGTTTTAGATTGTTATATTCAGACAGGGTTTGAATGGGGTTCTTTTGAACTTCCCACTTGTTTTTGAACACTTGATATAATTCTGGGATGTTGTGGATGATGTTTGGAGGCAAGCTCTTAAACCATGTTTTGGGTTCTCTGCCCAGGCTTTGGGCGAACATTCTCATTCTGACGGTTTCGTCTTGTACTTCTAAGTATTCAAAAGCATCGCTAATCCTACTCACATGCTGTCGAGCTGTGTCCATTTCTTCTCCAGTAAAGTGTGGGATTTTGGATTTATAGTTATCTGGTAGGGGAGCCAAAGGTAGTGGCAACACCAAAGGTGCATACCAGGCTGCCATGACGGGAGCTAATGGATGATATACAAGATAAGGTTTTGTGGGATAGGCTAAGGTGGTTTGGATAGGTGTGGCAGATGTAATTGGACTAGTGATCTGGTTTTGAGCAGATCTGGGATGGTAAGATCCAAAGTGATGGAGAAGCTGAAAGTCGGGAGTTGTGGTAGGTGAGGTTTCTCTACTAGGACTCTGTGGCAGATCTAGGGGTTCAAGATCGTCAAATTTTATCTTATTATGTGACTTGCTTCTAAAAAGAGTTTATGCTGATTCTAAGTTAGAAGAGGAATTTGGTAAGGTAGTAATATGTTCAGGTACTGATCTTGTTTTACAGATGGATCTATCAGTAGCTACATTGTCAGTTTCAGAAGCTTGCCACAGAATATTCTCTCGGTCATCTACTGTGATAGGAGGATTTGGGTCTGGATAAGATCTGGTGTTGATTCTTCGTGAAGTCAAATTTCGAGTCTAGAGTTTAGAGAGGATGGTATTGGTGAATGTTTTTTAGATGGATGGCCTCTCTAAAGTTCTACTGATGTGAAGGATGGTCAAAACAAAAGGACGGAATAGTGGAGTCGCTAGGTGGAACTTGTTTGATTTGTGAATATGTAGCTATGGTCCACCACCAATAACTAGGAAAAACTAATCTGGGAATGTTTTGGGGTTTTTCTGAGTTTTATGTGCAGTCTATGGTTTATTAAAAGTATTCTAAACCTGTTTTATCACTTTGCGAGGCGATAACAAAAAGAGTTTACTCTAAATGATCTTATGGAGTGCTTGCTTGTTTAAGTATCTAAAGGACTAAAGAGTCTATAAGAGTTGGCTAAACTGTCATGTACTCAGTGTCCCACCATCTCCCGCTGTGTTAGTGAGTGATGAGATAGGTTGATCGGATAGTAACCTAAAGTTCGGTAAAATAGTAAGGCCTACTGGAGGCTAGTGGAGTCGCCAGGTGGAACTTGGTTTTTTTGAGGTATATGTGTATGGTCCACCACCAGTACTGACAAAAACCAATCTAAGGGAGTTTTTTGTGGTTTTTTCTGAGTTTTATGTAGTCCTGAGGTTTGGAAGAGCTTCCTATAACTGACTCATCATTTTGCTAAGATGGTGAAGGAGCTATTTTCTACTCTTCGGAGAACACTTAAATTTTCTAAGTTTGAATGAGACTTAGAGAGTTACTAAGGAGTACTTAGATTGTCACTAACTCGGAAGGTCCCACCGTGATCACCATTATGCTAGTGAGCGGTGGGATAAGTCAATCAAATAGTATTCTCAAAGGTCTCTAAAAGTTTTAGGGAAACGAAGTTGTTTAACAGTCAGAGTCCCACCGTGATCGCCATTATGTTAGGGTCCCGTGATTTGGTTGATTGGCAAGCCAAATGACAATGTAACATCAAACCAAGCTTTGGAGCCTAAGGACCTAGCCTTCCTGGACTCAGAGAGGGCTCTCTCTAGATGTGTAAGGGGTATCTGGGTGTTTGTTTATTGTGTTCTGTTTTTAGGCTAGTTAAGAAGTAAGTTTTTGGTTTTGGTTTTTTAAGTTTTGAGGGATGAAACTGATCAAAGATATTAGATAGGTAGAGAGATGTCAGATCAACTGGGCTATGGGGTCGAAAAGGTCAAGAAAGCTATCAGACGGTGATACAAGGCTGTTGAAGGGCCGATTTGATTCAAGGTAGAAAGGATCTTTGGGCAAAATGGAGTAAATGGACATCAATTTTGTGAACAACAAAGAGTTTCAAGCATAACTAGTTCAATAGATATCATAAACATGGTAGGGAAAACCATTAATCATGTAAAATGTAACTATAAGCTAATCAATACATAGAAATAAACATTCAAGCCATGCATAGAAGTATATGACCCTCTAACATTGGGAAATGGCTATCAGACTTTGGGGAAAACACTTAAGAAAGACAAACAACTTAACTTACTATGCCGAAACACCTAAACACAGTACTTCAAGTTATTGGGCATTTTGAAAAACAAGATTTGCATAGTTTTAGGAAAAGGGCTAGATCAGAACTAGGCCTCCTTGGTTCAAACAAAATGATAATCTAATCAGTCAAAGAGAAATTTCATGGATGGAACTATAGCTAGCCATAGGGAAGCAGGGCGTACTGTAAGGCATACTTAGCATGTATAAAACCATGAATGAAACAAGCAACGATATCCTAAATTATTAAAGAGCAGTCAAGAATTCTTTAATGTTACTTAGGAAGAAGAAAACAAAGAAGCTATGAAGAAACAGGAAATTTGAGGTGCCTCCATGGGCATATCTCAAATTTGTTCTCTACTGATCTATAGCAAGCAAGAAACATGTATTCATGAATGAAAACTAGAAGACAACAACAAAGCAAGATACACTATACCATTCTACCAAGTCATGGAATCCAACAACAATCCTTCTTCATTCATCCAAGAGCATCCAAGAGGCAATCCAAAAGCATAAGACAAGTATTTCTTCCAAAGCTTATATTACCATATATTGCTTCTCTTCTCAATTTCAGCCTTGTTTACAATGAAAGCCTTTGGAATAAATAGGCCAAAGTGAGGAAAACCTCATGGTTCAACTTGCCATCCTATTGGCCTAATCAAAATATCTAATCGTGTCCTTGAGGCTTTGCAAAGCCCAAGGCACAATATATCTCATGAAATATATATAAAATGCTAAAAAATGAAAAATAATTGACTTTGCATCATTTTTCATGTTCAAAAATAGCTAAGCGCACATTTGGAAAAAGCAAAATAAGGTAAGGTTCAAAAATTACAAAAATATTCAAAATTTACATCAGCAAAAGGTCTCCTGACTTGCCGGCAACATTTGGCAGCCTTCCTGATGTCGAAACGAGGCTCATGATAGCTCGTTGGAAATATTTAAGTGTCTAATTTATGGAACAACTGAAACTTTCCCAATATGATACCTGGAAGTCCCCCAAAACTGGACCTGTGTGTAAAAAACAAAAAATTACAGTTTGCTGATAGACCGGGCAGAGTGTGCAAAAAGAGAGGATTTTTCGCCACTTTCGGGGAGCAAATGATCTTCAAATGTCCTGAAAATCGCTGAGAGTATGCTCCTGAAATTATGGCATCCAATGATACCATTATCATCCTTTGACAAATCCCCAAAATGAAATGGCGAATTTCATGAGTTTTGACCAAAAACTCAAAAATGCCAAAAAACCAAAGTATGCCAAAATTTGCCCAAAATCTGTGTGTATGACCCTCAAGGGTCCTTAGCAACATGATCTGAAGTGGTGGCCAAAATCTCAAGTCCCGATGTGTCTTTCTTCACTTTCCGTGCCGGGCGCTTCCCTTTAGCCTCCTTTAGCTTTTCTTGGGCAACTTTTAACTTGCGACGGGCAAACTGATTTAACTTCTTGTAATGGCTTGTCATTCTCCTTTGCAACTCTAGATACCTGTTTTCCCTCTCCAACTTCTTCTCCAAATGGTCATTGGATATTTCAAGCCATGCCTCCTTATTATTTTCTATCTCCTGTTCAAAAAATGTTGTGAGAGGGGTGGATTGGAGAAGGGAATTTTCCTCCTCATTTTGTTTCTCAAGGGCTTTTTTAAGCCCTATGGTTCTAGGCCTTTTTTGCCTAGGCTGGTCTTCTTCTTCACTTTCATCAAAATCTCCTATGAGCTCATCTATCTTTGTTTGGGCTTTGGAAGCCTCTTTCTTTTACTTGGTCGCTCATGTCTCATAGATAGCCATATGGACACTCATTTTCCTGTTTTGGATTTCTAGCAAATGATTGAAACTCCTTGCCCTATGAAGATCATCTTTCAATGCATCAATTTCTCTCTCTCTTTGGATCAAAAGGTTTTCGAGAATGCGGGCCTCATTATCACTGTCATCACCTGGGATTGGGATGATATTGGATGCACTATCCTGCTCATGACCTCCTTCTACCTTTCCCTTCCCTTTGCTTTGGGTGACTATTCTCGTGCTCTTCCTTTTAGGCAAATCAATGATAGGCTTCTTAGGAAATTTACCTTTGCTTCGAAGAGCTCTTGTCACATTTGGAGTGGCCACCCTTAGCACTCTTTTCCTAGTTGTCCGGGACTTTGTCTTTTTAGGAGAGGAAGGCATGTTTCCTTTACCATTGTCATCTTGCTTGTCATCCCCTTGAATTTTCTTTTCTTCTTGAGGCTATTGTGTATCTTGAGGAGGCTGCTGTGTATCTCCTTTAGGCTGCCCCTGCTCCTCAATATCTTTCTGATGACATGTCTCAATTTCCTGCTCATCCTGTTGTTCAAACCGCTGCCCTTCCTCTCCTTGATGTTGTTCATCACCACTGAGTTGTTGATGTTCAGTACTCTCCTCTTCTTGTTCCTGCTGTTGATCACCATCACCACTGTCATGATGCTATCCCTCATCCTCATTTTTCTGCTCTTCATCTTTTCCTTCATGTACATGACCTTCCTCCACCTGCTGGCCACTTCCTTCTCCTTCTCCCTGCTCTTTTGTTTGTGCTGTAGTGAACTTGAGCCTTTTAGGAGTAGGCCTGCTAGAAGAAGGGGAGGGGCGATGAGTAGGAGATGTAGGGGATGTATGGACTGGAGGGACAGTGGAGAAATCCCAAGAAACCCAAGAAACCCCTTTCTTCTCAAGCTGGTGAAGGATGATGATTTTAATGAGAGAGTGATGGAATAGAGAGGCTAATTGTTGTGATGGGAGCTTCTTCTGGACAGAGGAGGCCATTTTCTCAATGCTTTTACACAAGAAGAAAGGAAGATTCAACTGCTTTGTTCTTGTGAAATGCATCAACAGTCAGATGTGATATGCATAAACTTGGGAAAATCTCCCCTCACAAGTGAAATACTTCATGATAATTTTCATAAGGGGGGCATAGCTTGCTAGAAGATAAGAGAAAGGAAAAATAGCAATTCATGCTTCTCTGTGCTCAGGCTTGAGGAAGGGTTTGTAGTCATCGAAGTCCAAATAGCTTTGTTAGAACCATTTCTCACCAATGTAGGGAATTTTAGTAGCCTTGGATATGGATCTCGGGGAGAACTTGAAATCAAGGCCTGCCAATTGAAAATGTTTGTCTTTGAATCTCAAGGCGCACAAATGTGTTAGAGGAGAGAAACTTTTGACTTCTTGTACCCTCTGGAAAAAATCCAAGCACCCCACCTCATGAAAATTGAATAAGATAGATGGATGTGCATCGACCTTTTCGGTGGAAATTGGCTCATATCTCTTGTGCAACCCACTCCTGCTATCTTGCCTAGGAGGCATCTTGACTTGGATGTGCTCCTGCAACACGACTTGCACCAGTTTTGAAATGTGTTCTTGAACAAAAAATTTCTCGGTCATCAATTCTTGTAAGATCGGTCAAAAATGGTTTCTTGGGTAGTGTGAAAATGCCCTTTTAACTTACACCACTCTCTTCCCCTTTCCAAAACAATGCTTTCCACTTGGTATTGATTAAGCAAACCAAACTTTAAGAAGAAAAAACACGGTCAACCAGAGACCTCCCAGTCAAGTGAAATTCTTTCCAATGTTTTTGTGGTAGTCATACAACAGCACGATGTTTTGAGGACATAGTATCTTGTCTGGACAAATTTTTTAATCTTGCTGGTTCAGACCCTCTTCTCTTCTTGGTATGCCTTTCAACAAGTATATTTTCCACTACAACACGGAGATCAACATCAAACAAAGGGTATCTACACGGTCTCGGGATTCTTTGTGTTGCAAAATAATTGACAGAGCTTGAATGTTTTTGATGTGGTAACAAAGGTCTTGTGATCAAATACCAACAAACTCCTTTTCAAACAAAATATTGTCCCCTTTATACTCTACTGCTTCTCCTACCTCAGATTTTGATAACACCCTCGAATGCACATGGTAGCTTACCCACTGATTCTACTTTATGGAACTGAAAAGGCCAAACACTGTTTTTTGTCCTTTTAACAAATAGAGGAGATTTCTGGAAATTTACCAAAGTTTATCTAATGATCACTGTGTAAGAAAAATGACCCACTGTTTTTCCTTTTAAGCCCTATGCTCCTATTTTTTATCACATTTTGAGGGCAGTTACAATGGCTTTTTAATGCAATCTCAACACTTTTAACGTTTCACCTTTAGCCAACAGAACTTCAACAAATTTTCTTTTCTTTAAATAAAAATGCAAAACTCAAACTTGTGATTTCACCCATGAGCTTCATCCCTTTTACCCTCTCTTGGTAGTTTTAACAAAGCAAAAGGCGTACGGAATACCTTTGAAAATATATGATGATGCTTCTTTAAGGAGTTTGATCCGCTTTTAGCTCGTTTTGGTGGTGTTTGAGCTGTTGACAGATGCGCGGCACTTTCGTGAAGAAGAACGCCGCACGGAGGTAGCTGCCGGGTCACTATCGGGCCGACAGGACCAAAAGTTACAGGCGCGTCGCGTGCACCTACAGGCGCGCCGCGCGGCCTTGTCACCCTTTGAAATTTTTGCGTTCAAACGCGCCGCGCAATTGTTGACCTTTGAAATCTCTGTCTTTTTGCTCGAAACTCCTTTCTCTGGTCTCAAGGGCAGCAAGAGGGGCTTTGTGAGTGTTTTGGAAGATTCAAAGTGGGCTTTGCAACGGTCCCTTTGTCCTTTATATGCAACAACACGAAAACCCTTTGCCTTGACTTGTGAGGATTTAAAATGCCATGAGGGACCCATATTTTGAATCAATGTTGACAAATGGTTTTTCATGCCTTTGAACAACATTAATATGTATCAACCTATTCATTTTATAAAAGCATATCCAAAAAGTCAAAATCTGCTCACTGTGCTTATATGTTCGAAAGGTGATTTCTGCCTCTGTTGGTCCTTTTAATGGTATTTTCAATCTTGGACAAAACTACTCATCACTGTACCAATCAATGATGAGGTAACTCTAGCAATTCTGCAAGGAGGTATATTTACCCTTCGAACCTTTAAACTAATGTGTGTGTTCTGGATGCTTTAAAAAGTGATAAGGCCCTACTGTGAAAATGACTTGACTTCTAGGTGTCTTTTAAACTCATTTTCTGATTTTGGGTGAAAAATGCAGTTGCATTTGCTCAGGCCCTTACACCTTTATCCATTTGAAAAGGGAATTTTCTTTAATACTCCTCATCTTTACTCAAAATCCATTGATATGGTACCTTTGGCCCTTTTATAATGAACATGCCTATATTTGTTTTGAAATTTTCTCCAGAAACTGAAAACATGCCAAAGACTTTCTTGTATGTTATGAACCTGTATACCTATTTGCAATATCCTTTTTGCTGAGAAAGAAACTGAACTGTCACCTCAATATCCCTTTTATACTTCTGGTGCTTTGTATGGCATACTTGTCTGTCACTGTTGACTAGTTGAAAGAGGTTTTTTATACTGAAAGGAAAATAAAAACTTTTGAGTATCATCATCACCCACTTGTCTTTGTCAACTTATGATAAGTAATCTGAAGGACATCCTCTGTGAGTAGGATGATCAATACTCTTTGAAAAACAACTATCATTTCTTTTGTCCTGGTCCTCTGCTTATGAATGAAGGAGGCCCTTTACTTGGCGAAATGTCTGATGTTTTTTAACCTCTGTCTTAATCTGCTGAAGAATGTTTGATGAGCATGCTTGGCAAGGGTTTCTTCTTATACATGATGGCAGGCAAACAAACTTTGAAAAACACTACTGCTTTTACCTATGCCTGCAATCATTACTTTGCTTCAGAAAACCCTAGTCACTGTCTCACTGTTCATTAAAAACAAATTTGTCTTACAGTCAGCTGCAACTCTTAAAATCAAACTTTGTCCATCGCCCTCTGCTTATAGATGAAGGAGGCGCTTTGGTCTTCAAACCCTCTGGTTATAAATGAAGGAGGTTCTTAGACAGGTCATGTCATCAGCCTCTTGATAGTGTTGCTTGTTCTTTCAGGCTTTGATCACATTTAGAAGCAGTTGTCTTCTCATGTGGAGCCAAAAATTGTCTTCTGAGATTCTGGTATGTTTTTGCACTTGAAAGATCCATCAAACAATGTAAAGACACCTACAATCAGCTTGACTTATGGTCTATGGATTGCTGAGACTTAAGGGTGTATTAGTGGCGCGACCTAGGGCTGTAACAAACTTCATTAGTAGAGTAGGAAGGTCTGTTATGATTGGTATATAGAAGATGGAGGTTTTTGGCTCTTTGAAATTTTGCCAATGTAGAAATGCCTTAAACCGCCACTTCCTAACTTAGGGGAGGCCTTTTGAACAGATTTGGATTGTCTCTTTAGAGCTGATGGGAAGATTAGTATGGCTGAGGCTAGGTAGGATTTGATAATGAGGTTTCGTCTTGTCATGGGCGGATTGAAAGGCAAAAGGGAAAAAAATTTTATAGGTGTTTTTCCCAACTTGGAAAATTTGACAAATTTTTAGATCAGTTGTTGGAAAACTAGGCTGTTAGAACTAGTCATCACCAACAAGTAAAAAAATACTGATGACTAACACATTATATACATAATATATGATATTTTGGGTTTTTAGCTTTAAGCTTTCCCAGTAAAACAGATTTTTATGTGCGATTGATTTTTCTTCATATGTTTTGCAATTGGCGATTTAATTTCTGCAAAGAATTGAGTAGAAGGATTCTGTATTAAACAATGGATTTAATTGTTAGATTAGGGGAGTCCAGTAATATACATGCATATTGTACATAATTTCTACATGGTATCAGAGCAGTGTTAATCACTGGAGATTTCAGTATTGAAGTAGTGCTGAGTTGTATTGGTGGAACAATTCGAATTTGCTGCAAGAATTTCTTGGTGTGACAGTTGAGTAAACATTGAAATGGCTTTCAATGGGTTGCGGTTGGAGTATGCACTCGAGGGCAGCTCGAACTACATAGCCTAGAAGGACAGGATGGAGGAATTTCTTGAAGATAATGGCTCGAACGAGTTCATCGATAGCGATGTTCCTAAGCCCACTTCGATGGATGTTGCATTACTTGACGCCTGGAAAAATAAAGTAGTGAAGACGAGAAGGATTCTGTTGGAAGGTGTGAAAGACCATATTGTTTCAAGCCTTCATGGGAAAGCCACTCCATTTGCAATGTGGAAGGCTTTGACAGATCTTTTCCAAAGCAACAACGACCATAGGAAGTTGGCTCTGAAAGATAAACTCAGAAAAATCAAAATGGAGAAGGGTGACAATATTCAAAAGTATCTCACGAAGTTTGTCCAATGTAGGGATGAGCTGGGGAGTGTGGGAAATACAGTTGTTGATGATGACTTGGTGAGCTTGGCTCTCCTTGGACTTTTGAATAGTTGGCACAGTTATCAATACTTTGTCAATGGGCGGGAGAAACTGTCGGATTGGGAGCGAATTTGGTCGGATCTAGTGTAGGAGGAGATAAGGCGAAGTACCAGGGATGGCTCTTCATCAAAGCATGATGATGAAGAGGATTTTTCTTTGGCTTCCAAAGCAAGGAAATGGAAGGGGAAGAAATCCCATTCAAAATCCGAGGCTAAAGGCAAGAAGCTAGATTTATCCAAGGTGAAGTGTTTTCACTATCACGAACATTGGCATCTCACCTCTAACTGCCCATAGAAAAAAAAGAATAAGAAGGCTGCTGGAGCTGCAACTGGTGAGGCCCTTGCCTCACAATTTTCACTTGATTTCACTTTGATTGCATGCTTGGTTTCAAGCACAATGGGATCGGTGTGGTATCTTGATAGTGGTGCTTCCTTCCACATGACGGAAGATAAGGAGCTTTTCAGCGACTTGGATTATAAAGATCTCCAAATGAATATAGAGATGGGTGACGATGGATGATATAGTGCAACCGAAATTGGTACCATTACCTTTGAGAGGAAGTTAGGTAAACCATTTTTGTTGAAAGATGTTATGCATGTTCCAGGTCTAAATAATAACTTGGTCTCAGTCACGATGTTGGAGGATAGAGGTTATGACATTATTTTCAATGATGGAAAAGCCTTCCTGCGACATAAAACAATGGGTCAAACCAAGAGGATAGGGATTCGAGTTAAGAATCTCTACAAGATGGAGATAAATGGTTGCGCTGCAATGGTGGACAAAGAAGAAGAAGTGGTGAGCTGGGATGAGGGTGAATTATGGCACAGGAGATTGGGCCATCTTCACCATGGCACCCTGAATATTTTTCAATAGATTTATACTAGACCTCCCAAGGGTACACTTGCACAGATATATCAATGCAAGGGATGTACTATGGGTAAGTTTGTGAAGACCACATTTCATGAAAAGGAGAACCATGCTTCGAGGATCCTAGAGAGAGTTCACACAGATGTGTGTGGGCCATTCTCGGTTGCTTCAACAACAAAACATGGGTATTATGTTATTTTGTTTTATGACTATTCTCGTAGATGCTAGATCTTCTTCATGCAGAATAAGGATCAAACATTCTCAAAGTTCTGCGAGTTTAAAGCATTGATGGAGAAAGAGTTAGGGAAGAAAGTGAAGGCTCTGTGGAGAAATAATGGTGGTGAATATATCTCGAAAAAATTCAAATAATTTTGTAGCAAAGAAGGAATTCGAAGAGAACTCATAGCGCCTCACAATCCACAACAAAATGAGGTCGTGGAGAGGAAGAAAAAATTGATCGTGGGTGATGCACGAGCTATTCTTGATGATATGATGATGTTGCATTTATTTTCTTCTTAATGAATGAATTCATACTCCTATTCTTGTTCCTAATCTCTCTTCTCATCCTAAACTATAACCATACAACTTATTGGGTCACTCAAGCTTGCCTACCTTGCCCCTTTATTCCCCTGTAATTTTTGCTCTTGTAACCCTACTAGAGTTTCAAGCCTAGCTCTATAAGTCAATTTTCATCCAACACCAAAATACAAATCAATCAGACCCTAGATCCTACTATACCTAGCGTAAAATCTCCATTATCCAATAAATTTGGTTGTGATCTCATTGAGAGAGCCCTCTCAACCTAGTAGGGCTAGCTACTAGGTCAAAGTTTTTTGTGGTTACCTTTGTTGGTCTCCTTCTCAGCCTTCCGAGATCCAGTGGAGTGCTAACATTTTGGAAATGTTGTCGGGGAACGAAGTGACATATCTTCCCTGGGTGTACTATAATTACATCGAATTCTAGGTCTGGGGGTGATAGGCCCTAGTATTCGTGAAGGCTGATCTGGAAATTGCAGAGAAATGAGTTGTGGAAACAAAGAATATTATGGCTTTGAGAAGATACACAAGATTGAATCCAGATCCTCATCCAAATTCTCCAGTTGAAGATCCATAGAAACTCGTCAGAAAGCAAATAATTCAACACTTAAAGATACATTCAAATCCATCTTCATTGGTAAGATCTACATCATTACCTGCAAAAGTATTATCCCTTGAAGATATTCCATTCGATTTAAAATTTGAATTGTCTCTTTTTAAATCTAAGTCGGAAACTTCATTGTCTGAGATAGTGTTTGATCCATTAATATTATCTGAAGTAAAATTATTTTCTGAAGTAGTTTTTGATTCCATGAAACTTGAAGATAGTTTACTTTCCAAAGAATCTAAAACCAAGTTATAATTTTATAGAAAAGTCTCGAGTCAATTCGATAGACTTGAGAAATTAGCTAATCAACTCTAGTATACATCTGAAAAATCCATCATCTAGTACCTGCAAGAGTCCTCATTCATTCTGACACAATATCAATCAGTTTTTGCCTCCTCTTCCATCTATTATACTTCATTACCTTCTCAGTCTACCCCTCCCATTGTTACTCCTACACCACACTCAGCATGATTCATGGTGAGATTTGCACCCTTGATTCTACCTTCTCAACTCAATGCCTTACCATAAGGCTATGGTCAGAGACTCCCTCTCTTTGATAAGAATTCTGAGATTAGTGGTAGGAAACACTTAGTCAAAGTTATTCATTTCATTGAATTATAAGAGATAGATGTCGACGATGCTAAAATTAGAATCGTTCCCCAAATCTTTTCCGGAGATGTGAAAACTTGGTTCCCTTCTTTGACTGCCAATTCCATAGGAAATCTGGAGCATCTGAATGATGCATTCATAGCCAGATGGGAAGTGAGAAAGAAGCCACTTCGTATTCTTTAAGGATATGAAAAATTAAAGAGAAATACAGATGATTCAATTCAAGATTTCGTTGTTCGTTTCAACCGAGTGTATAACTCAATTGCAAATGAGATCAAACCTACTCTAGGTATGGATCTCTTACACTATATAGATGCTTTTGATCCAGACATGGTATACTAGCTCCAAGAGAGAAGTCCTAAAACAATTGAGGAGATGTAGAAAACATAGTTACTGTTGAAGCGAACTTGATGATCAAAAAGTAAAAGACTAAAATTGAAAGAAAGGTGACCCTAAAGGAAGAACCATCCACATCCTCTGATGCTAAAACAGATACCCTAATTAGGACAATGGAAAGAATGGTTGACATAATTTCTATCACTGAAATGCAACCCGAAGCACAGGTTCAGAATCTTAATTTCAAAGGTCAATAACAGTAGCCTCAGTTTAGGATCAAACATAGGGAAACAAAGAGCCCCAGAACAGCTAGCACAATAGAAGATCCACACTCCCTTGCAACAGAATTATGCTCAAGGAGTTGAAGAAGAAGATGATATTGTGGAGGAAAATCATTTCTTCATAGAAGATGGACAACCTATATTCTTGAAAGAGGATGAATAATATATTGAGAAAACAGATTTACCTAAAGATGAGGACTATATGCTTGCAAATGATGGTGAGTTCAAGGTTCCCTCTGATGATTATCAACGGGGTTATCTTAATTCTCTCAGAACTCAGTAGAGGCAATATTATTTGAGGAACTAGGATGTTCCTATCACTCCTATTCAGAATAGGACAACCCAAAAAAAAGATACTCAGCCAAGTAAAAAACCCCAAGATAATCAAAACAAAGGAAATGAGCCTGGAGCTACAAATCAGATCAAGATCAAGCATCTACAAGCACAACAAGCAAAGAAAAGGAAAGTCATAAGAAGGAAGCTACAACAAAGGACCAACCCAACAAGAGGGACACCGCCATTAAAAAGTTAGATAAACAATCTAATCTTTTTAGCTTAGAAAATGAAATCTCTAAGTTAAAAGTTTCTATCCCTTTAACTGAGCTTGTAAAAAAAAAATACAAATCTCACGTGGCCATATTACTAAAAGTAGATCGTTTGCCTAATATTGTAAATGTTGAGATGACCAACCCGAGCTCATTTTTGGTCTAGCCATAGATGGTCAATTAGAAGATAGTGAAGTTCCCCCATTTTATCTAAGTCTGATAATTCATTAGTGTATCCTTCACAATGCCATTCTTGACTTCAGAGCTTCTCATAACTTGATGCCAAAAGCCATAATGGAAAAATTGGGCTTGGATATAACTTGTCCTTATCATGATCTTTACTCCTTTGATTCTATTAGAGTACATTATATTGGTCTTATAAAGGATTTGGTAGTTTCACTTGAGAAAATCCCAGCAAAAAATGTCTTGATGGATGTGGTAGTAGCTAATATACCGCCACAGTTTGGCATGCTACTGTCAAGGTCTTGGGGAGTGAAGTTAAGAGGTACTTTGCAATTGGATTTCTCTTATGCCACCATCCTGATTTTTGGACAATTGATGAAGTTGTACCAGGAAACAAAAATGAAATATATGATTACCAGCAAAGAGAAACCCAAAAATCATCCTATTAATGTTGTACATACAGATCTTGATTTGTTCAATTTTTTTATGATAATGTAGATAGTCAGCTCATAGAAGTAGAGGAAACTCCAAAAATTTCCAATAGTGTCAGAGCAGTTTTAGATGAAAAATAAGGCAATCAACCTAGTTCTTTAGAGAAGTTATCAAATATTAAGTCAGAAAAAGGTTCAGAACATATTAAAGAAGTGGCCCAAAAAAATATACAAATCAGACTGCAGAATTCCAACTTCCAGATGATGAGAATGGTCTTTGGACCATGGATTTCGACGGTTTCTTCGGGAAATATGGGGCAGGCATTGAAATCTGGATCCATAGTCCTCTTCATAAACCAAGTAAAGTTCCAAAAATTGTGAGATTATGTTCATATAATTTGGCTTTCGATTTTTATAATAATGAGGTTGAGTACAAGGCATTGATCACCAGCCTCAAAATTCTAAAAAAGTTGGGTGCAAAGAGAATTTATGTTTATGGCGACTCTGAACTTGTAATAAAATAGGTAAAAGGTTAATACCAGGCTAAGCATCCACGAATGAGAGAATATAGAAATGTTGTACTTGATATCCTCAAAATGTTTCCTGAATATACATTGTCAGTAATACCAAGAAGTCAGAATCTTATGGCATATTTGCTTGCTACAACAAGAAGTTACTTTAAGATTCCCATATATTCTAATAGGAAGTTTTAAATTCATGTCAAACATCAACCAACTATTCCTGACAACATGTGGTATTGGAAAGTGATTTGGGATGACAAACAGGTGAACAATTTTCTAGAGATGGTAGGTGAATTTAAAAATTCCTTTATTGATGAGGCATATGATAGAGATGATCAAGTCATCGAGGCCACTCGGGTTGATGTATTACAAATGAAGAATAACAACATTCCAAGGGGTCTTGTACCTTTGGAAGAATTTTTTGATTAGGATTATGTTGCTAGAAATCCGACCATGGTTCTTACCAAGAAATATATCTAGGATGTGAACATTGGAACAACAGAAAAGCCCAAGATGGTCAAGCTATTCAAGTCCTTATCTCCAGAGGTAAAATACAAATACATATATTTTTTGTTTGATTTTTCTGATGTATTTTCTTAGGAATATGCAGATATGAAAGTTTATGATAAGAATATCATTCAGCATACAATTCCAGTCAAGCCTGACCAAAATCCCTTCAGAAAAAAGTTGAGAAGAATTAGCCTGAGGTTCTTGTCATCGATAGATAAAAAGGTAAATAGAATTTTTAAAGTTGGTATCATTTTTCCCATCAGATTTCCTGATTAGATGTCAAATATGGTTCCCGTAAGAAAGAAAATGGGAGAAACCAGTTGTGTATTGATTTGAGAAACTTAAATAAGGTGTCTCTAAAAGATAACTAGCCCCTTCCTAAGATGGATCATATCCTACATACAGTGGTTGGGGCCTCCTGAATTTCACTTCTTGATGGATATTCGAGATACAGTTAAATTTTAGTGCATGAGGAGGACCAAGAAAAAACTGCCTTCACTACACCTTGGGGCACATTCAAGTATGCTAAGATGCCATTTGGGCTCAAGAATGCAGGAGCCACCTTTTAGCGAGCGATGGATATAGCCTTTGCAAATGAAAAGGATGTTTTCTTAGTTGTGTACCTAGATGATTTGATAGCATTTTTTCTAAATCTGATGATGAGCATTTATATCATTTGAGAATTGTATTTCAAAAGTGTAGGAAATTCAGGATTTCTCTCAATCCTAAAAAGAGTCCTTTTTCCATGGAGGAGGGAAAGCTTCTTTTTCATATCATCTCCAAAGATGGTATTCGCATTGATCCTTCTCAGATTGAGGCTATCCAGTGAATTGATTTTCCACGCAGCAAGAAAGAGATCCAAGCTTTCAATGGTAAGATGAACTTCTTGAGAATATTTATTCCAAATCTTGTTGAGAATCTTCGAGAGATGACCAATATGCTCAAAAATGAAAGTGAGGTAAGATGGTCGGAAAATGCTAAAAATTATTTTAATTTAGTAAATTTTTCCTTAACTACCGCTTTTGTTTTGATCGGCCTCGACTACTCCATTGATTTCATCATATTTTCATTTTCCTCCGAACATACCTTGGTTGTGGTTTTGATGCGAAAGAAGTATAAGACCAAGCAGCCCATTGCATTCTTCAGCCGTACCATCAGGGATGTAGCCCTTAGATATAACATCATTGAGAAGAAATACTTGGCCCTGGTAAAGTCATTGAATGACTTTCGAGTGTATATCCTTCATTCACACATTCTAGCCTATGTCCCCAATGCAGCAATGAAGGATGTAATAATGAAAATTGATCCAGAAGGCAGAAGAGGAAAGTGGATAGTAGTTATGTTAGAGTATGACCTCGAGATAAAGCCTAAAAAGCTGATCAAAGGTCATGGATTATCCAAGATCATGGCTGAATCAAACTTACATGCACTCGATATCAACCTCATTTAAGTTTTGTGCGATGAAGAAGATGATGGCGCTCTCATGCAGGTATCAAATATTTTTCTCTCGTCTACTTGGTATTCTGATATCATATATGTTCTTCAGCATCTTAATCCTCCTCTAGACATGTCTAAAAGTAATGGTAGGTCATTGAAGTTGAAGGGTTCCAAATACTTCATTTTGGACAACAATCTATATTGGAAAGACTTGGGAGGTGTCTTGCTGAACTGTTTTGTAGAAGATGAAGCTAAGGAGGTAATGAATGATTTCCATAAAGGATATTTTGGGGGTAACTTGTTTTGGAAAATCATGAAAAATAATATGTTGAGGGCTGGATATTATTGGCCTACTCTTTTTCAGATTTATATAAACTACGATGAGCTGTAATGAGTGTCAGATATTTCAAGGTAAGAGGAAGCTTCTCCCGCTGCCTTTGCAACCTATTTCTGTGCAAGCACCATTTCAACAGTGGGGCCTTGACTTTATTGGATAAATTCACCCTACATCTTCTTCCCAACATTAATGCATCTTAACAGCTACCGACTACTTCACCAAATTTGGAGACTAACATTTTGTTTCGTTTTCCTTGTCCTCACAAGATCATTACAGATAATGCGACTGCATTCAAGTCTAAGAAAATGGTTGAGTTTTACGACAAGTACAACATCAAATTGGGGCACTCAACCGTATATTATCTGCAAGGTAATGGATTGGCGGAATCTTCTAACAAATCTTTAATCAACATTATAAAGAAGATGTTGGAGGCAAATAAGAAGAATTGGCATAAGAAGCTTGTTAATTCTTTGTGGGCAGACAGGGTGAGTAGTATGAAGTCAATAGGAATGTCTCCTTTTCAATTGGTATGTGGAGTAGATACAATTTTTCCTAAATCACTTGCAGTCTCAGTTATGAAGTTGTTGCAAGAAGTAGGTAGTGAAGAGAATGTTGTGAAGCTCCGGATCAATCAGATGGTCCATCTTCAGCAAACCAGAGATGAGGTCTTTCAAAACACCTCAAAGCTTCATGAAAGGATAAATAAGGTATATGACCATAAAACAAAGGATGATGATTTGAATATTGGAGATGTGGTCCTCCGTTGGGATGCTAGAAATGAGGAGAAAGTAAAACACGGTAAATTTGAGAACCTATGGAAAGGACCGTACACAATTTCAGCCTCTCAGGGATAGCATGATTTTCTATTGGAGGAAATAAATGGAGAGGATTGCATAGGAGGACCAGTCAATGGTAGGCTCCTTAAGCATTACCTTTTCTGACCAGATTTCTGAAAATTTCCCAATTCCATTGTACATATCAGTTTAATTTTTCTACAAAGTGTGAAGCAGAGAATCATCAGAGCTTGGAGCCTGAGGTGAAGGCCATAAAGTTCCATTGATTTGTTGTTGTTTTCAAAGTTCAATTAAATTCAACTCAGTCCAGTTTTGAGTCATTTTATCATGTCAAGTTTTCAGTTTTCAGTTTGGTTTTTAAACTTTTGACTCCATGCCCAATGGATAAGGCTACTTGGTCTACGGTGTTCTTGACACCTCCAAGGAGATGTCATCCCCAACTGGAGCCACTATTAGTGTTAGTATTTCCATCCTGTCACCAATGATCAAATTAACTCTTATCACGTTTTTTTGGGGTCCCATAGTCAATTTGTTGTCATTTCACTAGGTCTTCAAGAAAAAATTTGGTCACTGGTCATTAGGTTTAGGACTATTTTCCACTCCTTCCAAAAATTTAAATTTCTAGTCCATGTCATAAAATAAGATGAGTATATCATTATTCAGAGATTTTCACCATAATTTCACTCATCATCCCCATGATCTCATTCAGTTAATTATCTCCATTAGGTCATTAGGGTTTCAAGGTCACCAAACTTCCATTTCATGCATAAAATATGGACAATTGGAAGAGTGGTAATAAAACAAGATTCTTCAATGAATTTTGATTTTTAAATGTAATTTTATGTTTCTATATGTAATAAGTGCTCTAAAGTTCCAAATTTTCAGTTCAATGTTCCAAGGAAGGTTCGAAAAGTTCAAATTATAAAAGGTTATGAAGTCAAAAAGAAGAAAGGAAGTCATGCTTCAAAGAGACATGTGGGGTCCATTATCACTCAAAGAAAGCCATTCCATGCTTATAAAAGGGAAAAAAAGTCAAAAACACATTTCATTTGCACTCCACTTTCCCTCCATCATCGAGCTCATCCTCCATGTGGTGAGAAACACACGTTTTTACAGCTCCAGAGGCAAAAATTGGGAGGCGTTGTGCATCTGTGAACCGCATTGTGCATCTAGAGGAGGTGTTGTGCATTCGTGAATTGCACTGCACATATGTGAACCACGTTTCACATCTAGAGGAGGCATTGTACATCCATGAACTGCAATGGTCATTTGTGAATTGCACTGCACATGGGGTAGAGTTGCCCAATATTTCTAAAAATCACCAAAATTCAAACTTTCATCTTCCATTTAGGGTTTTTCACTCTTCAAAGTATATTAACAAGTAAGTACATTCATTTTGAACCCCTCTCTTCCATGTAAAACCAAGAAATGATAACTAGATAATTTCCCTAGGGTGTCACGTCGCCTCCTGCCTATCGCACTTCGCAAATCACAAGTTATAAACCTTACTCCCGCTTTCTCATAATAAAAACTCCCGATTGCAATATGCGATATCAGTTTGGACCCCACCTCCATGCCATGTCATCAATAGCCCTTCCACGACCTTTGTCCGACCCAGTTTAGTGTTAAACCATCTTGATGTGTGTTAATGTCCCAAGCCCCCTTCTAAAGCCCAGTCTCCGGTTTTGAAAGTTAAGCACAACATGAGTTTTTGGTGGAACAAGCACAACTATGGTTGATTCAGTTTGTCCAAGAAATCTCCACTAAAGAGCCAAGAATGTGCAACACGACTGGTCGTTTCATAACGGTTAATGTGAATCATGAGAATGAAGAAGTGGAGGCTTCCCACACGAGGGGAAATCTTGTGATGGAAGCTAGACACCCCACCTATTCACAGCCACTCCTCGTCACCCCATTTTGAAGATTCTGGGATTTGGCCTCCATGGCCAACTATGTTTTCTCTTTTTTTGTTTGATTATGATGTTTTTATGATGAAATCTCAATTTCACCCGATTCTATTTTGATTTTCTGATTACAGGAGTGATTGCTTGATGCACGCTCTGTGAGTTATGTAGGATATTTTGATTTCACATGTGTGGGCCGATCATGAATGTTTATTCAATCATAGACCCTCAAAGGGAACTCTATATGTAGAGAGTTTAGAGATGAAAGAAAGGTTTTGAATTTTGGAGAAATTTTGTTGTAGTTTTGTATGACTATGCTCTTTATGCTTTGAGACACATATTTGGGAGAGTTGTTTTGAACATAATATGATATAAAATATTTTTTATTTGGATTCTAGATGGAGAAATGAGTATTATGTATCTGTATTCTCTTTTTTATCAGTCATCTGTTGTTTATATATAATCATCTTTCAATGTTTTGCTTCTTTGATGATTTGTGTAATGTAGCTGCCGGTGGTAAGCATTTTTATCCATGAATTCATGTATGTATAACGCTCATGTGTTAAATTTTTTGTGCTCCCTTAATTATTGCTCGAAAAATCTCTGTTGCTAGTCACATTTCACTTGCATCTGCTTCTTCTGAGTTCATGGGAGACAAATTCTTAAGACCCTTAAGCCTGTCTCTTGCGGGTTCCTCCTCCTCCATTCCTTCTCAACACATGTGCATATTTTGAAAGCCTATGCTCATTGTTTCATACTTGGCCCACTTGAATAGCCACCGAGCCATACAACCTCCTGAGCCCTCTCCGGTATAGGGTAATTCACATGAATCAAACTTTAAAGTCTTCACCATTCCTAAACCACCACAATAATTATTCTCCTTATCAATATTCTATCAGAGGCACGTTTAAAATCATCTAGATATAACCTTTGATTTCAATATGTCTTAGGCATTGGTCTTTTGCAACTCAAGGTTGTCTCGAGGAGCTACAACATCTTTTTGGCATTGTTTCCAAGGATACAAATGAAGACATTTTTTCCCTGGGGGACGACATAAATTCCACCCTTCAGACATGTGAGAAAGAAGGGTTGGGAGTTGCGTATTCCTCACCTTGGCGACTCAAATGTAAAATAGTCCTAATCATAATTAATCTTGGTTTTCACCAGGCCTCACACCAGATTCAAATCCATCACCTACCCCCACCTCTAAATCAGATGGTTGTGCTTAGTTTCCTTTTGAACAAGTATTCCCCCTTGGCCCTCCCTCAGCCTCTAAATGATAGGTTGCAATACTGTCTAGAGCAGTTTCCTTGATTCACTAGGGAAGATAATACTTCTACGCAAAGACATATTGAAACCTTATGCGCCTTCGCTGAGAATGTGAATGTTGAGAACTTAGATGTGGTATTAAGGCTTTTCGTCCAATCCTTGGAGGGAGAAGCATCGAAATGGTTCAAGTCTCTAGCCAACAACACAGTCCACACTTGGGAAGAAATGAAAAAAAAATTCCCATTAAAATGGGGAGAAAAGAGGGACCATGGATACGTTCTCACCGAGTTCAATTCTATAAAAAAGAGACACAATGAGGATATAACATAATTCATAAAGAGGTTCAATAAGCTCTATAATAATCTCCCTGCTGAAATAAAGCTGCCCCAAGCAGCTGCTAAGGTGGTCTTCACAGGAGCTTTCGAACCATAGTTTGGGTTCACCCTAAGAGAAAGAAAATCCACAAATATGGATCATATCCAGACTGATGCATTGGAGGTAGAAGAAAACTTTGCTTCTACTGGTAAATTCAAGGGGAAGACAAAACCATGAAGCCAGAAGAAAGAACAAGGAGGAGGCTTCTACTTCAAATCAAGAGAGGGAATCACAAGAGTATAGAATGGAAGAAATGAATAAACTAATCAAGAACCTTTCAAATAAGTTTATTAAGCTTGAATTGGAGGCCAAGAATTCCCTTCCTCATCCCAACCAAATGATTTCTAACTGGGGGTTTAATCCTCAATATTGGAAACCCCCTCTATAGCTGTTGCAGTGGGAGAGGAAGGAACAACACGACCACATTCAACCCCCTCTATACTTGGAGGGAGAAGTGGAGGGACAAGCCGAGGAAGTCACAGAAAGCCAAGAAGATCAATTCCTCACCTACTCTGATGATGAGGAGGGTGAAATCATCCTGCAAGGGGAGCAAGAGGAGAAGGAAGTCCCTCCAAAGGATCAAGATATTGATAGTTATTGTAGACAGTTCATGGATTTCATGCAAGTTCAACTCACGAGGGCTTCATTGTAGAAGCAATACCATAACACGTGGGTTCGTATTGGGGGATATATAATGAGGAAAAACTAACATAATATATTGGGGGATATATAGGGGGTAAAGGGTTTTTATATTGCACGTATAAAAAATGGAGCTCAAAGTTCATGAAAAAATATAAAGGGGTATTAAAAATGTTAATGAAAAATGGATACCTACAATATATAGTGAAAGTAGGCGCTCTTTAAATTGGGAAGGTGTATTTGGTTTATATTGGTAGGGGGTTAAATAATGTAATTTTTAGAGGTATTTTCCAATATGTACTCAAATTAAGGGTATTTTTTAATATTTTATGATCGCACGTGATATGTTAGAGGTATATTGAGTGATGCCCCTGTGGCTCAACTCCATAAAAAGTATGACCTCAAGTCCTCCAGGAAGAGAACCCGAGTGCAAGAACAAAGTGAAGAGTTGATACCAAGGGAACAAACCCCTCCTAGTCTTGCCAGTAAAGGAAAGAAGCAATTAGAAGACTTAGCCCCTCATAAGGCCACTGCATCCACTTTCACAAAGCAAGAATTTGGTCCTCCCAAAAATAAGAAGTCCCCGTCTATAACTTCTAACACGCCTGACCATCCTACAGAATAGTCCAAAGAAGCTATTACATAAAATCACCCACAATCTGTAATCTCCAAAAGGAATTAGAGAAATTCAAGATCTCGGTTCCCCGGATTGAGCTCCTGAAACAGCCTTCATACAAAGCTCAGGTGTCTCGATTTATGCATCCCCATGGTGTAATCCCTCCTCCTAATAGCCTCAATCTCCAAGAAGAATGACCCATGGTGGTTTTTGGACTGCATGCAGAAAACCAATTCCTAGCCTATTCTGAAGAAGAGGGAGGTGAGCTTACCCTCCATGAAGAAGGGGAAGATCTGGAGTGTTTCCTAGAGGACATCACTAAAAATCAACAGCAGTCTGGTGATCTGGAAACAGGGGCAGCAGAGCTTAATTTTTTAGATCCACAAGAACATCCTTAGCAAGTAACGTTTCCTTCAGATATTAAAGACCATTCAGATTTGCATGATGAAGACCATCTCTCAAATTCTCTCTTAGTAGTACAATAGATTGTTACAAATCATGTTCCTTCACCTGAAATTAAAGAGAGTTTGTAGCTCCCTTGCAAGCTTCTGTGCGACAAAGAGAATTATAAAGAACACTCATATCACTTGACTACTGTGGATAGTGAGGAAAAACAATTTGTTCCCTTCCTGTTTGAAGATAATCAGTTTCAACACACAAGCAAAGAAGAAGTTTGGAATGAGGTTTGTTTTCCTGTTACAAATATTCTAGAAGATCTTATGTTGCATGCTTACCATGATCCTTTAATCAGTGTATTGTAGTCATTAGTAAAGGCAGGAGATGATGTATGTATCAGGATGTTTGTCCTACCATGGCAAGGTAAAGTTAAAAAATAGTTTGAGAATCTTCCCGCTGCTAGCATGATCAATTTTCATCAATTCATGCAATTTTTCATAGGTCGATGGGCAATCATGGGAAATTTATTTCTTATCATAGAAGAGCATTAACATTTAAAAATTTTGAAAATGCAACAAGATGATGGAGCTTAGTGAAATGAAGTCGCCTTCACTAAGTGGGCCCGCAGGCTATTTTTGGCGCAAAGTCTATTTTTAGACTATGTCTATTTTTAGACATATGGAGCATGGTCTAGGAGTTGCAGTATGCTATTCTTGGATGATTGGTCGAGTTGGTAAAAAATAGATGGACCTCTATTTTTAGACATACAGGTCGAAGTCTATTTTTAGACTGCCTGTCTAAAAATAGGTCAGTCAAATATTATTAGCCCTTAATAATATTTGGACTCTAAACTTCAGTTTATTCTCTTACAGCACTTCAGTTAGAGCTACAGATGTGGCTCATGCATCCGAAAGAAGGAATTATGCTATTCCTTGGGGTTTGGTGAGCTCATGCATAGTTGACTACAGTTAGGACTTCAGTGGCAGAGTTTGGTGGAGTTGATGAGACAGTTGGTGGAGTTGTGTTCGGTTTAACTTAGTTGAACTAGTTGTGTTTAGTTTAACTGGCTAATACACTAGTAATGAGTGGAGTGAATTAAATATTATTTAATTCACTAATTATTAACTCATTATTCAACTCAAGAACACATCAGTTCACTACAGTGCATGGACAGTTCAGTGGAGACCAGTGGAAGAGGTAGATGAACGGGTGAGTTTGCTATTAGTTGCGACAGCAGTTGTGCATGAGATTTGCACAAGCATTGGAGGATATTTCCCATGAGGATTGTGCAGTTGAAGCCAAGGAGATTCGAATTTGGATCTCTCATTGAACCAACTTGGATTGCGCAATAGAGGCAGGCAATTAGTGGATGAGTTTTGAACCTGTGACTTGTTCAAAACTGAGCTAGTTTTGTGTGTAACTTTTGGAGATAGTACTGAGTACTTGTGAGGAGTATTGTACTGAGATTGTTACATGTTATCTTCTATTATAATATACAAATAGCTGGGGGTTTTCAGCTATAAGCTTTCCCCATTACATATTGTGTTTATGTGCGCATGCGACTGTTTCTATTTCCGCAAATTGATGATTGATTGCAGTAGAGGTTATGTGTTATACATGAATTCAAATTAATGTATGATCAGGATAATCTCAGTGGATAAATCTTCATTATTCAGCAAATTTCTACATGGTATCGGAGCGAATTGATCATCGGGATCCATTACAGTGATTACAATTTTATTTCGGTAGACAGAGTCTGTAACGGGCCAGGTAGCCTCTGGATCCATCCTTTCTCTGAAAGGTGATATATCTAGTAAATGCCCTTACATTCGATCTCTGTGCTAGAAATAATTTGTTCTCACAGATCCAGAAGCAGTTGAGTTTTTGAGTTTGGAATTCGAATTTTGCAGCAGTTTGTTTTCTTGGTGCCAGAGTTGAAAATGTCTTTCAACGGTTTGCGACTCGAATATGCCCTTGAAGGCAGTTCGAATTATGTTGCATGGAAAGATCATATGGAGGCAGTATTAGAAGATAATGGACTGAAGGAGTTCATAGATATGGATGTCCAAAATCCCAATGATCCTGCTGAAGTCGAGGCTTGGCAAAAGAAGATGGCGAAATGTCGAAGGATTCTGTTGGAGGGCGTGAAGGATCACATTGTATCCAGCCTGCATGGAAAAGCTTCTCCATATTTAATGTGGAAAGCGTTAATAGATCTGTTCCAGAGCAAGAGCGACCAAAGGAAGTTGGCGCTCAAAGATAAACTCAGAAACATTAAGATGGAGAAAGGTGACAGTATCGCCAAATACCTCACGAAGTTCACTCAATGTAGAGATGAGCTGGGAAGTGTGGGGGTGACTGTCGATGAAGAGGATATGGTAGACCTGGCTCTCCTTGGTCTTCCGAAAAGTTGGCATGCATATCAAGATAGTGTCAATGTTCGGGAGAAGTTGTCGGGATGGGAGCGACTTTGGGCGGATCTCATGCAAGAGGAGATAAGGCGGACTACCAGGGACGGATCTTCATCAAAGGCATCTGATGAAGAAAATTGTGCTTTGTCTGCCAAAGCAAAGAAGGGGAAGAGCAAGAAATCTTCTCAGTCTGGTGCGAAAGGCAAGAAGCAAGACATGTCCAAGGTGAAGTGTTTTCACTGTCACCAGCACGGACACTATGCCACAAATTGTCCGCAGAAGAAGAAAAATAAGAAGGTTGTTGGATCTGCAGCGGGAGAGGCATTGGCTTCTCAATTCAAACTGGATTTTTCACTGTTCACATGCTTGGTTTCAAGTGTGATGGGATCATTATGGTTCTTGGACAGTGGTTCATCATTTCACATGACTGGAGATCGAGATCTGTTTTCAGATCTGGAGGAGAAATATCTCGGAGTGCACATCGAGATGGGCGATGATGGTAGATACAGTGCGACCAGTATCGGTACCATTTCCTTTGAGAGGGAGTCTGGTAAACCCTTTGTATTGAAGGAAGTATTGCATGTTCCAGGATTGATGAAGAATATGATCTCTGTGGCGATGTTGGAAGACAAGGGGTATGATGTGGTCTTCAGCGAAGGAAAAGCTTTCCTGCGCAGTAAGACAACTGGAGAGACCCAGAAGATAGGGGTTCGAGTCAAGAACCTTTATCAGTTGCAAGTAGATGGCTACGCAGCAATGGCATGCAAAGCGGGAGAAGTGGTGAGCCGGGATGATGATGGCGAGCTGTGGCACAGGAGATTGGGCCACCTTCACCATGGAGCTTTGAAAATACTGCAGCAGATTTCTACTAGGCTTCCTAAGGGCACTCTTGCGCAGTCAGATCAGTGCAAGGGGTGTACCTTGGGAAAGTATGTGAAAGCCACCTTTCACGAGAAGGATAGTCGCGCCACGACGATCCTTGAGAGAGTTCACACAGACGTGTGTGGTCCTTTCTCTGTAGCTTCGACAGCAAAGCACAAGTACTATGTGATCTTTGTTGATGATTTCTCTCGGAAGTGCTGGATCTTATTCATGCAGAAGAAGAGCGAGACATTTTCAAAGTTTTGTGAATTCAAGGCACTGGTTGAGAAGGAATTGGGGAAGCATGTGAAGGATCTTAGGAGAGACAATGGTGGTGAATTCATCTCTGCTGAATTCAAAGACTTTTGCAGCGCAGAAGGGATTCGGAGAGAACTCATCGCACCCCATAACCCACAGCAGAACGGGGTTGCTGAGCGGAAGAACAGAATGATCGTGGGTGCTACACAGGCGATGTTGCATGATCAGGGCCTACCCCTTCACTTGTGGGTTGAGGCATGCAATACAGAAGTATATGTGCAGAACCGTTGTCCTCACAAGATACTTGGCATGAGTACATCGGAGGAGGCGTTTTCTGGCAAGAGGCTTGATATTTCTCATCTGAGAATTTTTGGCTCACCTGTCTACATGCAAGTGATGAAGGACGCCAGAAAGAAGATGGATCCGACCGCAGAGGTTGGAATATTTGTTGGGTACACTGATACACCTCACAACTATCAGGTGTATTTTCCAGACAGTCGCAAGACTGTTGTGCGACGGGATATCAAGTTTCAGGAGGAGAAAGCCATGCAGTGTTCGCTTGAGAGGGAGCCACACTTGCATGCAGATGAGGAGCTATTAGTTCCTAAGGATGAGCCTCAGGATGTGGATCAACCACAAGAGGAGGTTCATGGAGTGGAAGAGACCACTCATGCAGCGCCAACCATCATAGGGCGGAAGCGCACTACAGAAGCTGAGCGACTGGCTCAAGATGCAGAGAAGGTTGTAGGAGCACCTACAAGACAAATAAGAGCCGTAGGCAAGCCACTAGATCTGAGACCTGATACATGGCTCTTATGAGTCAATGTGTCGTGACGGAGCCATCCTCTTTTGAGGAAGCTGTGGAGGAACCCGCATGGGTAGATGCCATGATCAAAGAATATGATTCGATCGTCAGAAACAGTGCATGGGAGATTGTCCCAAGACCAGAGGGGAAATCAGTGGTGGGTTCGCGATGGATCTACAAAGTGAAGCAGGCGGCTGACGAGAGTGTGGAGAAGTACAAGGCGATATTTCTCGCCCGTGGCTTCTCACAGATCGAGGGGATCTATTATGAGGAGAAATTTGCACCTGTCGCAAGGTACTCTTCCATACGGACAATCCTAGCTCTCTCAGCACAGATGGGATGGCACATCCATCAGATGGATGTGAAGACTGCGTTCCTCAATGGAGTCATTGAGGAGGAGGTGTACATAGAGCAACTTGAAGGTTTCGAGATCTTCAGCAATGAGTCGCATGTTTACCGACTCAAGAGAGCACTGTACGGGCTGAAGCAAGCACCTCGTGCTTGGTACACATGGATAGACAGTTATTTCACCGGGCTTGGATTCTCCAAGATTGAGGCGGATCCTAACCTGTACCAGATTGTGGTGGAGGGGAAGCTGTTGATCATCGTACTGTATGTAGATGATCTGATTTTGACTGGCGATGAGCCGTTGATACTTTCATGCAAGGAGGATCTTGCACGAGAGTTTGAGATGAAGGACTTGGGCATCCTTCATTATTTCCTGGGATTGGAGATTTGGCAGCGCAGCGGAGGACTGTTTGTTTCTCAGGGCAAGTATGCCCGGGAGATTCTGGAGAGGTTCAACATGCAAGGCTGCAAGCTTGTTGACACTCCTCTTCCTGGTGGTTGGAGGAAGAAGGATGCTACTTCAGCGGAGGTAGTGGATGCCACTGTCTATCGACAGTTGGTGGGGTCGCTTATGTATCTGGTCAATACACGACCCGATATATGCTATGCTGTTAACCAGCTTTCGCAAGCTATGGTTAAGCCTACCAAGCTCTTTTGGAAGGCAGGCAATCATGTATTGCGTTATCTTAGTGGCACATCGGGATATGGTCTATGGTACAGACAAGAAGATGGAGTGAAGCTTTCCGGCTTCACTGATGCAGATTGGGCAGGTAGCCCAACGGACCGAAAGAGCACATCTAGAGGAGTTTTCAGCATGGGATCGACAACAGTTTCCTGGTACAGTAGGAAGCAAAGATCCGTGGCACTCAGTTCAGCAGAGGCCGAGTACATGGCAGCAAGCTTGGCTGCATGCGAGGCTATTTGGATGAGGAAGATCCTCGTCGGATTGTTTGGGTCGCACTTGGAGCCTACTGTGATTTATTGTGATAACCAGAGTTGCATTAAACTCTCGGCTAATCCAGTATTTCATGATAGATCCAAACACATCGACATCGGGTACCATCATATCAGAGATTGTGTGTAGCGGAGAATCATGTTACTTTCATATATTCCCACGGAGGATCAGGATGCTGACATCTTGACGAAGGCGCTCACGTGAGCAAGTTCAATCTGGCGTATGCGGATAGGGGTTGTGCACAATCCATGATTCTGTTGAGAGGAGTGTCGAAAATGAAATAAGATGATGGAGCTTATGAAATGAAGTCGCCCACGCGTGGCCCGCATGCTATTTTTGTCGAAAAGTCTATTTTTTAGACTATGTCTATTTTTAGACATATGGATCATGGACCGGGAGCTGCAGTATGCTATTCTTGGAGGATTGGTCATGTTGGTAAAAATAGATGGACCTATATTTTTAGACATATAGGTCGAAGTCTATTTTTTAGACTGCCTGTCTAAAAATAGGTCATCAAATATTATTAGCCCTTAATAATATTTGGACTTAAACTCTGGCTTTTACACTCTCTACAACACTTCATTTGAGCTACTTGGAGCAGGCTCATGCATCCGATACAAAAGGAATCACGTTGTCTTAGTTTGGTGAGCTCATAGGAGTTTGACTTTGGGCTTAGGACTAGGGAAACGTAGTTTGGTGGAGTCGATGAGACAATTGTGGAGTTGTGTTTGGTTTAACTTAGTTGAACTAGTTGTGTTTAGTTTAACTGGCTAATACACTAGTAATGAGTGGAGTGAATTAAATATTATTTAATTCACTAATTATGAACTCATTATTCAACTCAAGAACACATCAGTTCACTACAGTGCATGGACAGTTCAGTGGAGACCAGTGGAAGAGGTAGATGAAAGGGTGAGTTTGCTATTAGTTGCGACAACAGTTGTGCATGAGATTTGCACAAGCATTGGAGGAGATTGCCCATGAGGATTGCGTAGTTGAAGCCAAGGAGATTCGAACTTGGATCTCTCATTGAAACAACTTGGATTGCGCAATAGAGGCAGGCAATTAGTGGATGAGTTTTGAACCTGTGACTTGTTCAAAACTGAGCTAGTTTGTGTGTAACTTTTGGAGACAGTACTGAGTAATTGTGAGGAGTATTGTACTGAGATTGTTACATGTTCTCTTCTATTATAATATACAAATAGCTGGGGGTTTTCAGCTATAAGCTTTCCCCATTACATATTGTGTTTATGTGCGCATGCGACTGTTTCTATTTCCGCAAACTGATGATTGATTGAAGAAGAGGTTATTTGTTATACATGAATTCGAATTAATGTATGATCAGGATAATCTCAGTGGATAAATCTTCATTATTCAGCAAATTTCTACAAAAAATATAACCAAGGGAGACAGTACAGTATTTTCCAGCAGGTTCAATAAGGTGTATCATTCAATGCATGTTGTTAGTATGAATCTTAGACGCAAGCGTACGAAAAAGACTCACTTTAGCTGTGCATAACAAACAGCCCTAACATCAAATATGGCTTCCAAATTCTTTAGATCTGCAGTTAGTTGACCAAGATAAATGTTACAAAATATAGATCTATGCATTAAAAGACATTAAGCAATAAATAAAAGTAATATTTTCTTCATGTATCCAATATACAAGACAAGAATATTTTTAAAGAATTTTTGTATTTTTTGACACCTGGGAAGGGAACATAGAAAGATGTTACGAGTCCCCCTCAATGGGATGGGTTCTTGTAAGTCCTCAGCACTTCAGATATAATATCTCTCTCTCTTGATGGTGTAGAAAACCTAGACAAAAAATGGAACTCAAAGGGAGCTCACAAGAAAAATGGTAGCAAAATATGACAATGATGGAGGATCAAAGTCAGACCAAAAATTTAGATCCAGAGTGATCTTTAGGCAACAAAAGGTAGTGAGTGAATGGAAAACCCCTTCTATTTATAACAAAATATTAAGTTAGTCTAGATATTGGTGCATAATTAAAATGTTATTAACCAATTCTAGATCCAACTTTTATGGAATATTTTATTATATTTGTTGGAAGGAAAAATAATTTGAATTTTGTCAAATCCCTTTATTTGTAAATAATAAATAAATAAATGATTTATTTATTATTTTAAGGATGTGGTTGAGTAAAAATCAAAGAAATAATGATTTATTTAATTATTTATAAATGATTTAGTCAAATTTAACAAGGAATATTATTTAAATAAGGTTTAAATAATTATTCCTAGAAAATAATAAGATAAATAATGATTTATCTAATTAATTTTCCTGTTTTGGGTTAAATATGACCATGAATATTAATTAAATTGTTATTTAACTAATTATTCCTTGAGGAAAATCAAACAAATGTGGATTTATTCAATATTTCCTCACGTGGTTTCCTATTTAGGCCATAGACAACTTAATAAATGTGGTTTACTAAGTTATTTTTATAGTGAAAGAAATTTTAATTGAGGTAATATTGGTCTTACATGGTGTACTTTGGTCCATCTAATAGTAACAGGTTAGATGACCAAAAAATGGTATAACAGATTGGCCCTCAGCATGTGAGCGTTAGGAGCTAATCGTATGACCGAAGTATGTTATAAGAACTCAATCACTCGATACCGAAGGGAAGTCAGAGAGAGAGAAATATAAGGTAGACCGAAGCGCTAGAGGACTAGGCCCTGAGGAGGCGAGAATTACAGGTGCGACAAGTCTCTTTTATGAGTGAGTACATGTGCTATAGGTAGTGGGGGAGGCATATCTATGCCCACCGAGACAAAGTACAAAGAATAATGCGTCCAGTAAACAAGGGACTGAACTATATAGTACATGTTGGCATAAATACGAGCCAGATAAAAACATGATAATGAATCCCACCTAAATATTGTACCTGGGATAATAGCCAGGACTTATAAAATAATATCTAAGTACATGAGATATAAGTACAGCCAAAGTGCCCCTGTAAACAAGAAAGGGCTCTGAAAATCTGAATGATACATGCAAAATAAAAGGCGCTACAATTGGCTAAGGCCGACATCATCAAATCTATGGAGCTGCATCAAAGGCTGTAATGAATAGGTCATCTGGGCATGTGGGGGGCTACATGAAGGGCCACCCCCTCATGAGGTCTGAAACATCTCACACACACCCGGGAATCACCGGTACAATCTTCTGCATCACTGAACCATTAAGTATATGAGTCTTGATCAAGCTGTAAGGAGTTGGAGCTATGAAACAAACAAGTCAAAGGGAAATAAGGAGTCCCTTTTCTTGATCTGAGGCATCGAACAAGAGTGGAAGCTAGAACCAATGTACACCGCCCTCTAGACCTGTCTTCTGGAATGAATGATCTGATGTCGACAGAAGGAGGTCTGCCATAGGTGAGGCAATAAGGGATCCTCAACTAAGACACGAGAGAAAATAGTAGAGCGACTAACAGACTGATACCAGGGATGATGATGAAATGGGAGGTACTGAGTAGTGGACGTATGAATTCCCTTGTTAGAGCATAAAGGGCATGGATGATCTAGCAGCAATTGACACAATATCAAAGGGGACAGGGGACAGTAGGACTGAAGCCCATAATGTGCGACACAAGAGAGGAACCAAGCAATGAAGGACGGAGGACTATAGCGAGATACAAAGGGACTCGGGATAGACTCCATGAATGCAATGATGACTAAACTCAGATGCTCTAAACAAGGGCGACTCGATGATGCTGCCACATATAAAAGGTCTGGTGGGGACCATATAGACATGAGTACAAGATGGTTACTCACGACGAAAATTGACACGAACATGGACAAGTATGGAGGAAAAGTGGTGCCCCAAGTACAAGTGTTTCAAGTGAAGAAATTCGATTGAGGAGTGGTGAAGTGACGCTTCTTGGACAAAATGTGTCCTGGTGGAGTATCAAATCACAAAAAACTAACAAATACCCATTTGAGAGCTTAGTGAGATATTTCCAATGGTACAGACGGTTTTTCAAACTGAGCTATGGTTTGGCTGCAGCAGGCCAAAGAAAAATTTGGGTTTTCTCTTTTAATAAGGCATTTTCCCTCCAAATTCACTCATTTGCAAATGTAGCTGTGGTGAATGTAGAGAGGAGAGAAGGCCCTAAATCTTGCGGCGATCCTAGTGAACAAACGAACTGTTGGAATCGAGATCCGTCAGTTGAAGGTAAGAGGCCTAACCCACTCTTTCATTTAAAGGGATCAAAATTTCAGTTTAGGCACCCAGAGCTCATGAACAGGCTAGGTCACACTTTTTGGGGTCTACTCTGCAACCTGGTGTTTAGTCAATATAGTGTCCTAAATTGTTAACATAAATTATCGACCAGGGCTAGTCAACTGATGAAGTGTAATGCACTATATGTGCCTAAGTGTCCCTTTTTCTTACTTCGTTGTTTTAATGTTTTGTTAATATTTTGAGAGTTTTTATATTTTGATCCTTAGCATTCTATTCTAAACTAGAAGGATGAGATTAAATCTATTTAAAAAGGAAGAAAAAGAAAATGTTGTCAAATGAATTAAAGCAGAGTTTTATTTGTAAGTTTTTGGAGTCTATTTTCTAATTAAGAAATGATGAAAACAAGAAATACTAATCCATGGATATTGTAGTTTAATTGAATATTCAATAAATGAAAACAATTACAACTGAATCTTATTCATTCAATCAAAGTTTATTGGAATAGTTTTGAAAGAGATTAATTGTAGTGTAATGTGGATCTCCTATGACATAAAATAAAATGCTAGACAATCATTTTACTTATAAGTCACTCGTTATTATTCAATAAATTGAACCCAGGGAAACACAATGACTGTGAATTACGAAATAAATCTAGAAAACAAGAAATAAAGAAAGATACTAAAACATAAATTAAAATGACTTAGCTAGAAAACACGTGAAACCTCCTTGAATAGCAGGGGCCCTCTGCTACCAATTCGGTGTAATCCTTTAGCTCCTTAAAGATGTGATCAAAACAACATCAAAGGACCGATCCCCTTTATTTAAAAACAGAGTTTTAGAAAACAGAGTATTCACTGCAAATCTGAATTGTACTGCACTTTTTCTGAATTTTCGTTTTGGTCTTGTACAACCAATATTTAAAGGGAAATTACATAACTGATTATGAGATATACTTGCTACAAGTGGCTAATTCGAATTAGACTTGCAATAGGACTGTTGGACTCTTGTTAATTTGAATTTAGACTTGTAATAGGACTGCTGGACTCATCTCAAGAGTCCTACTGCATTTGGATAACATAGTTTGACTCCACCTTTGACCATGAGTTTAGGCACGTTTTTCTATTGATCTGGACTGAGTGAGTAGGATAGATCATTCTAGAAACACCCATGTGGCCCAATGCTCGATTTGACACCTGAAACATATTCAACCACAAAAATAGCTGTGGAACGCCTAATCGGCTACGGAACGTCTGTATTCTGTACCTATACTGCACAAAATTATTAAAATAGCAAAAACCATGAAAATGCAATATGTTAATCAATTACATGTATCCTTGGGACAATCATAAACATTCTTCATTGATTGGGGCTTATGAATTGATGGAAGAGAGGTGAAATGAGATGAGAAGTTTGTAAAGAAAAGGGAAATTCTAGGGTTCAAAATACCCCTACTGCAAAACTATTGCATGTCCTCATGCAATTTACCAAAGTTTCAAGTTCTTCTTCCTTATTACATGTGCTCTGATACTTCAGCCAAAACATCCAGCCTTATTCTTTTGTTTCTTGAAAATGATTTCTTACAAGAAATCCTTCTCAACTGTCCCCTGGATTTTTCAATATCTCCTTCCAAGACTCATTATGAAATTCCTTGTTCTTGAACCACCATTCTCCTTGCCTTGGGAGTCCTATTGCCTCAGAAAAAAATGATTTTGTTATTGTGAATTTGATGTCTCCAATCTCTACTTCTGTTCCATCAAAACATCTAGCAAATGATTTTGTAATCTCCTTATGGAAGCCATCAAATTTTTCTATAAAATTCAACCATCCTGCTTGTTGTAGTAGCTCCCTGACTTGTGGATATCCCTCCAGATACTTGACTCCTACCGAATCTGTTATGATAATTAGACCCATTCTTCACCTGTGAAGAGTATCTTCCCCTTCATATTTACTTTCTTATGCTTAAAGATAAATTGGCTGCAAAGTGTAATGGAGGTGAATGGATGGAGATAATTAAGCTATGAGGGAAAATGAAGTGGCTACGGATCTGATGGAGAATTTATGATGAACTTGTGGTGAAATAAGTGAATGGTACAATCTTAAGGAGACGTGGACTATTAGGTTACGTTTGTGATTATGACCGTTAGTCATTAATCAAGGTTTTAATGAGGACCGTTATGGAATGTTGGATAAGGGATATCGCCAAGATATGTTAATTAATTCGAATGATAGGTTGTTTAGGAAACACATGATTATACACATTGTATCTTATTCATGTTTTAAATTTTTGCTATTAAAATAATTTTCACAATTTCCTCAAAATTTTGACCTCGTTAATTGTTGTGCTTGATGTCATTCCTTTGGTCCTCTTTTAGCATGTTGGTCTTCAAAACAGAATCCTTCAATTTCCTGTAATCATCATCTCTTTGTAGGCTGTAGAATTGTGTCAGAACTATTGAATAAGATGTAGCTACAACATGCAATCTGTAAAACAAATGAAGTATGGCTATGGAATATGGATGTGAAATGAAATGGAATGAAAGTGGAATATGACTTGTGAAATGGAATAAAAGTGGAGTGAGAGGGAATGAAATTGTTAAATGAAATGAATTTTTCAATTTCTCTCAAATGGTACATCAGACTTCCTTGAAATTTTTGGAGGTTGTTACCATTAATATTATGCATCTTCCGACAAAAAATCTCAGCCATTGGTTGAACAGATCTCCTGAAAAATGAGAAATGGCTGTAGGTGAAAGTGGCCAATTTCTTGAAGAATACACACTGAAATTTTCTGAAATTTTCTTTGTTGATTTATCCTACCTCAATGCATTTACCATAAGAATTTCAGGACCAACGAATGCACGGTTTGAAAGTTATGATCAAATCAATTTCTGCCATGTTTCACCCTTCATGCTGACTAATGTTGCAACAAAAAAATACGCCACGAACTCATTTTAAGGCTGAATTGAGTGATTCAAAAAGGAAACTGTGTATTTTTACCTTTTCTACTACTACATGCTTTCAAAATTTCATTTTGATGAATAAAAGGTGATGTTGTGCAAAAATACCAAAATCTGTCCTAATCTGTCCATAATGCTGAAAAATGAAAATTTGCCTTAGAAACACATCTGAAATGTCCTTCAAAATTGCTTATTTTTGAATTATGTCCATGTCTTACTCAATTTATCATATTTTGAGAAAACCCAGAAGCTCAAAATTTTTTATTTCTGCTCCAATCTCTTGCAATATTTGCGCCAAAACTGCCTCTGGAAAAAGTTGCAAAAACAAAAACAGGTTGCTACAGCAATAGCTGCAGAAACTGCCACTTTCTGTAGTTTTTGTTGAATTGACAAAAAGATGAACATGCTGCTACAAGAAACTAATAAAATGTACTGCTGCAAGTTGTTGTTGATTCCATAAAACCATTAATCTTCATCGAAGCCAAAATTCATGGTACAATTCTTACCATGCGAATGAATGTGTCAAAGTCGAGCATGGGAAGAAATCATTGGATTACCAATCAATGATGAAAATCGTTAACCAATGCAAGACAACTCACCGAAAATGTAAATGAGTGTCAAGGTATCTGAGTGCATCTTGACAGGGACGAATGAATGTGTCGAAGTCGAGTCGCCTGCAAGGTTTGACAATCAAGAGACATTGTTGTATTCCCATTGTTATCAATGAGGAGGCTTGCCATTGATGTATGCAAGCTCTAAGGCACTCCAAATAATCTCTGATCTTGATCCCAGATAAAGTGTTGAGGTCTATGGGACAAGATTTGTTGGAAGGTGGACCTTAAGGAATTCCACATCATCCAACTCGAGCATAGAACCAAAAATGATTTCAAGAACCATGATGAAATTGCAGAACTTATTGTGAAATTTTCTCACCAGTTGCCTGGTTTTCAAGAAAAGCTCATGTCCAATTGCGCCAGCAAGCTGGTTTTCACAATAGGACTTATTTTTCTCTTTACTTTTTTTTTATTTTTATATGTCCTACTCTACTTGAAAAATAAATCTTATTCAAGTATATGAATACTTCCAATGGAACCATGTCTGTAATAAGATGATAGATAAACTCATATGCAGGTTTGAAATATATTCTTTGATATGTACCCGTATATGAGAGACCAATTTCCTTGATTGAGATGATATCGGAAGATACTGAAGAATTAAGCATTGGGATCCGATGACTCTCCTGAACCAAGATTAAATGTAATCTTGTGTTCATTGGCTTCCTGCTATCATGTCATGCAAGTCTTCAAAGATGTGATCTTCATTTATAGAATCTGGTGATAGGCAGGCATGAAATTTTTCAATATATAGTTCCAATAACTTCTTTTTATCAACAGACATCCACTATTCTTGGACCTTATCTGACTCTTCTTCTTCTGGTTGTTGTTCTTCAATGATAGCTGGTGAATCATTTTGCAATACCTCAAAATTGTAAGTTGATTGAGGTGTTTTATTGTTGGGGATATGAAATGGTTGTGGAGGTAGTGGAGTGGGAATGGATCTTTGGGGTGTTTGTGTCGATGGTAATGGGAAAGGTTGAATTGAGGTCAAATGAGGGTGATATTGATGTTGTGGTGGAGGTGAATGGTATGAATAAAATTGATGATGATATTGAGGATAGAGAGGGAAAGATTGAGGAGATGGTGGACTTCCTTTGTAGGGCCTTTGCAAACTTTGTTGCCAAGATTGGTTTTGAGGTTGGGATTGAGATGCCCAAGGTTTCCAACGTTGCTTTTGAGGTTGGGATTGAGATTCCCAAGGTTGCCAAGGCAAGGGTGTGTTCCAATTACCTTGAGATTGTTGTGCATAACCTTGAAACTGTGCATAAGGATATTGCATCGTATTGGTTTGATGAGGCTGCTATAGTCCTCTTAGAGCTACATAACAAAGTTGCTCTTGTGCTTGATTTGCTCCATTATCCTTTTGGTAAATTTCCTTCAACCCTGGTAATGATGGGAAATCTTCAGTAGTATGTGATCCTACACAAATTTTACACATTTTAATGTTATCAAGTGGACATTCATGCAAAGCATGTTTCTTTCTACATTTAGGGCAAAATATAAATGAAGTAACTTTTTGCATGTTTTGCATTCTTAGCATGTCAGTTTGTTCATTTAAATTACCAAGAATGTTTAGAAAATTGTTAGGTTCAGTTTGACTTACCAATCCTGATGTTGACTTACTTACTCTTTCCATAAATGGATCTTGAGGGGATCTTACACACTTTGCTTTTCCTCTTGATATGTTCTTGCATAGTTCACAAATTTCTTGAAATGGCAATTGATAGACATCTCCTTTTCCCACCAAATTAAGAAGATCAATCCATTCATCCTTTATAGCATTTACTAGGAGAGTTTTTAATGCGTCTGATCCTAAATTATGCAATTTAGATCTTTTGATATTATAAGTAAATCTCTCCACTAAATCTTCTAGGATTTCATCCTCTTTTTGGTTCATCTTAAAGGCTTCATTTCTAAGGTCATGGTGCATGCATTAATCTTTATATTTTTCCAAAAATACTCTTTTCATATCATCCCATGTTCTTATAGAATTTGTTCCTAAAGTCATGAACCATCTAAGAGCTCTATCCTTCAATGTTGCTGGAAACAAATTCAATTTTTGAATGTGCAATGAATAGCCATAAGATCTTCAAATTATTTCAAATTAAAAAAGAAAGGTTTCCGAGTCTTCTGATCTCATACCTTTGAAGTTAGGAAGTACAGATGGATGGATTTTCTTCATTTGAACGTTGATATCAGTTTCTTGAATGGGAAATCCAAAAGGATCTTCCTCATTGTCATCATCTCCATCCATTTCTTCAACCTTATTTGTCACCTCTTCTTCTACCTGCAAAAATATGAATTCATGATGTGGATGTGTGGCTCTTACTGCACCACATGATATAGTGGGTGTGGTAGGCTTTTTTTTTTTTTTTTTTTTTTTTTTAAATGTAAGAAATAAGGTTACCTAGTTACACTTCCCCAGCAACGACGCCAAAATTTTTAGTCAATTTAGTGTCCTAAATTGTTAATATAAATTATCGACCAGGGCTAGTAAACTAATGAAGTGTAATGCACTATATGTGCCTAAGTGTCCCTTTTTCTTACTTCGTTGTTTTAATGTTTTGTTGATGTTTTGGGAGTTTTTATATTTTGATCCTTAGCATTCTATTCTAAACTAGAAGGATGAGATTAAATCTATTTAAAAAGGAAGAAAAAGAAAATGTTGTCAAATGAATTAAAGCAGAGTTTTATTTGTAAGTTTTTGGAGTCTATTTTCTAATTAAGAATTGATGAAAACAAGAAATCCTAATCCATGGATATTGCAGCTTAATTGAAGATTCAAGGAATGAAAACAATTAATAACTCAAAACATTACAACTGAATCTTATTCATTCAATCAAAGTTTATTGGAATAGTTTTGAAAGAGATTAATTGAAGTGTAATGAGGATATCCTATGACATAAAATAAAATGCTAGACAATCATTGTACTTATAATTCACTCATTATTATTCAATAAAATGAACCCAGGGAAACACAATGACTGTGAACCAAGAAAGCAATCTAGAAAACAAGAAATAAATAAAGATGCTAAAGCATAAATTAAAATGACTTAGCTAGAAAACGCGTGAAACCTCCTTGAATAGCAGGGGCCCTCTGCTACCAATTCGGTGTAATCCTTTAGCTCCTTAAATATGTTATCAAAACAGCATCAAAGAACCGATCTCCTTTATTTAAAAACAGAGTTTTAGAAAATAGAGTATTCACTGCAAATCTGAATTGTACTGCACTTTTTCTAAATTGTCTTTTTGGTCTTGTACAACCAATATTTAAAGGGAAATTACATAACTGATTATGAGATATACTTGATACAGGTGGCTAATTCGAATTAGAATTGCAATAGGACTGTTGGAATCTTGCTAATTTGAATTTAGACTTGTAATAGGACTGTTGGACTCAACTCAAGAGTCCTACTGAATTTGGATAACATAGTTTGACTCCACCTTTGACCATGAGTTTAGGCACGTTTTTCTGTTTATCTGGACTGAGTGAGTAGGATAGAATCCATGTAGGCATCATTCTAGAAACACCCATGTGGCCCAATCCTCCAACTGACACCTGGAACATATTCAACCATAAAAATAGCTGCGGAACACCTGATCGGCTATGGAACGTCTATATTTTGTAGCTATACTGCACAAAATTATTAAAACATCAAAAACCATGAAATACAATATGTTAATCAATTGCATGTATCCTTGGGACAATCCTAAACATTCTTCATTGATTGGGGCTTATGAATTGATGAAAGAGAGGTGAAATGAGATGAGAAGTTTGTAAAGAAAAGGGAAATTCTAGGGTTCAACACCTGGGTAGCAAGTACTGGGTAGAAAATTGTGACCTCTCCCAGGAAATGACCTGAAAAGTGCGACCTGTCAGAGAAAGGGCGTTTTAGTGTTGTTTTTGGCTGAGATCTGGGAGTTTTATGGTTGAGGGGCATAGGTGCCCCCAGGCATGTTATGGTCATGCCAAAGAGTATTTAGAAATAGGGAATCTAAACACATTTTTATGATGTGGTGCACCATTTGTTTTTTTTTATGGTTATGCAGTTAGAGAAAGGGAATGGAGGATTACCAATCTCTTTTGGTATTGCATATATGAAGCAAATGGAATTAATTTTCTGGGTTGGCCTACATGGTGTCACTATCCCAAAGAGAGGATTTGGAGATAATGAAATGGTGTTATCCTATAAAACCCACAGGTTTGTCAACAACAATGTCTAGGGGACTGGGTCGCTGATGTAAAATGAAGGAATGATGAGGGGTATCATCCCTAGAGTGATCGGAAGTGATATGAGACTCTAGAGGTTCTTCTAAATGGGGAAGACTAAGGGTACTAGAGTCGACACAACCAGATACACTAGGAGAGTTGTGGAGAATTGCTTCTCCCGGTCTCTCAAATATGGGTGCCCCCTTACCCAAACATTGGGTGTCAATGTAATTTCCACAAGGTGTATGTGGTTCGAATGCATGGGTTTCATGTAAGGGGGAATATATAAAGTCAGGGGTGGTGTATGCTTCCATAATTTTGTCATCATAATAGACGATGAGGTGACTGGTCAAAGAAGGACCACATAGTGTGGCGAAGCTACCTGACTCATCATCATGAGAATAAAGGTTCACATGCGCATTGTCACGAGGGGTGACAAAAAAACAATTTGATGAAGGATCCACCGATGTTGAGCCCAAGGTGATTCTTGAAGGGAGGTTAGGCAAAACAGAAGGGGAAGTCTCAAGAGGGTCTTCCACCGTGGATCTCATAGATGATGATAGGTAGTGGACAGTGGCTGAAGACTGTCATTTCGACATCCAGAGGGGGAATGTCTATGGGAGTGGATGTGTCCTTTGGTTCTACTAAAGAAAAATGCTCAAATAAGGGAGTGGTGGGCTCATTGCGCTTTCCCTCGAATTGGCGAACTACTGCTAGAGAGGTGCGAAAGTCCTCAAGGTGGGGATAGAGGCGAGTATAGTGGCCATAGAAATCACACAAAGCACAAGGATGATTTGTGTGTAAAGACTTGCGTTTTAGGACTGAATTGGGTATAGTGACATATACCTCAGGGATATCAGACTCCGGAAACACTTTGTTAACCATTGGCTTGAGAAGAGGCAATTGAGGACAATTATGGGTGGCATCACCGATAACATCACACAAATCACACTGGGGGGTATGCTTTGGAGGCTAAGGAGGAATAGGGTTTGTCGGGGAAGCCTTGTCTTTAGATGCCTTCTTGCGAGCTTTGGCCACTTTACCCAAAGTTTTCGCAACAGGAAGAGGTTCCCATTGAGGTGGCTGAGGCACGGTAGCAGAGGAAGGGGTCATGGGAACCAGTTGAATCGGGGTAAAAGAAAGATAAGCTTTGGGTTGACCAGGCGGGGTAGCAACTGGGGGATCAATGTACCAGAGGGGAATCCCCAGGGTCATGTTAGGAAGGGATAAGGTAGCCATGACAGGTACCGAGAACACTCCAGGAGGGGGAGCTAGGAATGGTATCTGACCGGAGGGGTGCGGGATAGCTCCGAGATGGTTAAGGCTAGGAGGAACCATGCCAGGAGGGTAAAGAGGCTCATGGATACCAGCTGCAGGTGAAGGGCTAGGAGGAGGGGGTCCAGGAGGCTGATTCAAAGTGCTAGGATCAGGTTGCGGAGGGCGGGGCTGCTGACTAGCCAAAGCGGGCCACTTGAGGGAAGCCCGAGGCGATTGCATCATGCAAACACTCGATGAGCTCAGATTAGAGACAGGAGGAGAAATAACAGGGAATGAACCAAGAAAAGAGGAGTATTTCTAGACTCCAGGTGAGAAAATGGTCAAGGGGTTGATGGTTTGCTTATTGGCCACCAAAGATATGATGGACTTAGGGGAGGTCTGAGACTTCGGTTCGTAATATGTCAACTGGTCAATGGTGACTATCTTTCCATTATGGGGAAATGACATCTTGCAGTGAACCATAGATGGTATAGAAAACATCGCATAGGTTTAGCTATGACCCAATACAATGTTGTAATCTAAGGGGGCATCAATGACTTCTATGTCAACACAAACAATACTGCCCACAAGAGTGATAGGACAATTGCGGAACATGAAAATGTGCTTGGAGGAGTGGCTATCCCATGCTCGAAGGGTGATAGTGGAAGGGTCCAACTTAGGTGATCCAAGTTGCTTCCAAACCGAAGCGGACATCACATAGGTGGATGCCCCCTCATCAATGATACAATGGAAAACATTGGCATTCCAGATCTTGACGGGGATTTGGAAGGCGACGGAAGCAAGAACGGGAGGATGTTCTAACCGGTCAACATCAAATATGATCAAACGATCATCTGAAGGGTCTACAATGCCCATGGAAAATAGTAGATCTTTTTGTTGTGAAGGGAACGACTGGAGGAGTTCCAGCGTTGAGATGGAAGCAGGAGATTGTGCCAAATCATCTACTATACTATACGAATGGGCATCTTTGCCAGAAGCAACATTTCGGTGTAATGGTCCTTTAGGGATCTTGGTATGAACCTCCGCCTTATGCTGAGGGATATGTAAAGGACCATTGGTTGTCAAAAGAGGCTCTGTAGAACCTCAACAAGGGGACTTGAGGGCAGACGTAGTAGGAGGCTTGTTGTACTGACGAGACCGATTCTGAAGGTTGAGGTCAACAGTAATGGGTTGGTCAGGGTTCATCATGAGAATCTGGTAATCGGGGGTACCAGATGGAGGAGATTGAGTGGCTTCCTGACCTTCAGGTGGTTGGGCAGCCACGAATCCTTGCTAAGGGAAAGGATTGGTAAACACAGACGGCTAGATAGGCGCGACATTGGGAGAAACGGAAGGGGAGGCTTGTTTTCCTTGTGATGCTGCTTGAGTCTCCCACATCTGTTGCATCTGTGGTAAAAGAGGACAATCGTGGGTGTAATGACCATAGACACCACAACAAGAACAAGGCTTATTCATGTGAACAGGCATGTCTTGCTTGGGCTGAGTGCCCTGTTGCTGATTAGTAGTGTTAGGTGCATTACCTTGTGGATTAGGTCCAGGATTACCGGGGGAAGATTGATTTTGGGTGCCTTTCCTATTCTTTTTGTAAGTAGGAGGATTAGTCACACCCTGCTGTGCATACACCTACCCCTAAGGGGGCAGTGGCTATTGTTGCGAGGGTTTAGAAGGCAAGGGAGGCGGGGGTGCTAATGCTGGAGGAGCTGGAGCACCAGGCTGTGGATACGAATAATAAGGAGGTTGGGTAACAATGTGGTAAATAGGTTGGGAAAAAGGAGGAGGCATGCCATATCCTAGATACATGCTACCGGGAGGGGGGAAAGTGCTGGAGGAGCTGGCCCCTCCTTGAGGGAAACCATATACCATGGGAGGATGAGTGCATGGATGAGAAAGAGCTCCAACGATACTGTCAGTGGCATGGGATGCCCCCAGAGTGTTGGCACCACCAGGTCGAGGGAGATCAGGTAAGACGATATAAACATAACCAGACTGAGCGTAGATCAGGTCATATTTTAATGCAATATGGAGAGAGAATTCTTCGGTTTGAGAGAAATGTGATGCGACATATTTTCCTATAGTAGGCAAAAGGGATCTAAGGAACTAGTCCATGTAGACACGGTCTTCGAAGGTAGGGCTCGACATAGGCACTTTCTTCTCCACCATTCTTGGACATGATCGGATAGGCGGGTCGCAGACGATTGATGGAAATAAGTCAAAAGTTCGGTACCAATGTCATAACGAAGGGGAAGCTGGAAATAAAACAAAAAGGCCCGGGAAAGAGTCGCAAAGGTGGTATGAGAGGAGGAGGCCTAATCAACATACCACTTAGAGGCTTCACCAGTAAGCATACGTTGGAACACCCGAAGACGGACGAAGTCATCAATAATGGAGTTAGATGAACACCACATGTGGAAAGATCAAACATGGTTTGTTGGATCTTCTCCAACGAGACCTTCAAACTTGGGGATGTCAGAAGGGAGCTTGGTTGGCATAGTATGCCAACCAGCATCATGGCATATGGGGCATTGATCAACTGGTTAAAATCGAAAATATTGAGGCTTGCCATATAGGGGAGCAAGGGAGCAGCTAGGATATTTCTTGTTACAGTCCCACTAGTAATATTCCCAGCATTAGGGCTAGGGCTACCACCAACGTTAGGTCCTAAACCAGACATGGTGAAGGTGACAGGGGGAGAACTGGGGATGGAACCAGAAGGGGAACCCAATGAACTAGAAGAGGATTCGGAATGTGGACTCAGAGGAGGACTAACTCGAATCCTACGCGGAGGATTAAGTCTTCCTAACGGAAACTGAGAATGAAGGCCAAGAAGTCTCAGGGATAAACGCCTTGGGGCGCAATGATGAAAGCCGCCAAACATGGCACAAAGGGAAGAAAGACCAACAAGGGAAAGGAGGTGTAGGATCAAATGATTACAATGTAGAAACAAGGGCAGAGAGGTGCAGGATCAATTGCCTGGCAGTGTTAACCAGACTCTTCTTCACTTAGGGTGTGTGAGTTAAGTCTGTAAATTTTAATTTTTAAACCCAGACGTTTGTAGAGAAAAAGAAAAAGTGTGCTGTATAATTGTAAATAAACCTGCAGATAATAGTATATGAAACTAAAATAAGAGAAAATAAACAACTAATTATGAATTAATCTAAACCCAAGGAGGTAGGCCACTCAACAACTAGTCTGTGGGTGGGAAAAAATCTAGTCAAAAAACACCAAAATAGCCAATAGATCTAAAGTCGGGAGAGACAATGATCTAAAGGTCAGATCTGCTGGAAATAGGTGTAGAAAAACATCAAACAATCAAAGGGAAAATTATTGTAAATGAGGTGGCGAAAGGCTACAACCTGGAGGGAAGTGGAGGGGACCCTAGACGAAGACCCAAAAAAACTAAAATGAGGTGTTTTGGATGGATGAATAAACATTCTGAAGTGGATCTAAAGGCAAGGGATCAGATCTAAAAAATGGTTGAACACACTGAAATTTCGGACGACCTGTTGCAGCTAAAACTCCTCCTAGAAAGGTGGAGGGTACTGAAGCCCTAAGGGGCTAATTTCCCACTTTTATGAGTAAAAAAAAGCAAGTATAGGTCCAAAACGGGAAGAGACGGAGGTCAGACAACCCTAAAGAGAGGCCCAGACAAGCCCAGAAAAATCTCAGAAAGATTCTCGCAAAAAGTTCAGGTCGCAGTTTCTGACCTGTTTTCTGCAGAGGTCATAGGTTTTGGCCTGTTTTCTACATCCTGGAGGTTCAGGTTGTAGTTTTTGGCCCAAAAAGTGCGACCTACACTTTCGACACTCTCAGGAGTAGGTTTCAGAAAAAAAATTCGTCTTAGTTGCGGCTAATGCCTGTCACCTGCGCAATAGGTCCAAAAACACACAGAAGTTAGAATTTTTAATGTTTTAGGGTTTTATAGGTTAAAAACAACATCAAGAAAAGAAAAACAAGAATCTGAAGAGAAATCCTAGGGTTTGAAGCAGCTGGTCATGTAGGGATCTGAAAAATGACAGAGGTCATAATCGTAAACGCTTGTGGAGTCACCAGTTGTTAGTATGAAAAATACTCACTTTAGTTGTGCATAAAAAACATCCTTAACATCAAAGATGGCTACCAATTTATTTAGATCTGCAGTTAGTTGACCAAGATAAATGCTACAAAATCTAGATATATGCATTAAAAGACATTAAGCAGTAAATAAAAGCAAGAGTTGCTCCATGTATCCAATAGACAAGACAAGAATATTTTTAAAGAATTTTTGTATTTTTTGAACCCTGGGAAAGGAACATAGAAAGATGTTACCAGTGCCCCTCAATGGGATGGGTTCTTATAAGTCCTCAGCACTTCAGATCTAAGATCTCTCTCTCTTGATGGTGTAGAAAATCCAGACAAAAAATGGAACTCAAAGGGAGCTCACAAGAAAAATGGTGCCAAAATATGACAATGATGGAGGATCAAAGTCAGACCAAAAGTATAGATCCAGAGTGATCTTTAGGCAACAAAAGGTAGTGAGTGAATTGAAAATCCCTTCTATTTATAACAAAATATTGAGTTAGTCTAGATATTGGTGCATAATTAAAATATTATCAACCAATTCTAGATCCAACTTTTATGGAATATTTTATTATATTTGTTGGAGGGAAAAATTTTGAATTTGGTCAAATCCCTTTATTTGTAAATAATAAATAAATAAACGATTTATTTATTATTTTAAGGATTTAGTTGAGTAATAATCAAATAAATAATGATTTATTCAATTATTTATAAATGATTTAGTCAAATTTAACAAGGAATATTATTTAAATAAAGTTTAAATAATTATTCCTAGAAAATAATAAGATAAATAATGATTTATCTAATTAATTTTCCTTTTTTGGGTTAAATATGACCAGGAATATTAATTTAAATGTTGTTTAACTAATTATTCCTTGAGGAAAATAAAAAAAATGTGGATTTATTCAATATTTCCTCATGGGGTTTCCTGTTTAGACCATAAACAACTTAATAAATGTGGTTTACTAAGTTATTTTCATAGTGCAAGTAATTTTACTTCAGGTAAAATTGGTCTTACATGGTATACTTTGGTCCATCTAATAGTAACAGGTTAGATGACCAAAAAATGATATAACACTTGCTGATATAAGGCCACCCCCAGGAGTAGCTCTCTTGCACTACCCAGATGCCTTTAATCCAGAGATGGCATTCCAAGTAAGAGAAAGGGACATTGCAACCCTTAAAGAAATGAAAAATATTGCAGTTGATGTGGAAGTGAACCTGCTACATAGAGAGGCAAAGTTTAAAACAAAGGAAGAATTGATCCAGTTTGATTCTCTACCTTTATGCTTTAATTCATCTCAGATTTTGAAAGGGAATATTGGTCACATTTTGGTTGATAATCACAGGAGAAATCATGAGATGCCAGTGGAACCAATGCTATAGTCATCTAAAACACTTCATGACCCAATAGTTGATACATTGGATGATTGGATTTTCAAAGTCAGTTTCAATGTACACATAATAATTTTAGAAGCTTTTATGATATGGATATGATTAGACATTCTTCCCTATTGTCTGGTTCAGTAGAAGTATCGACAAAAAATTCATCAGATAAAATGCAAACATGTTCTGAGTTGTTTTAAGACAAGGAGAACACATGTGCAGTACCAAGTTATGAGGTTGGATCGATTGGGTCAGCATATTCAGCAGTAGGTCAAGTGTATCTTGATCCAGTGGCTATCTATATTGAGAAAATTTTTATCACAAAGCCACCATACCTTTTCAGCACTTCTGTTGTGGTTCAGGTTTACCAAGCTCCTTGCAAGGAATATCGGGCTGGGAATTCATATCAAATACCATTAACAGGTTTGTTCTTAATTTTGTTGAAAAATAGTGAAAGAACAAAATTATTAGAGCAGTTGCTTGCTTGGTTACACTAGAATTATTGTATCATTTATAATAGTAGTAATTACAACATATTAGGGTAGGTAGGTGTGCAAATAAGCTCAACGGTATGAGCATATTTCCAGTTTTAGTTTCAGATTGCTTTGCAGTTTTCATTTCAAGTGTGTTTTAGATTTCAGTTTCAGCATAGGTCAGATTTCAGCATTCAAGTTTTTCAGGGTGAGGCATTGATTTCCATTTTGATAGTTTGCAATGAACAACTCAGTTGTAGCTTCAGTTCAAATTTAAATTATGAATTTATGACTCCATGCACCCAATAAAGCACATGCATTCAGGCCTCCAAGTTCTCAACGCACTTAGAACATCACGTTGTCCCCAGATGGAGCCAAAATGTTAGCCTGTGACCGCACACAAGGTGGAGAAGTGGCCCCTATAAGGAAATGTTGGATTGTGGTTCTTATGAATAGATAAGGCAGCATCATAGTTAATCAAATGAAGAGCAAGATCAGCTAAAGTGAATGCCAAGCACTTCAAGCACGGGTTAGGCGGGCCCCTCGCAGTCAAATGAGGAATGGGCACTTTCCACTTACCTTTTTGCATCGCTAACATTTCTGCCTATCAAAAATCGCACATCGCAAATTTTAACCTTTACCCTCCACTTCTCATAACTAAACTCCCGAACTTGCAATTTTCGATATAATTCAAGGCCACCTCCTTGCCACGTCACCTCCGCTCATCGCACTTCGCACTTTGAAATTTTTAACATTTACCTCCGCCGCGCAAAAACTTCCAATTTGCAATATGTGATATGAGTTTGGGCCCCACCTCCTCCATGCCAAGTCACCTTCCGACATCGCACTTCGCACTTTGCAAGTTTTAACATTTACCCTCCACTTCTCATAACTAAAATCCCCGACTTGCAATTTGCAATATAAGTTGGGCCCCACCTACGCCATGCCACGTCACCTCCGCTCATCGCACTTCACAAGTTTTAACATTTACCCCCCGCTTATCATAACTAAACTCCCCGACTTGAAATTTGCGGTATAATTTGGGCCCCACCTTTGTCGTGTCATGTCGCCTCCTGCCCATCGCACTTCAAAAATCACAAGTTATAACCCTTACTCCCGCTTTCTCAAAATAAAAACTCCCGATTGCGATATTCGATATCAATTTGGGCCCCACCTCCATGCCACGTCATCAATAGCCCTTCCACGGCCTTTGTCTCAACTTTTTCAGTGTTAAACCATCCCGCTATGTGTTAATGTCCTAGGCCCCCTTCTAAAGCTCGGTCTCTGGTTTTGCAAGTTAAGCACAACATGGTTTTTTTGTGGAACAAGCACAACTATGGTTGATTCAGTTTTTCCATGAAATCTCTGCTAAAGAGCTAGGCATGCATAGCATGACTGGTCATTTCATAACAGTTAATGTGAATCATGAGAACGAAGGAGTGGAGGCTTCCCACACCAAGGGGAATCTTGTGATGGAAGCCAGACACCCCACCTGTTCACAACCACTCCTCGCCGCCCCATTTTGAATATTCCAAGATTTGGCCTCCGTAGCCAACTATGTTTTCTCTTTTACTATTTGATTATGATGTTTTCCCGGTGAAATCTCACTTTCACCTGATTCTATTTTGATTTTTTCATTACAAGAGTGATTGCTTGATGCATGATCTGTGAGTTAGTTAGGATATTTTGATTTCACATGTGTGGGCCGATCATGAATTTTTATTCGATCGTAAACCCTCAAAGGGAACTCTATATGTAGAGAGTTCAGAGATGAAAGAAAGGTTCTGAATTTTGGAGAAATTTTGTTGTAGTTATGTATGATTGTGCTCTTTATGCTCTAAGACACATATTTGGGAGAGTTGTTTTGAAAATAATATGATATACAACATTGTTTATTTGGATTCCAGATGGAGCAATGAGTAGTATGTATCTGTATTCTCTTGTTTATTAGTCATCTCCTGTTTATGTATAATCATCTTTCAATGTTCTGTTGCTTTGATGATTTGTGTAATGTAGTTGTCAGTGGTAAGCATTTTTATCCATGAATTTGTGTATGTATAACGCTCATGTGTTAAATCTGTTGTGCTCCCTTAATTTTCACTCCACGAATCTCTGCTGTTGGTCATATTTCACTTGCATCCACTTCTTATTAGTTCATGGGAGATAGATTCTTCAGAATTTTAAGCATGTCTCTCGCGGGTTCCTCCTCCTCCGTTCCTTCTCAACATATCTGCATATTTTGAAAACCTCTGTTCATTGTTTCATACTTGGCCCACTTGAATAGCCACTGAGCCATACAGCCTCCTGAGACCTCTCGCAGTATAGGGTAATTCACATGAATCAAACTCCAAAGTCTTCACCATTCCTGAACCACCACAATCATTATTCTCCTTATCAATATTCTGTCAGAGGCACCCTTAAAATCATCCACATCTAACCTCTGATTTCAAGATGTCCTAGAAATTGGTATTTTGCAACTCAAGGTTTCTCTAGGAGCTACAACATTACCGATATCATATTAGATTTCTCATGCACTTCACAGCAGTGAAGTCCCTAAACTTATGCGATTCCTTGTATAGGAGTGTGAGAAATATGGAAGAAAGGGTGTAGGTCATGAACACAGATCATTACCCTAGACTCTTTCATCACAACTTGGTGAAGATCATAGTTCTCCATTAGTCGGTTGAGAAGAACATGACATGGGATGCCTTCATTGAAACAGCTTTTCAGATGCACACAACTACTACACCAACTCGGCAACCAAGCATATCAATTTCCATGTCAGCATAGCCTACGGAGGTGGGATCATCAAGAAATTTTTTTTGAGGTTTAAAAGAGGCCTGGGCCTGAGGTTACTCTCACCTATCAAAGGGGAAGGAGGCTTGTATTTTCTCCTCGGAAATAGGAAGGGGCCAAGCCTATTTCACTACAAGGATCACCATCAGCACTGCATGAGGCATCCTTGCATGATGAGGAGGAACATGATTTTGACTTGGTTGACTTGGTGGACCATGATGAGTAGTAAAACTTGCAGAGGGTAATCAAAGACAAGGATGCTCAGATCAAAGAGCTCCAAGATCATTTTTCAAGGTCCTAATTCATCATTTCATTTATTGAATAGGAGAACAATCAACTCAAGAAAAATCATTTGATTTTGGAGAAAAGGTTGTTTGAGGAAAAAAAACATGAGAAAGGAAAAGCAGTGGCTAAGAATAATGAGCATTAAAGTCAAGTGAAGAGGAAGAGGCCAACAACCATGGGTCTCAAGAAGGCATTTCACAGAGAAAAAGAACAAAACCATATAGATGAGGAGCTCACTTTTGAAGAAAGGATTGCCAAAGAGATCAATGAGGACAAGGAGTTTTGGCTTGAGAAGGTGCATACTCACTTGGAGAAGCTCTTGTAAAATTCATACAAGGATAACAAGATTCACAAACACATGGCTTCCCGCTATCAAAAAATAAATCAAATTGCACACATAAAAATCAAGAAATAGCAAGACAAGGTTAAACAAACCCAAGACAAGCTTAAGAAAACCCTAATAAGCCAAGGGGAGAAGGGAAAATTTTATTTTCTTGTTGATGCCTTCATGATTATTACACTTCATGCAACAGCTCGGGACCAATTTTGGGGAGATTTGGAGCAATTTTTGGTTTTTGGTCAAATTTGGTGCAAATTCAGAAAAACAATAAATTTCACTAAGGCTGGAAGCACAACGCCTTGGTGTTGCATTTTTTCCTCAGGGCACCAAATGGAAAGTGTCTTACATTTTTGAAAATATTATTCCCTCCTCTCAAAACCCATTTCCTCATATTTTCTAGAAAGGGCATAGATTTTGAGAAAAATGAGAAAAAGGGGTCAAAAATTAGCATTCTACCCCTCTTTTTGATAGGCACTGCGCATCGATAGGCACCTTGGGATAATGATTTTTTGAAGCCCTTCCCATGGCTAATTTTCAAAAATTCAAAGTGTTATGGAAACTAGACAGGAAGATCTAGTTTACCGTTCTCTCATATTTTCATTTTTACCCCAGGAATGTGTCCAAACTTGGCCTCCAAGTTGATGTTACGCATCTGCAAATTTATGAGTTTTCAATTACAAATTTCACTGTGTAATTTTTGGCAATTCTTAGTTTGAATTTTGTAAAAGTGAAAAGGTGAATGTGGATGAATGTGGGTAAATGGTAAATATGGAGGTAAATAGGTGTCTTACCCTTCATTTAGTGTTTTGAGGATATGTCTCTTAGTGGTCAGATTAAGGAGGAATTTGTTGTGAAACCTGCCTAGTGTGTAGCTGACTTCAAATAGATGTGTGAATTTGAATTTCTTGATGGAAAATTCGACCTCCAAAGGAGGATTTCGACCTCACTAGCTATATGAGTCCTTTTGTAATCATTTCCTAGGGTTGGAATCTTGGACATTGAACTAGTGTATTTCAGTTTGATAAAGTAATACAATGAATACAGAGAAAATTTGTAGCTTAAATTCAGGGATTCATGTGGTGAGCTTGTATGGCTATGTTTCTCTTTTTTAAGTCACTTCATTGAATGCTTTCTCTTTCCATTGCATACCTTCTGCTTCCACTCATTTTTTTTAAAGGTTTTAAGCACAATTAATGAGTAATACATGCCTTGTTTTTATGAGATGATGGTGATGTGTTTATTTTCTTCTTAAGGAATGAATTAATACTTATATGCTTGTTTCTGATCTCTCTGCTCATCCTACACTATAACCATACAACTTATTGGGTCACTCAATCTTGCCTACCTTGCCCCTTTATTCCGCTGCAATTTTTGCTCTTTTAACCCTACCAGTGTTTCAAGCCTAGCTCTATAAGTCCATTTTCATCCAACACAAAAATACAAATCAATAAAAACCTAGAGCCGACTATACCTAGCCTAAAATATCCATTATCCAGTCAATTTGGCTATGATCTCATTGAGAGAGCCCTCTCAACCTAGTAGGGCTAGCTACTAGGTCAAAGTGGTATGTGGTTACCTTTGCTGGTCTCCTTCTCAGCCTTCGGAGATCCAGTGGAGTGCTAACTCATAATACTCAAACAAGAAATGTTGAATGATGCAAATAATCTCTCTCACAATGATAATATATTGTTGAAACAATGAAAACTTCCCTCCAAAAATTTTCGTTGATTTTTTTTGCTTGAAGTATGTCCCTCCAAATTTTATTTAAACGAATTATTTGAAAATTATTTATTAAAGTATTCTCATAATATGGACTTTAATTTCGAATTAAATTCCCTAGACATTTTTCACTTAAAATTTGTTTTCAAGCTAAATTATATAACTTTTACTACATTATAAATTTTATTTTTTTAATATTCATCATAGGTTTTAATCCCACATTTACCCTACTGAAAACAATTCCATTATTTCCACTTTATAAGAAATTTCATTTTCACTATTCCACACATCACGTCAACATTTCTTGGGGTTTGTTTAAAAGCTTGGAACAATTTTCTAGAGCAGCAACATTGTCAATGGGAGATTCTCGCTTTTGAAAGGTTTATTTTGTTTATATTATTCTGGAAGTTAGTAAACTATTAAAATTAATTAAATTCAAGATATTTTAAACCCTTAAAAATTCACAAGCTTTTATAGTTCATTTTTTTAGGTAGAAAACGAAATAATTTCTTTTTTAATCTAAAATAAAAAAAAATAACATGCACATTGTGGGTGGGCTCACCTGGGGGTAGCACATGGCTGTTATGGCCCAAGTGGGCGTGCCCACCGGCCCCCTAGGAAAACAGGGGGGTTGATTCTGAGAATCGTCCCCCCCGCCCAAGTGGGCATGCCCATCGGCCCCCTAGGAAAATAGGGGGGCTGATTCTAAGAATCGTCCCCCCTGCTTGCCCAGGGGGCCAGTGGGCACGCCCACTTGGGCCAGGGCACCCGTGCTACGGGAAGAGGTGCCCACAGGGTGGAATCTGCCCGAGCCTAGAGAGTCGGACCCTGCCTGGCAGGAGGCCGATTCTAATAGCTAGCCCCACTGCCAGGTAGGAGGCGCGATTCCCAAAATCAATCGCCCCCCTGCTTGGAAGGAGGCTGAGAATCGGCCTCCTGCAAGGCAGGGAGGCTAATTGCCAAAATCAAAACGACCCCTACCTGGAAGGAGGCCGATTCCAGGAATCGGCCCCCCTACCTGGCAAGAGGCCGATTTTGGGAATCGGCCACCCTACTTGGTAGGTGGTCGATTCTCAGAATCGGCCCCAAGAAGATAGAGCCATGTGGGTACGTCCACCCACAACACGTTCCCACGATGCATTTCTACGAGCATACGTGCCCACGTGGCGGTGTCCGCATGAGCCCGAGGGTGCCCAAGGCAGGGAGGCTGATTCTGAGAATCGGCCCTGATTCTCAGAATCAACCCCTTGCACATATAACCTTCCTTGATGTCATTTTCCTACAAAAATATTTATCTACGTATAAATTACTAAATCACAAAAAAAAAATATCTTACGTAAACAAAATAGAAGTCTAGTTTAAAAAAAAAATGATATTTTTATGCATTTTTTTCCCCAACACAAACTGTAAAAAAATTATATTTTTTTTTTACATTTCATCTCCCCAACAACCCCCCTCCCCATATATATATATATATATATATATATATATATATATATATATATATATATATATATATATATATATATATATTGGGGGGTTGATTCTCGAATTGGCCCCCCTAAATTTTGAAAAAGTTCCTTTAAAAAATATAGTTTTTTTTTTAATATTTTCTCTCAACCCCACTAAAAAAAATTTAAATTTTTTTTAGATGCCTAAGGGGTCAATTCGAGAATCGGCCACGATTTTGAGAATCAACCCTTTCGGCATATAATTTTTATTTTTATTTTATATGCCGAAAGGGTTAATTCTAAGAATCGTCCCTTTGGAATATATATATATATATATATATATATATATATATATATATATATATATATATATGCCAAAAGGGCTAATTCGTAGAATCAACGCCGATTCTCGGAATCGGCCCCTTGCATATGAAAAAAAATCTTTGTTATATGTGTAAGGGGTCGATTCTCAAAACTAGTCTCCCTACCTTGGGCACCCTCGGGCTCGTGCGGACACAACTGTGGCGCTTCCACCCGTAGCACAACACCGTGGGCATGTCTGCGGGCGGATGCGCCCCATGCGTACGCCCACAACACGACGTCGTGAGGATCGGGCGGGCACCCCACCCACGGGCGTTGTGCCGAGCTTGAGGGCGACCAATATAGGGAGGCCTATTATGAGAATCGGCCCCTTGCACATATAAAAATTTTTTTTTAATATATAAGGGATTGATTCGAGAATCGGGCCACAATTTCGAAATTGGCCCTTTGGGCATATAATTGTTTTTTTTATATGAAAAGAAAATTAATTTTTATATGCCCAAAGGGTTGATTCTTAGAATCGAGGCCGATTTTGGAATCGGGGCCGATTTTCATAATTGACCCCTTGGGCATATAATTTTTTTTTTTAGTGGGGTTGCGAGAGAATTTAAAAAAAATAAAAAAATTAAAGGAACTTGTTTTAAATTTAGGGTGGGGGGGGATTCGAGAATATCAAAATTATTTTTTTTTCTAGGGGGGTTCGAGAGATGACATGTAAAAAAAAAATTTGTTTGAACAGTTTATGTCGGGGAAAAAATGTATAAAAATATAATTTTTTTTTTACCTAGTTTTCTATTTTATTTACGTAAGATATTTGTTTTTTGTGATTTAGTAATTTGTATGTAGATATATATGTTTATAGGAAAATGGCATCAATGAAGGTTTTTGTTAATCTTTTTGGACCAAAGTCAACGTTTGCATCATCTAAAGCTACAGGCAAGCCTTCCAAAATCACTGCTGGACGAACTGCACCTCAGTTAATTACTGAAAATGTGGGAGATGCATGCACAAAAGAAAAGAAGTTGGTTTCGTACTGGAAGAAATCAACAGAAGTGAATCGTTCAAAATATGCATTGTTTCTGAAAGATATAGAAGATGAATCTCTGCAGTTATATCTATATGCTAGTAAGAATTTTGATGTTGAAACTTATGACCTAGTGTGAAAATTATTAGACCTATATATTATTCCAAATACTGAAAGTGTTTATATACTTTCAAATTTTCCCAAGTCACATGATAAACTTAGATATAATTTTACATTATCGATGTATAACAGAGGGGAAGATTCTTCAAAGATATGCAAACAAATCGTACAAAATATTGCACAAAATATTGTAAGTATTTTTATTTACAATTATATGTTTTGTGTTATTCAAATTGTATCATTGTATTTTTAATAACCTAGTTAATATTGACATATTATATTTTCATTTAGAGGATTTTGTTGAGGGCATTTCAATTATGTTGGGGGGATCTATTACATAGAGTGAAATATTATGAATTTTATCTCTATTTTCTATGAACATGAAGCAGAATATATGGGAAAGAAGCAAAAAGAAAAACTTCATGATGCTATCAGATTGTATCAAAGGGATCAATATAGTAAAGGTAGACATGTTACTTTTCAAAATGAGGAAGTTGATGTTGAAGCTTAAGCCGAAGATGAAGAATGTGTTTCCATATGTGAGGATCAGATTAGAACTAATGTTAGAAAGGATAAATGCGTGGAAAACACACAAAAAAATGTCCAAGAAGGTCTCTCTACTAGTTGATGATGAGGAGGTTGTTTCGGTTGAAGAAAATATCATAACCAATAGGAGGAAGAAACAAAAAAATTCTCATTCTGGAAAAAAACATGGACAACAGTGAAGGGCCTAGTGAAAACTCAAAAGCAAGCAGGGAAATCATTACACCAGGAGATGATTTAGAGGATGGCGTTATGAAAAAAAATACAATGCCATTCTACATCATTTGGCAAAGACAAATTTAATTGAGGGTGGTCGGAAATTTAAACTTAATGTCATTCAAGTATACAAGCCAAATGAAGGGCACTTCAAATATCAAATTCGAAAGCCACGCCACTTGCATGTACACAATTTGAAAACATTGATGACGCACAACCCTTTTAGAAATGTGGTTGATTATGTTCTCTTGTTGATCCAAGTCAGGTTCCTAACAAATAATCATTTAACAAGTAAAATTTTTTTGAATACAAATATTATGTACTTGGGGGCAACCATTCTGTAGAAGCTCAAAGGCAATTGATGGAGGAATATTCCAATAAACCGTGTTTTGAAACAATGAAATGCATCATTTATGCTGGTTTAATAGATGCAGAAGTAAAGTTATTGACATGGGATTATAATTCAGATAATGAGTATAGGATGTATATGACTTTCATCCAAAGGGTTAGATTTATTCATAGTGAATTTGAAGAAAAATGTGGTGGTGGTAAGACAAAGGTTGATCATGCATTCCAGAAGGAATGTTGTATGGAAATCGGTTATCAAATCGAAGAAAAAATAAGTTCAAAATGTGGCAAAGTAAATTATGAAATATTCAGAGGTATGGATAAAATTTTCGAGTTGGCATTTAAAACATGAGAGATATGGGAATTGATTGATCATATTATTGAGTTATGGGAGAACGTTGGCATCAAACGTCAGAAGGTCAAAAAGTCTAAACCATTAATATGTACCAGCAGTAAATCAAGTCCTGAAATGAAGCTCATTCCAGAATATATGACTATCACACCTTGGAGATCAATGCAAAGAGTGAAGGATGAAAAAAATTTCAAAAAAATATTATCTCGTGTAAAATCAGGAGAATTATCAATGTAGGAAATGTCTAAGGAATTTCTAAAGTTGGTTATTTTTACTTATTTTTGGATTATAACTTTATGTTAAATATACTATATTGTTGTTGGTTTTATTTGTTATACATATCACTATATTAACATTGTTTACTTTATTTATTCGGTCACAAGGTTTATATGAAATTACAAGAAAAAATGGTTAAATTGTTGAATGAAGATAGTTGGGATGATGTTGTACGCAACTATCCAGATCCAAGTTCTACATCAGTGCTAAAAGATCTTTATCTTGCATTTAAAAATGTATGTTCATTCATACATTCATTTCTATTCATATGTATATTGTTTTTAATTTATAACTTATACATTGCTTTTGTTTATTTTATTAAAGATGAAGAAGGATGCAAATGGAGCACTGGGTAGTTTCAAAAGCTTTATTGAAAAAATTAAAATGAAAAGGATGAGAAAACAAATTCTTAGTGATGTTGAACTTGATCCCAGTATTAATAATTTAATTTGGAATGGGCTCCACACTATCCAATATCAAATAATATCAGGTGATTGTGAAGCCATTGAAAAACTCATACATAAAATGGATTATTCCCTGGTTATTGCAAATATTTCTCATGGTTTCAATATCCCAAAAATTGAATATGATAGTGACCCTTATACTTATCAAGCATTTAGTAAAGTGGTTGTGGGATTTCTAGAAGTCACAACATCACCATTATGGATATTTGTGACATTTCATTGAGGCATACAATTGGAGTTGTTATTATTAAGCTTTAAGGGAAAAGCAAGTTAAGGATGCAACTTATATGGTAAGACGTTGAAATTGTGTGTTTGATTAATGTTAAAAAATTCATTTATGTACAAGTTAATTGAACTTTTACTCTTTCATATTACAGGAAAAAGCCAAATCTTATTTGTGGTGGAAATCAACCAATTCTAAGTGATTGTGAGTTCATTCATGTTGAAAGTTAGACAAAGGATGATAGCTACGAGCCTATTCTTTTCAATCAAGTAAATGGAAATAATCATAGCCAAGTACTAGTCCATAGTGTCGTTGTAAAAAAACTAACATATAAAGATAAAGAAGCAAAAGGAGAGATAGTTAACATTGATAAAAACCACAGACATTGGTTAACTATCTTTTAGATTTATGTTCAAATGAAGGAGATTGGGTTTTGGATTTATTTTGAGGCTCAAGTAAGTTTTATTATATAAGAATGAATTTCACTATTTTATTTTTTAATTTTTTTTGTGTTTATACTAATTTACTAAATTTTTTCTTTTATACTTGATGATTAGGTACAAAACTAGCATGTTGCTTACAAAAAGGAAGAAATTGCATTTCCATTGAAAAAGAACCAGTACAATGCAAATTTATTCAACAAAGAATCAATGCTCTTCATTTTTTTCCAGATGCAGTGCAAGAAGTTGGTTTGAGAAAAGGGGATTTTAATGAATCCCGTGTGGCAAAAAAAGCAAAGGAACCTCAACCACCCTTAGATAGAATGATTGGAAAGGCATACTTTGGGACATTCACAGACATCAAAGATCCATCAGAAGAGGAAAATGATGAAACTGAAGCCAATGATGAAAATATTGTGGAAGAGGGCAATAATGAAACCCTTGAAGATGAAGAGTTTGGGTTACCTTATATTATTTATTATTGATTAAGTTAGGCTTCTAAATGAAGCTCATTTTTTGTAACTATTCATAAGTTATAATTGTAATGTTTTGACTTTGACATTTTATGAGAAGGAAAAAATATTCAATTGTTGTTATTATATGTATAATATTTGTATAATGTTATTTTCACTTCACTTTTATGTGAATCATGTAAGTTTTGAAAAAAACTTTAATTATTATTAACTTTTCACATAAAATTCAAAAAAATTACTAATTTTTATATTTTTTTGTTAATTTTATCCTATAAAAATGGCTTATTTGACATGTCATTTTTAGCAAAAAAGACTCAAAATGTGTATTTTTTCAGTTATTTCTATATTCAAAATGTGTTTTTTATGTAAATTGTTAAAAATTCTTGCTTTTTTAGTGACAATTATTTCAAGTGAAATGAAATATTATTTTTCCGTGGGGTCTTGGTTAAACAGTGATGAGGTGGGTTGTTATGGCCCTCATCATAGGTTCAATTCCCTTCCCTGATCAGGGTGATGTATGTGGACATGTTGATGAAAAATGGAGTAAAAAAATAATATATATATATATATATATATATATATATATATATATATATATATATATATATATATATATATATATATATATAAGAAGGTACCACCAAACTTACAAAAAAAAGAAATGAAATTATATTTAACAATATAGGTTCAATTCCCTTCCCTGATCAGGGTGATGTATGTGGACATGTTGATGAAAAATGGAGTAAAAATAAAAAGAAAAAGAAAATTGAAAGGTACCACCAAACTTACAAAAAAAAATAAAAATGAAATATTATATAACAATATATAATTAGATAGAAAATTGACACTTTAAAATTTTGATCTTTTTTTATTTTTTAGCATTGAAAAAAATCAAATATCTCACTACAAAAAATAAATAAAAGAAAAACAAAAAAACAAATACCTGAAAAATAGTCAAAAAAAAAAAATGTAATTGAAGAGGAAGAAGTCGAGTAAGTCAAAAATTGTTAAATTTAGAAAATAATTATTAACATTTAATAGATTAAAAAATTTTAAGTAAAAAATAAGTCTGCAAAAAAAGGGGATGATGTTGGCATGAGCACTTTCCAAAATCATCATAAAAAAACACTAACATTTTAAAAATAACGTTTATACTCAGTACATAAGAAAATTTAATGTGTTAAAAACATGCTTAAAAAAAATTAAGAGTATTCTTGAATCAACACTTTTCAAAATGAAACCATTTTTTTCTACCTAAAAAAAGCGGGTGCTCGTTTTCGTCCCGTTTCAAAGTTTACATTGTTGTCTTAATTTAATTTGATGGATTTATTTTTCTAGCACAAGGAGTTCAATATTTAGTAGTGATTTTATTTTATTTACTTTTTAAAGCATTAATTGTTTGTGTGTGAGAGAGAGAAATATTAAGTGTATTTTTTACATTAATAAGTTATATTGCAGTAACCCCCCATGGGGTGTCAAATGAGTAAGAGTAAGGGGGAGGGGGTGGGATATCGTCGTCCCACTAAGACACATGCCCAAGGGACGTGGTAGCATGCCCCCTTGAGGTTTGAAAGGTCACGCAAGGAGGTCAAGCATTACTTTGCATGTTGGGAACCCACCCTCACCTTGCCACTTGTTATTCGATGTGAGGTATGATCCTCATGACCGATACCATGGAGCTCTACTCGCTCATGGGACCTGTCATATCACTTAGCCTCATTACTCAAGTTCTCCCTCCTAGGCTTGCCACAACATTTAGCACTGGCACCTTGTTTCAAGCTCTCATAATGTCGTGTTATTTGAATGGTCTTTGGATTGTTCTCAACACTCCAACAAATTTTCAAGAATTTTCTTCTTGGTTATGTGGTCTTCATTCTAGATAGTGAAATTCTAGGATTACTGTGTGACGGCTCACCTCTTTGTTGATAGTCTAGACTTGCGTCCTCTCTGGTCATGAATTAAATCTCACATGCTGGCACAATTATCCATCCTTTACATTTTCTCGGTTCTTATCTCATTCGTGGCCAACTAATCCACCTTCAAAGTTTGAGCGCAGAAGGAAACAACCGCGCAAATCAAACTCATTCCTTCCTCTTTCCACTTTCTGTGCCACACAGGAAATAACTTCATGGTTCTTCTCATGGGTTTATGGTTCATTTCCCCTTGTCTACTTTTTTCTCACTCTTTGTGCTTATTTTGATGTGCTCTATAGTTCTCTCCCATGTAGTTAACGTCGGGCTCTCTCGTGATTGTGGGCTTGAATGCCTCGCATCACTCTCAGAGTTTTCTTTCAAGGGAGGATCCTCAACCCCTTGTCCTCTACGACTTTCCTCCCACTTATTTTCTCTAGTGACTCTCAAAATTTCGACCCAGAGCCATTTGCTTTGATTACCTTGTAGCACCACTTTCTCAACTTGAGTAGGAAGCTTGGTTGTGTCAACAAGCATGGGTTTGCTAAGGTGCAACCTATTACACAATGAATCATTGTGTAATAGGTGTAGATTACACACAAATAGGAGTAACTTGAGATTGTAAGAGCGTAATTGAAAATCATTACACATAAATAGTTGATATATCTTGGTGCCATTAATGGAAGTAATTCATTGTACAATTTGAATTCATTATGTGCATGGATGGAATCTGACAACTAAGACTTGGATGGGTTGATGGCCCTACATACATAACTTAATGCCTAATTCAAATGTGGCATGCTTACATTTATGACTACATTGTTTTGCAATCTTGAGGCCCTAAACATATGGTTAGGGGAGAAAACCTAGGCCTTAAGCTCTAAGTGTGACTTATAGACACCTACATAAAAAACAACTTGTTAGACCACCACAAAGATCCTATTGACTCTATCCTTGGCCTGTAAGTGGGAATATCAATATGATTTTAATGGTTTGAACAATAGGTAGGTAGAATGAAATAATAACATAATAGAGAGAAGGAAATGATCATTGGAAGGGTAGGACCTTGATAATTTATTTTATGAATGAATGAATTCACTTAACAAAATGGAGTTGAGGGCTTGTTTGCATTATGAGGGAGGTCCTTGGGGGAACCTATTTGTGTCTAGACAATAATCATAGGTCAAGTGCTTCATTAATAGCCACAAGGGTCTCTTCTCTTGGATAGAGTCCAAAGCCTCCTCTACCACTAACTTGGAAGAAGTAGCAACAATGAACTTGCAAAACAATGCAACAAAGGGGGATTTCTTGAAAAGTTTGTCTTTCAATTGGTTTCCAAATCACTTTCATTCCAAAAGGTTATAATATATCTTCATTGCTTGGCTCCAACAGTGAGGATAGCCATCACTCGATGCTATCCGCTGATGTAGACTCCCACATCAATGTTATTAAAGGAAAACCATGTTTCATGTAATTATCCAATAATGGTCTAGAAAGAGGCCATCACTCAATGCTATCCGTTGATGTAGGCTCCCACATCAATGTTAGTCAAGGAAAACCATGTTTCATGTAATTATCCAATAATAGTCTAGAAAGAGCATGCTTTTAGTCCTACCAGATGCTTCTAGATCCTCTGTCGTTAACCTCTTTCCTTATATTAATAAGATAATTAATTAATATAATCACAATTTAATTGTTTTACATTTGGAATTTTATTTTTGGCCAAATACAATAAAAAATTGTTAGAGATCACAACTATAACCATCGGTGGAAAATTGGATACCGTGCATGAACGATCCTTGCAATGCCACGTGGTAAAGGCGATGGGCGGTCAACAACTAGATCCTCCAACTCTGAGTCATAAAGCCCCCTATCTATAGGGCATTTGGGATCTGTCAAATCACTAATTCGGAATTTTAGTGTCGAGTACCCTACATGCGTGCGCCCACAATTGCTCGGCACTCGGACGTTACCAGACTCGGTTTCTTAACTTCTTCCAGTTACCAAACTCGGACATTCTATTCAGTGGGTGTAGGGTTTTCCATTGTTCAGGGTAACAACATGGGAAAACAGCTATTCCCAACTTAATCCAAAGGTTCAGGAATCGATCTCCGGGTATTCCATTCTAATCTATGTTGTTCCTTTGGCAGGAGCTGAGGGTGGGAGGAATATGGAGAGAATGACAGCAGGAGGAAGAACATCATTGTGGTGGGATACGGTGGTCTGTCCCCTGCCTTCTCCCTCGAATCCCTACATCATCACTGCCATGTCCTCTGCTTTACTCCGGAGATTTGGCATTATAAACGTTCACGCAGAAGGTGGTGGCGGTAACCTCTATGATCATTTCTCTGCGTATCGATTCTTTTCTGAGACGCAAACGGAGTTTGATCAGATTCTCACTAACGCTGGAATTCGAATGCAACAGACCGCTCCTGGTAACCACCACAATCATTACCCATGCTTAAAAGTTTTCCTTTTCTTAAAACCCTCAAACGAATTAATTATTCAACTTAGTTTGACCTTAACTGCGGATTTATTAGGGTTAGGTGTTTAAAGTGATGAAAAGCCCTTCGAGTCGTAGCTAGCTTTTCTTGGTGCAATCATGTCCTTGTTGGCCTTTTTCATTGGCACAGTGATATGTAGATCGGTGCAATTATGCCCACCTTTCTGTTATTTTCTCATGCTACTTTAGGGTTAGTATTTCTCCTAACATAACAACAGTGCAGTTCGATTTGAATTTTATATTAAATTTGATCGAGTATGATCTGTAAAGTACACTTAAGCTTCTCTCGATGCAATCATACCCGCATATCCGCCATCAAATTTGCATGGTTTACCGTTTCATGTTTGATTTTCTTTTGTTTTGTTAAGTTTTCGGCATTTGCCTATTGATATTTTTACAATATATTTTGGCTCAATACGTTCTCTATGAATTGCAGGAGATTTTGAGGTAGAGAAAATGATGATGGCGGATGTTCTTCTCTGGGCGATGGATACCCCGCCTCCTGCAAATATCGTGCTTATTGTCGGGTATATGGATTTCAGTTACGTGTTTGAAAAGCTTCGCCAGAGATCGTATAATGTATTTCTCGTCAGCTCCACTAGCCTTATAGTGCCTGAAGGTATGTTGAAGGCAGCTAACGATTATATGGGATGGTATTCTTTTCTTCGGTCTATAGTGGACGAGATTCAGCAGCACTTTCGTAGCCGGCCTCATGAATTTTCTATTGTACATGATTGCACTTCCTCTAATGCTGCAGTTTCTCTGATGCTGGAAGAAACACACAGCAGATCTATTTTCTACCACGGTCTGGAGAGTTCATTCAGAGTACCCTTTTTCAGAAGTGGATGGAATAATCCTTCTCCGAATGAAACAGGCAGAAACTCTGTGCAACCAGACCCTGGTTTTAATGGCCATTATATTACTGCAGAGAAATCTGCGAGGCCTCTATTACTACCATCTCCTACAGAGGATCCCGAGAGACCTACATTTCTCCCACCAAATACAGAGAAGAGTTTTGGGTTACTAACCCTGAAGTAAGGGGTTTTCCAAAAATGTTGATTTAGGTTTAGTATTTCTCTAAACATAACAACAGTGCAATTCGATTTGAATTTTTTTATTAAATTTGATCGAATTTGATCTGCAAACTGCGCTTAAGCTTCTCTTGATGCAATCATACTCGTCTAACCCCCTTCAGATTTTCATAGTTTACCTTTTTCATCTTTGATTTTCTCACGTTACTTTAGGGCTGGTATTTTTTTCGGCGTAACAACAGTGCAATTTGATGTGAATCTTTTGTTAAATTTTCTGAGAGTTTGCAGTGTTTGTTTAGTGATATTTTACAGCTTATTCTGGCATAAGATGTCCTCCATGAATTGCAAGCAATTATGTGACATCGAGAAAATGATGATGGTGGATGTTCTTCTCTAGGGATGGATACCCGCTGCCTGCAAGTATCGTATTTTTGGGAAAGATTTTTGGAACGAATTTCAATCCCTTCTATTTAAGATCACTTTTTTTTTGGAAATTGTAATTACTTCTTCATAATAATCCAAATTTAGAGGTTGAGTTAATTAGCGTAAGTGTGTGAGATAACTCAGTCAAGTGTGAGAGAGTTTCACTTCAGTCTTATTTTAGGAAAAGTCAAATATAGTGTGTTTACATGTTAAAGTTATTTTGAGCAGGTGTCTATTTAAAAAGTATAAATACTTCATATTAGATTCATTGTAATTAAGTAAAATCAAGTTTGTGTGTGATTATCAAATTTAGAGGATCTAAGAACTAGATGATTTAAGAAGCAAGAGTATGCAGCAACTTGCAGAGCCACAAGAATTGAACGTTGGATTTTCTGAACTATAAGATCTAAGAAGCAAGAGTATGCAGCAGCAACCTGTAGAGCCATAGGAATTGAATGTTGGGTTTGGGTTTTTTTATTAACAATAGAAGCTGCGTTATTAACGCATACCATAATTATGCAGCCTTGTTAGTCGCACGCAAATTTATTTCAAATTAGCACGAGCAAGTAGAGTCAAATTACACGTGGTGTAAGGGAGATATCTTTTTTTAAGACACGTGGGAAGCCTCACTCCATAGAGAAAGCAACTATAAATTAAAAGAAAGATAACATGTATGAGTTGCAAAGTGTCACTGAAGCAGGTTAAGAAAAGGAATTGGAAAGAAGAGCTAGAGATTGTGGCTATGTTTACAGTGGTTCAGGTCATAGTCGAGGAACTAAGAAGTCTAGAAGAAAATGAAGAAGAGATCAAAGGTGATTGGTGTAGCTTGGATCTGCTACCACCTCCTATTTTTATTGGTAAAAAAAAATATTTTTGGGTTGTCAAATGCAAACTTTTCTTCGAGGCAAAAAGTTAATATGATGAAGTATGTGATGCTTTAGTGTTTCATTTTTTGAAACAAGCATTAGATGAAAAAAAATTGTGCATTGTAACAAAAGTGATCACATCTTCTAAGGAAGCATGGAAGATCCTCGAAAAAGAATTTGGTGCAAGGGGAAGTAACATGCAACAACAAGTTATGTTAAAAGTAGAGAAGTCTACAATAGTAGCAGAAGAGAGTGAAGACATTGATGGATCCCATTGTGTAGCCACATAGGTGAGATGAAGAAGACGCAACAAATATTATAGAGATAGAAGTTGAAGCCTCTGTATATGCTCAATAAATCCATCGTAATGTGGATGGTAAATTCCACGATGATGAGACACATGTGGATGATGACTGTAAAATAAGATGGAAATTGGTGCATCCAACCACAACTGATGAATTTGGTGAAGTTGAAATTATTAATCAGCACATGTATGCTTGGATATCCACCATAGAGTGGATGAAAATTATGTTAATGTTAAATTTGATGAAGATAATTTAACTGGTGATGAGTGGTTGCACATGATCCAACAAAAATAACGCATTGATATGTTGTTATTTGGTGAGAGAAACTGACTTGTGTCTAGAAGCCAAGTGGAACACAACTTGTTTGCAACAATAGAGGTTTGTAAAGGAGTGGAAGAGAAGGAAGATAATGAAGCTCTCAATGTAGAGCATCATGAATATATTTCTAACATTAATCTTGAATGTGTATAGTACAAGAAAAAAAACAACAATACCTGATGAAGAAAGTTAAGAGAAAGACATGGACATTTTTGAAGACAGATGAAAGCATTGAAACAATTTTTCAGCAGTGGAGTGAAGAAGAGATAAGTTTATGCTATCGAGAAATATGGCACGAAAAAGTTAGGAATATGAAAAGCAAGAAGTAGAGTGAAGGACATAGTTTGAATATGAAGAGTTATGGCACCAAAAAAGCCTTAGGTAATTTTCAGAATGTTAACCAGCAAGTTCAAGAAGAAACTGCAACAACAACAAATGAAGAAATATGAAGCTTACAGATTTTCGTCCAACTGCAATCATATTCATCCAACTACCTTCAAATTTACATATTTTACCTTTTTCA